>JAPZEB010000011.1:8762427-8773228 GCA_029783705.1 Chaetodon striatus | reverse complement strand
ATTCATCCAGACAAGCAATTTATCCATCTATCCATCCATTCTTTCAAGCAATCCATCCATCCATCCATCCATCATCCATCCATCCATCCATCCATCCATCCATCCATTCTTTCAAGCAATCCATCCATCCACCATCCTTTTATCCATCCTTTCAAGCTATCAATCAATTCATCCAAATAAGCAATTTATCTGTCCATTCATTCATCTATGATCCATCCTTTCTAGCAATCAAACCATTCATTCAAACAAGCAATTATCCATCCATCCATCCATCATCCATCCATCCATCCATTCTAGCGATCACACCATTCATCCATACAAGCAATTTATCCATCTATCATCCAAGCAATCCAACCATCCATCCATCCATCCATCCTTTCAATCAAACCATTCATCTAAACAAGCAATTTATCCATCCATCCATCCATCCATCTCAGAGGTTACAGTATACATACAGTAAGTGTTGTCCTTTTGCATGTGCTATTTCCATATGCAGATTGCTTCGTGGCTTTGCATATTGATAAGAAATTCCCTATGATTACTTCTTGACCCTGTGACCCTCAAAGTACATGTGACAGCCATGAAAAGACTCTTGATTAAATGCTTTATCCGGAGCCAAATGCATTCCCTCTGCACTGATGTATGCGTCCTCCATCATCCACCAGCCTCCATATGGGAATTCATGTTTGTTTCTATGGCAACAGATACCAATGCAGGAAATAATGCAATCTAAAATTTTCAGTAGAACAAAAATTTTCTGTGTTAGTGATATCATCACACACAGAGACTCAAACTCACCCTCACACACTAAGCTCTTGTTCATTTTGGTGAAGTCAAGCTGAATGTTTCAGTTTTCATTGGAGAGGGGCAGAGGAGGTAAACACCCAGAAAAACAGATGAGACTGCTTTTGCAAAACCACCCAGTGAGCATTTTTCCCCTCATTTGGCCCAAATCCTTTTAACCCAGGCATCTGGACCATGGCTGCAAACAACTTAAATGTTTTACGCGTGGGCAATCTAAGTCTATTCACACACAGCAGTTGAGAGACTGAACGACTCCTGTGAAAATAAATTTAGTGAAAAGGAGAGGTGGTCCTCAGGGATTAAGACCTCCTATTTGCAGGTGTATATGGGACCATTAAGGACCAGATGGGCTGTGGTTGCAGGAATAAGATGCCTAGCCAACGGGGTCATGTGAGGACCATGTTCACTGTGTACACTAATAGTGTGAGACAAGTGATTAACAGGAGGTCAGGTTGAATAGATTGAAATTTTTCTTTGTGCTACACACATGAGTGTGCGTATGTGTGTGGGGGTTGTGTATGTGAGGATGAAAGGGGGAAAAGAGAAAGAGGAATGAAGAAGAAAAAAGGAAAAAAGCTCCTTAGGGGCCTCTCTGGTCGGTGGGGTGGAACTGGGACAGGTCAGGACAGCTGGGTCAGGCTAGAGTTTTATTCCTTTATTTATCCATCCATTTCTAGTTTATTTTCCCTTTCTTTTATCCATTTATTTATCTACGTTCATTTAATTTGTCTTGATTTATTTGTTTTTCCTCCTCATTTACCCTTACTTTATCTTGCTTTAGACTGCCCCCAGAACCGTGGCGGGTAGCTGGCCCGTTACAGGTCAGATCCCCTCCAGATAAGCCCCCAGCTCTACAGGAGGGGGCTGTTAAATTGTGTTAGAGTAGCAACTTTACTCTTGAATGCAGACTGTAAGTAAGGACATCAGGCACTCTCTCACCATAAACACAGTTTCCACTAAGCAGTACAGTACAGTACAGTTCAGTTTGGTACGCATTTTTTCTGTTCCCACTGTGAATAGTTGTGGATGGTACCAATGGAACTGTTACGTACCATCCATACATGTGGTAGCCCTTCTGTTGGGGTACCTAGCGCACAGATCTGGTACTAAAAGGTGGAACTGTGATACCATACTGAAAGTGATCGGTGGAAACGGGGCTATACTGTCCCATACTAATCCTTTCCCCAAAACCCCTTTCAACTGTGAGGGCCCAGTCAGAGTCACCACTATATTCTGGGGAATGACTGGTGATGGAAGGCATAAAGAGATGAATAATATGTGATAGAACTTCATTAAGAAATAAGCCAAGAGAGGCTGTGGTTTACATTTTAGAACAAAGGGACACTGCCAGGCACAATGAGGAGCAGAGTACCTAAAACCCCTTGGCTGTTTTAAAATCACTGTAAACCACAGCCTCAGGTGGCTTCTTCCTTTATATAACATGCATTTCTATCTGGCATATCAGGAAATGGTTTCATAAAATAAACACACAAAAACAAAACATTCAATAATTTATTGATAACCTATAATCATTATCTTGCCAAGCAAAGTAGGTCTTCAGCAGCATTTAGCAGTATAGTTGCCAAGCAACAAAGTGCCAGCTGCAACATGGAGCCAAAGAAGTTCACCACCATGGGCTCTTGTATAGTTATCCTTAGGAGAAAGGAAAAAAGCTCTCCTCATGTTGCAGTTGCATTATATCCATATATGTATCTATCATCGGTGACTATTATCCTCACTTTCCCCACACTGTTTTCAATTGTCAACATAACAAACACCAAAGAAAAATGACCATAATAAGCCCTTTTTACACAGAGGATGCTCTATAGGGCAGCTACAAAGTTCCCTCCCTTATGCCTCCTTTGCGTTTTTACACAGAACCAAATGACTGCAGCATTTTGGTGCTCCCGTGTGTGATTGTAAACTGCATTTTGCAATCAAACAAGGTGTAACGGGCGTGACATGTAACACTATAGCTATGGCCTCTTGTGTGACATAAAACATGTTGGCAGCGCTTTCTAAACAATAACAATGGCATACCACATCAATCACAATCAGTTACCTTCTCTCTTGCATGGCGGCTGATGTCATCCTCTGCTCAGAGGTTAAGGAGCTCCCAAATCGAATTGTTATCCCAATATGTGGACATTTATGGCCGCCGTTTGTCTTCTTTGAGTTAGCTAATTGCTAACAGTGCTTTTTGTGTTGCAGACACAAAAGGTGATCAAAAGGTCAACCCCTGCCCTGGTCACGTCTTTCTGGCTTAATGTTTAGCACAGACATCATTTCAGGGCTGTTACTACGTCCTTACCTTAGAGGCAAGATCACTCTGTCCCTTCTTTCCATGATCATACCTAATATACAGCATGGCGAGACAGCATAACAGCGCAATATGCCCGCCTTAAACAGGCAATGTAAAAGTGGCTACAACCTACCCATAAAAAATGCAAGCTTGCTAAATTTACATCTTTAACTTACCATAGATTGTTTGTCCACTTTGGATGGAGATAAAAGGCTGGTTGGACAACAGCAATGACAGGTGTTTTTCCAATCCCTGTCAGCTCTCATTGTTGCTTTCATGGCATCTTTGTGATTTTTGTGCGCTTATCAATGACAAGATTGCATACCTCTAACTGTTCTCATCCTGACAATGATAAATGATTCACGCAGCAGTAGGCCCTCTTTAGCTCTGCATCTCATATGCAGTTGCACATCGAACCACAGTGTTGACAAGAACCTCAGGTGAGCAAACGGACCACGTAGTCTGTTTAATGGTCCCAGCTTAATCTCTTTAATTTCTCTGTTGCTTCAACATGTCTCATTTCTTTTCTATCTCTCTCCTCTGTCCTGTCTGTTTCTTCCAATCAGCTATCCTTGCTTCGACCACCAAGTAAATTGAGCAGGGGCGATTGCTCTGAGACAACAAGGGAGGCTGAACTGCCCCTAAATTTCATAGAAGAAATGGTCATATATACACTATTGAGTTCACATCATAATAAGAATTTACGTTGCATTAAACATGCCCTAGGATGTGTTTAACATTATGACCATGATGTTCAAACGTCAGCTGTTTATCACCAGTTTTCAAACATGACCTCCCTGTCATACATTCTCGTGTCAGCAGGGAGGACGTGGTGCCTCCAAGCATTCCTATGAGACAGCGCTGAGCAGGTTTTTTTTCATGCAGCAAAGCGAGACGGTCATTGGATAAATGCGACAAAATCGTCACTTCCAGGGACGCTCAGCTTCTGTGGGACCTAATGGAGCGGTAGGCGGGAGAGGACGCTTGGCGTATGCATGATGATTGCAGGAATTGTCTAAAAGGCTGAACCCCTTTGTGATTGACAGCGCTTTTGAAATACACACCGGCATTGTCGCATTTTGAGCTCAGTTCCATACGAATATCTGCGAGTGGAGTCTGCTGACAGAGTGCCGTTCAGGTGTTTACACCCATCTCGAAATCTTTGAGGGTGTTTTGCTGTGGTTTTAAGACATGAGTGTGGTTGAAAAACGGCTTCAATTAAATGTCCCTTTTATAAGTTACTGCCTCGCTACAATATGAACATCAGATCTGGGGAAAATATCAGAATTAAGCATTAAGCCCTGCAATGTCATTGTAGCTAATGTTGTTTATCGTGACCCAAGCAGTTTAGCCAGCCATTTGATTTTGTTTTCAGGAAACCTTTGCCTAAAGTCACCGGATGAGATATTCTGAGCCATGTTTTAAGATAAGCAAGGTGCAGCGAAGGTGTAGTGTGCTGAACAGGCTGACCCTAGCAACAGCAGAGTGCAGGGAGAGTGTCCCTGAAGTTAGTGCTGAGATTAATGGAGGTGTGATTCTACAAAACACAGAGAGGAACAGTCTCTTATGTATTGCAAAATGCCTTTTACGTTATCTCAACTTTTTTTCTACTCTTTGTATTATTAAATGGAAACAAACCATGTGAAACAAGCCTGTGACATTTCCAGTTCGGGCTTTATCTGATTTGTTCTTTATCAATAGGATGTCGACAGTGGTCGTTGTTGTTGTCGGTCACTGCGATAAAAGGGCCATCGGCTTATCTAGCATTTAAGACATGCAGCCATAGAATGACCTCAGAGATGGAACGAGTCCAACAAACGAAGCATCGTTACTGGCTGTCCATTACTGTAAAATGGCGGTCTTACTGTAAAAGCGTCCTCTTTCCCTGTCCTCGTGCAGCGCCTTCTCGAGCAGACCTCATTAGCAGGAGACTGCAGGTGTTCCACTCCAGTTGAGTGACGACCGATTTCATTAGCTGCTTCAAGTGCCGATCTGCCCTCTGATGCGACAGCGAGAGACAGACTGACTGCTCACATGCCTCATGTGTACCCATTGGTTCACTACACGCCGCCCTTGAGTTAAGTAACCGGGACAGAGATGCTTTAGAGAAATTTTCACGGTAAGCATTGAGGTGATTAGAATTCAGGCTGGGTAGCACCAGAGTTCACCTTGGGCATTAAACAGTTGTTGGCTCTGTTCGGACCGGGACGCTGGGACAACTACTGCTGATGATACAAACGGACAAGCGCAGGAAAGGAGTTGAGGATGAGGTGAAGACAGACAGTGAAGGAGGAGGAGGAGGAAGACAGCGGCGGGCCTGTTTCTTCGTCCTGTTTCCGTCGCGTACAAACGCAGGCAGACACAGACCCCGGAGCTGTGACTTTGAAGTGGTGTCTTTGATTAAGGAGTTAATTAAAGAAAAGCTGCATGCTAGCGAGCAGATAACTTAGAAGAGAAAAAGGAACAGGCAGAGAGGAGAAAAGGAGCAGATATGGAGTGGAGAAGTGATATTGGCAGCTCATCAGTTTCTGAAGTGCCACAGTGTCGTTCCTGTGATTGGCAGAGAAGCCAGCTGGCACACCGGGGACGGATATGAAAGCTGTAAAAGAAAAAACATTAAAAACCTGTCACCCACGTGTGAACAGCACACTTTCTGCCCTGCTGCAAGCTGTGGTGTTAGCGCCACAAAGCATTAATGATAATGGATGATGGTGGGACAGAAGGAAGAAGGAAGGATGGTAATTTATACATTTGGGAGGAAAAGACTGATGGTTAGTTCAGTGTATGTGGGTGTAATTAATGTTCTTGTTCTTTTTCTGTCCGCCCTGATTGGTTTCCTGCCTTTGTCTCCTCTCTAACCCTCCTCCTGCTCCTCCGTCACCTCTGGGTCTTTGCAGTTATCTCCAGCTCTCTCTTCCTATCCATCACTTCTTCCTCCTACTCTTCCTGTTATCTTCTCCTCCTTCATCAACCACCATGTTCTCGCAGTCTTCAACGCCTGCCATGCTAAACAGCAGCCTTCACCAGCCTTCTTCCTCCACATCAAACTCTTTTTCACCTTCTTCAATTTCGCTGCTGTCCATCCAATCCCCCCTCTTTCCTCACATCTTTTGCTCTCCCCTGCTTCCATTCTATTCCGCAATCGCTCTTCCTCCTCACTCCTGACCCTCCTCCTTTTCTTTGTGCTGTTCTCCTCACTCTCTTCTCATTTTTCACTTCTCCTTTCCACCCTCTTCCTTTTCTTCTCAATTCCTTCCTCATCCTTCTCCGAACTGTCTCGCTATATCTCTCTTTCTCTATAAAATTTTACATTACAGCTGCTGACAGCTGCTCCCTGACCTGTTCTTCACCTCTTTAAATTTTCTTCCTCATCGTCCTCTTTCTCTCACTCCATCACCCACAGTGAAACAAATTAAAATGTCTTCTCCATCTCTTGTCTTTTTCTTCTCCTTTCCCCCATTTATCTTCACCAGCCTGGGTTTTACAAAGGCGTGGCAGGCTCACAGGTGACCCTCTCCAGCCTGGTGAACCAGTCGCGGGCCATGCTGGAGGAGCAGGCGCGCCACTTGCTGACGGAGGCAGAGCGGCAGACCATGGGATACTACGTGGAGGAGTACCGAGAAGGACACATCGGAGTGGAGCAGCTCGTCGTGGCGCTGTTCGAGCTGCTCAACACGCACGCAAAGGTGAAGGACAAGAAGGGCTTGTTTGAGAAAGGAGAGATCAAAAGGGAATCAATTTTCTTTATGCAGGACTTGGTACTCCTGTACAGTCTGTGTGTGTGATTGCTGTGAGCTTTGAATTGAAGTTTTCTGAGCCCTTCTAAGATTTATGCCCGGGCTTTTTGCCGATGCTTACAGTACTGTTTTGTTTTTCCCTTCATCCCCGGCTCTTATTTTCTCGCTGTCTGCAGTAGTTCACCTTGTAAAAAAAACACAATAAATCAAAGGCATTTTATTTCAGTTTTCTCAAGTACACTGCTGTATCATACACCCACAGAAAGCTTCTCTAGCTGCCTCATGCTGTATTTAGAGACACTGTTTAACCTGCTTGCTGGATGGGATGTTTTTAGTTTAGTGTTTTTAACTGTACAAAGTTACAGCAGGAATTAACCTAGAATAAGAGTAAGGTTTGAGCTTGCTCTAGATGAAGTGGGGAAGTGGGGAAGTTCACAGTTTGGCACATAGGAGACGTTTCAGTTGGGTGCAGTCTGCAGTTATCCCCACTAGGGGCCACTAAATCCTGCACACTGCTCCTTTAAACCAAAATTATTGTTGTTTAAATAACAACAATACAAAGCTGTAATGAATGAGCTCCAGATTTATGACTAAAGCCCATAAAGAGGACCATCACTACTCCTCCTTCAAAGAGTTGCATTTGTGAAAATATATAATTGTTAACTGTTGTTTGCCGCAAAAGGTTTGATACTGAGCATTAAGTAATAATATTAACTTATGAACTCTGGGCAGATACTGATATTTAAAGTGACAGTTTGCCCAACAGTGAATGCCAACACAATTGCCAATAGTTTTGTTGCTGTTGCTGTTTATTTATTATATTGTTCGCCTCGTTTTCTGAATATGAATACTAAAAATATAAAAGAAATCACTGGTAGCTCTTAGCCTGCTCTTTATTAAGATGCATGTATTTCTTCACAAAGATCAGTATATCTAATTTGTTGCAGCCCAGTGTTTTTTCTTATCATCCAAGATGTGAGACACAGAGCTGACAGCTGCTCACTGAAAGCAAATGTGAAGACAACCACATGTGAGCATGGCACCCATTGCCCTCTTACATCATGCCAGAGTCAAGTCCAGCTAATGGCTTCATTTCCGAATCAGCAGCTGGGTTTTGTGTCCTAGCTACTGTTGTCTGAGCTCAGCTGCAAATAACCACAAAACGGATGTGACACAACAGATAAACATCAGCCACTGCCATCGGTGAATGTCATGTTATTTGGTAAATGGCAAATGGAATTACATTTGTGTAGTGCCTCTCTAGTCTTCCCACCACTCAAACTGCTTTTACACTACATGTCACATTCATACAGACATTCATACACTGGTGGCCGAGGCTGCCGTACCAGGTGCCACCTGCTACTCAGTTTATATTCACATGCACTCACACACAGATGGAACAGACATCAGGAGCAATTTGGCATTCAGTGTCTTCGTCATGCGGACTGGGGGAGCTGGGGATCGAAATGTCAATCTTAACTATTAGTAAACTCTATCTCCTGAGCCGACTGCTGATAGGTCGATGGCAGTCAATATCGGCTGAAACCAATGTTTGGCTGATAAATTGGAGCTTCCCGAACATAAACTCTCGTCTCTCTTCCTTGTAAAACACTCTTATGGTCGAGGTGTTGGACTTTCTGCATTGTTTTTAGAGGACAAAAAAAATAATAATCCAGAATCATTAGAAAACTCAGAGTAGAGGTGACTTTACCTTTATTTTCCCCAAGGGATCACTCTCATTTCTCTCCACTCATCGCGCAAAACCAGATATTATTGAAGTTCAACCATCTTACTGTGATTTTAGTCTTGGTTTGGAGAAAAGGCTTCAAAACCTGTTCAGTTTTAAATAGAGTTTACAGTTTTGGTGTAGGACATATGGTGATGTAGTCTTGAATTCTGTTGCATTATATCATAGCCTCCCCTTCTGTTTCTCCCCCTCTGTACTTCCCCCCCTCTCAGTTCTCTCTGCTGTCAGAGGTGCGAGGCCTGGTCACCCCACAGGACCTGGAGCACTTTGACGGGCTGGTGCTGAGACGTGAGATTCAGGCTTTAAAGGCGCGACAGGGGACAGCTGGAGCGGCGGCACTCCAACCAGACTCCCTGTCCATGGTGTCATACCCAGACACCCTGACCTCGTCTTCAGCCAGCTTTATGACGAACACCACTCTCAGCTCTGCACGGGTAGGCTGCGTTCGTAATAACCATCTGGCTCCTTTGTTTTGAAGTCTGCTCCTGTGTTAGCTGAAATGGGCAGAGGTTCTTTTTCCTTTAAGAATTCTCGAGGTTGTGGAAACATAAAATATGACCAAATCTGGATATTTTTGGGAGAAAATGGCAGCTCTCGCCACTTAAACTTAATATTCCATGTGCTACTGTTTTTCTTACATGATTGAAGGTGCAGTAGCAGTTCAGTCTGGTATAAACAATTTTGATGGATGGACCTGAGTGTTTTTATTTTTTTGGTCTGCCTCGCTGTCTGCCTGGATGCATGTGTATGTGTGAGAGAGAGAGGGTGAAGTGTGATGTATTTCCATGGATTATAACAGATTCTGCTGTAGCAGAGATCCAGCTCTGGTGTGGACTTTGTCAGGCTGAACAATGACACGTTTCAATGCCTTCCTGTTGAGATTGAAAAGTCTTTCGGATGATATTTGATAGGTTGTGATTTTCTTCCACCTCACCCCCCAAAAACCTTTCCCCTTGTCCCCCTCCCCCTCTGTAGGAAAGGCTGCTCTGGCTGATAGATATGATGGAGGTAGGAGTCGCTGCTGAAAGTGATGAATGCTTTCTAACACAAACCCACACTTACAGGATACACACCAAACAAGCAGATTTAAAGCTCCCCGTGTGTGTAGCGGACACACATACAGTACATACACTTTCACCTTGGTTTGTGGTTTTGCAGTGAATTTGTTTGCAGTGTTTTTCTCCTTTCTTGCTTTTCCTCTCTCTAACTTGATTTGGACAATAACTGTAGTGCTTTTAAAGAAAGTGATGTGTCTCTCTACAGTTCCAATGATTACCAGTCCTCATAGGCTAGTGTACAGAAAGTCCCTGGCTGTTTCTGTACAGAAGAAATCACTATTACGGAGAGAAACAGTTGTCTTTGAGAATATTTAAAGGTGTTATATAGGTACAGAAGGGATAATGTACAGCAAGTGGGTTGTTATTGGAAAATAAATCTCCACTATTGCCAGAATAAATGTTGGCATTGTGCGTTTCTGCAAACCACAGATACGTTACATTACGTTTCAACAACATAGTTGCTAATGTGTGGATATGTTTAGGCACAGAAATCACTGATTATGATCAGGAAAGGGTCTTTTGACTTACAGTACCCATTTTTGGTGGCAGAACCCCATCACAAAATGCAGCAATGTCTCTGTAAAAAACATCAGCTCTTCACGGCACTATCCTAACAGGTAAGATAAAAACAACCACTTTCAGGGGCACTATCCTGGCAAGAAACACAGTGATGTCCCTGTAAAAATCAACCCTTTTGCATGGCATTATCCACACAGGAAACACAGTGATGTTTCAGTAAGAACAACTGCTATTCATGGAACTATCCTGGCAGGAAACACAGCGATGTCTCGATAAAAAATAACACTTTTCATAGCACTAGCCTTGAAGGAAACACAGCTTTGTCTCTGTAAAAAACAACCACTTTTTGTTGCACTCGCATTAGCGGAAACACAGTAATGGATTGCTAAAAAACACCTATGTTTGGTGGCAGAAAAGCTGCTGGAAATGAAAAACAACTGGTGCTGTTGGTCTCTAACAGTGGTAAAAACTGCTGTGTTTCACTGTGTTTCCACCGGAGGCTTGGCAGCCGTCTCACATAGTTGTTGGTCTCAAACAGTACTCTGCAGGTGTCTCATCTAGGTGTCACGCCATCCACCATCCCCTCCACCTCCTGATGACAAAGTCAGCTCATATACTTTGTCACTTTAGAAGT
>JAPZEB010000011.1:8738252-8752886 GCA_029783705.1 Chaetodon striatus | reverse complement strand
GAAATTGGTGTTTGCGTACTGTCAATTTGTGACTGTGTGCTTTGTATATTTTGAATAATTAAAATAAAATATACAAGAAAAACACTTGGATGTGGTTGGGAAAAGATCACGTTTTGGCTGAAAAATACCAGGTTTTGGGAGCACAATTCCAGCAGAAAACGCAGCGATGTGACCGCGTAGTGAACCCTTTTTTTTTGGCAATATCCAGCTGGGAGAACAGCAACAGCTTGCTAAAAAACATCCACATTTAGGGAAAGAAAAGTCGCTAGAAACAGCGATGGGTCCTCAATAAAACACCCACATTTAGGAGCAAAATAGCTGCTGGAAACCAAGTGATGAATCCCCAGAAAACACCCTCATTTGGGGGCTAAAGAGCTGCTGGAAACACAGTGATGGGTCCCTAATAAAACACCCACATTTAGGAGCTGAAAAGCTGCTGGAAACATGGAACAGGTCCCTAAAAAACTACCCACATTTAGGGAGTTGAAAAGCTGATAGAAACAGAGCGATGGGTACTCAATAAAATGCTCACGTTCATTGGCTAAAAAGCTGCTGGAAACACAGTGACGGGTCCCTAAACAACACCCACATTTGGGGGCTTCAGAAACAGAGCAATGGATCCTCAATAAAACACCCATGTGTAGGAGCTGAAAAGCTGCTGGAAACAGAGTGACAGGTCCCTAAAAAACATCCATATTTGGGGGCTTAAAAGTAGCTGGAAACACATTGATGGGTGCCTAAACAGGGTTGAAGAGCAGCTAGAAACAGAGTAACCAGTCCCTAATAAAACCCTTAGGAGCTGAAAAGTCACTGAAAACACAGCAATGATTTGCTAAAGAATAGCTGGTTTTCATGACACTATTCCTGGTTGAAAAAGCAAGAGGTTGCTAAAGAAAAAAAAAACGCCCACATTTGCTGGCTAAAAAGCTGCTAGAAACACAGCAATGACTCGCTAAAAAAGAACCTGGTGTCCTTTTGTGGTGGTTTTGGCATTCCCTCCAAAATGTATTTGCTGTTTAAAATAAGTTGTATATAGACGTAGTTTCTAGGAAACAGGGCTGCATCAGGTATGCTGAATATCTGTTTTGTGGGGTGAGCTCTCCGGAGCAGAGAGAGGCTTTACTTCACACAGAAGCTAATCACCTCTGTTGGACAAGTCAAACTGCGGGCAAGGATACTGAAATTAATGGTATTCCAGAGTTTCACCGATACCTGTGGGACTTGTTAGATATGCTGGTTCATTTAGGAGTCTTCTGATTTTACCAAGAGCTGAGACTTACTCAGTAAATGAGACCGTGTGTGTTTTGTGAGCGTTGCCCTGTGCATGTCTCAGGGTATCAACACAGCATTTTTCTAATCATATATAATGTGTAAGGTCTGCGAGAGCAGAGTGTTGCCGGTCAGGAGAAAGCATTTCATTTTGTTGATCACACACGTCTTTCTGAAGGCACATCGCTGTATACATTTACTGCTGAGCCTTTACTGTGGGCTTTGAGGGCCAGACTGCAGGAGTGTGTGTCTGTGAATGTGTTTTCCTGTTAAAGGACATCTCTATTTCTATATGCTAATGAAGTCCCTGTCATATTTATAGCATGATGTTTAAATTCTAGCCTGGGTACAGAGAGGACCATGTTTACTTTGGTTTAATAGAACCAAAGTAAGGATATCGGACTCTTGTAAAAACTCTTTTTAGGGCCTTTGAGGTGCAGAAATAAGTGGGCTTCATTCTGGCAGGACTGCAGTTGGTTTTTTGATGTAATGATCATCTTTACCTTGAGATTTTTGCCATGGTGATTACATTCGATCACAGACAGAAATACAAACAACACTTACCACTTCTTGGATGAAATTTCCTGACCCATCAAAGACTCCCGCTGGTATGAAAAATATTCTGTCTGCTGTGAAGTAGAGTGGATTTTTAACCGTTTGTGTGAGCTGCGACCATATCTCTTCAACCAAACAAAGACAGCAATTGGAAATGGCATATGTCCCTTCTCCTTTTTATTACATTACATATATTACATTTTCATGTTGTCATATATGATATGGTGTTTGTATTCCTTTACTGTTGTACAAAATGAGGAAGAAGATGTTTTGTGTTTTCTGATGTCTTCATACATTAGATTAGAAAGAGCTTATGGGGTTTAAAATTTATATTAAGCATGACATTTTGTTGATTTGGCTTTGAACTGATTATAGTTAAAGTAGATTTATTGGACCTCAGGCAGAAACATTTTTGTATTCTAGTCCTAACCTCTACTTTCCTCTGTGTTCCTAGTAAGATTTTGCAAATTGCTCATTTCAACTTGGAGAATGCCACCTGTTCTGAGTAAATGCACATTGCTGAGATGAGACCATTAGTGTAAACAACACCTCCAACTTGCACTGACTGCCTGTTCTGCTCCATTTCTGGGCAAGTTTCATTGACAAAAATATCACCCGAGAATAAAACTTAACACTGCAGAACTCCAAGTCCATCTGTCAAAAAATCATAACAGATTTCACACCTAACCAGTTTGGTCTAATCAAAGGTCCAGTGTGTAGGATTTAGGGGGATCGGTATAATATTCATAACTATGTTTTCATAAGTTTATAATCACCTGAAAATAAGAATCATGTTTTTGTTACCTTAAAACGAGCCGTTTATCTGGACATGGAGTGTGTTCTCTTCCACAGAGTCCACCATGTTGTTCAACAGTTCAACAGACCAGACACTGGTTCTAGATAGTGCGTTTGCATTTTCGCAGCAGTCACTGTAGTTCTCCTAAAGTGAAGAAGTTGCCACTAAATCCTACACACTGGACCTTTAAATCTAACTCTGTTGCAGACTTAATAACCCGATTAAGGCCACCTGAAAGTAAGGGTCAAGCTCGCTGGTGCAGCTGTTTGTAGTTGTAAAGTGAGAGCAATCAACGACAGGACTGCATGATAACAGATATGTGACATAAGCAGAAATTCCTAAGCTGAACTACTCTTAAATCCATCTGCTGATCAGGAACTCAGATTTCCAAATCTGTAGACATAATGTATAGCCAACATACAAGATCATCTGGTAACCATGTGAACATAAATGTGTCATCATGTGTGTGTATTTTCCCTGACAGCTTATGTCCTGCTTTCTGTTCTTTGGCAGCTCCTCAATATAAGTGAGTGAAAAGAGGGACACGGCAACAATGCAGAAAGTATCCCTCAGCACAGTCTGTTCTTCACTGTTTATAAAACACAAGTTCTGATTGCAGTCTTGACTCATTATTAGTCATTTCTTTGTGATATCAGACAAGATGAATAAACATATAGAGCACAGACGTGCATTATGGTTTGCTCTCAGTCATCAGAGTTTATTTTTGGTCTGCTGATAATGCAGGATGATGTCGCTGTCATTTGTTTGTAATAAGTCAGCGTGGACACAAAGAGAGTACAGTCACTGGAGTACAACTGAAAGGCAATTATGTCTCTTATTTTTCCTTTGGTTTGGGCTAAATGACAAAAGTATAGATGCTAGAGCGCCCATAAACTAAAATGTATTCAGATTAAGGCATTCTGATTCTTTTCACTCTTGAAAATTCGCTCACAGTGAATTTTCTAAATTTGAGAAAATTAATGAACCCAAAAGGTTCTCTGAAAGGAATACTTCACCCACAAAAATTATTTTTATGATAATTACTCACCCTGTGTTACACTGAATTTGTAAGGAAAACTTCTTTCTTGCAGACTTCAAGCGCACACACTTTTTGTCCGTGCGCTAAGTCCATGTGTGAAACAGTTTATGCAGCAGTGTTTTAAATAGTAAGGTTTCAGGGAAAATGCATGTGTTTGGGAAGTACTTAGCATAAATGAGATTAGGATTATACTGTTGTGTGAGAATATGTAAATAGATGCTTTGATAGTTTTGCTGCTGTTAAAGATGGCCGCCTTTCACTCCAGTTCATCAAAAATGTTCTAGATTTTTAAAATTCTTTGTTTACTGTGGAGGCATGCGAAAAACAAAGACTTCTTCACAAATTCCCTGTGAAGGCCACACTGATTCCCATGTGTTTTGTTGTTCAATACATTCCTCCTTCACCTCTCTCCACTGGAGTTACCTATCTGACTGTCATCACTCCCTCCCTGTCTTTCATTTGACACCACAGCCATATGACAGGGCGGAGCTGTCCTCCCTCTCTGTCCTCCACATTCTGTCAGCGGTCCTCATCCTCCTCCTTGTCAACATCATCTATATGACTATCTGACCTGCTGAAAGTGAGCTATCTGAGTTATAAAATGATGCTGTGCACCCTGTTCCTCTGTCTTGTCGCGCCTGTGTCCTGCTGCCACATTTTCTTCACTGATTCTTGGTCAAACGTCTCTAAAGGCTCTGATGGTTCCAAAAAACGCAGAATATCAAACCTGTTCCAAAAATTTAATGACAGAAAAATGTTTCGGTGTCAGTGTGCAAACACGATTGACAGAACGTGAAGTTATATTTATTTTTAAACGTTCGATAATTTCAGACGAAAATTGCAAAGGCCTTAACACAAGGTGAGCAATTAATATCCAAATGGTTAATTTGGGGGTGAAATATTCCTTTAAATCAATTGTGCGTGGTGCTATTTAGCGCTGACACTATCTATTGTGCTTTTATTTGTTCTTACGACAGATTAAAATCAATTAACTCTTGTTGAAATTCACATTGTTTCTCTTTCTCTGTCTCTGTCTCTGTCTCTGTCTCTCAGAGGGGTGGTTCGGCTCATAACTGCGGCCTGCTGAAGGTGGGTCAGGTGATCCTGGAGGTAAACGGGGTTTCCATGAGGGGCCGCGAGCACAGGGACGCCGCACGCCTCATCGCTGAGGCCTTCAAGACCAAAGAGAGGGACTACGTGGACTTCCTGGTGACCGACTTCAATGTGGCGCTATAGCTGAGTCGAGGAGGAGTGAGGACGATGGGGGCGGCGCCAAGAGATGAAGAGTTCAAGGGCAACGTGAGAGGAAGACATCTAAGCGTCTATTGTTTTAAATGGCACAACTCTTTTAGATAGACATAAACGAACCACCATCTGATCTCTGAGCCTCTCCTTCTACAAAAACAACCCCACCCTTGAGTCTGGATACATGATACTCAAATTTACAAGGTATTACTTCCGCCGTGGACTTCGTTCAGGATCCTCCTCAACGTGTTACCTCCCCACTGTGAGACCTTATGCACTAAAATGGAAAATAGTGAAACCTATACATTTTCTTTGTTCTCTCAGTGTTAAAACTTGTGGAGTTACAACCATTTGAATCCCACCGGAACTTCTCGTAGCACTCCCACGTCCCATGGTCAGTTAATTTATTTTTCGCTTCTACCTGAGAGACAACTGCACACCTAAGACTGATTCATGCTCGACTTTACAAGCTTGGATTTGTATATGTAAAAATGAACAAATGTAGATACAGATGCGTATATACTGTACACATAAAGATACTCCTATATGAATTATAAAACCCGTAACCTCTGTTGCATCATCAGCGTATAGTAATATATTTCAAAGATGATGATAATTCAGGCCATCCTGGTGTTATGGGATTCTACACATTTTACAGTGATGCTACCGGCCTGTCTGCGTATGACCACCCTTAAATAAATAAAATCATGTCAGGCGAGTAACAACACACATTACATGCTCATATTTGTTTGATCAGACATCAAAAAAGGCATGTGTATGATGTAAATCTTCATATGGGCACTACACAAATGCATTTCCTGTTTTCTTTTCTACTTCTCTGTGTGTTTTGTTCGAGACTATTTCCACAGCAAGAAGCAGCTAAATCTGTTCTTCTTTCAATTTCCATCGGCAAACATCACATTTCTGCATCAGGAGGAGTGGCACAGAGAGTCTGGTTATAAACCCAGCTCTGTGCCCTCCCCAACTATCATCTACGCTGTTTTATTACAGAAGAACTCACACTTTATTTGCCCTCAGTAACATATTTTTCTGTTTCTTTTTTCAGACACCTGAACAATTATAAAGTAGTGATTTGATAGTAGATCATAAATGCTGCCTGATGCCACCCTACTAGCTGCTCTTTGAGCCCCTCCTTATATATATGAAATATAATAGAGGAGTAACTGGTGTGTCTGTTTACAGTGCAACCAAACAAACTCATGTCATTTTAAGAAAGAAGTCAGTCAATAATTGGCCGTTCCCAATCATCCCATGACCAACCTCAATCTAATTTCACGCTGCACACGTTGCGAGTCATTTCTAGCACAACAGCAGGACACAGTTAAAAAGAATTGGCTACCTTGCTGAGGTGTTGGCGGTGTTCAGTCTGCTGCAGCTCTTCATCAAACAGCTCGCTGATGCTGCTTCTGACTGTTTCTATTATTCCCTGCAATATTTAAAACTGATCCGCTTTCAAAAATGAAATGACAATTTATTTGTTTTAGCTGTCAGTAATCACCTCACTGACAAATACATCACGTTTCCTTTGACTGCTTCACAATAAAAGCTGCACCATGGCCCTTTTATACCGGGTATTAACATGCATCTTGGGTGATCTGATCACAAGTGGACAGCGCTTAATACAATTGTAAATGACCACCAAGATGCTTTGTGATCACACAAACCAAGGTAGTCTGGGACACATTCAATCACAAATCTTTTTCCTTGTATAAACGCTGATGTGTCCAGATGCATCACATTCCAGGACTACGTAAGCTATGACTGGAATGGCCAACCGGTATGCTCTCACTCAGTGGATGGATGATTGCTGAGGGTTGGACAGCCAATCTCACAAAGGAGGACAACACTTGAACAGTTTCCTCCAGTTGGTGTTGCTATCGAAGCTAACGTTAGCTAATGCGCTAAAAGGTTAGTGTTACAGAGAAACCCAATATTCCTCTTAATACCTCCCCAATTTCTGATTAGGTGGACATGATAACCTTTAATACACACAACATTCTTCATCCCTACAACAGGACATACTTTTTCCCTAACCTGATATGAAGTGTGCGCTGCAGATGCGAGCATTTTTTATGATTGCATCCATCCAGTCCTTTCAACTTATCACATTTAACCATCTTTGTTTTTGTTGACAGGCGGTGGTAGCTGATATGCGATAGAATTTAAGTTTTGAGCCATGACTCCTTCTATTCTTGCTCCCAATAACACAACAAGACAACATTTTAAAACTCTTTTGTAGCCCACAGCTCTGTGGTAGAGAGTTGTGTTTTGCCCTAAAAGGGTCTATGGAAGGACGTGTTTAATTCTGCTGACAGCAATATCTCCGGCTATAGCGATACAACTGCTAATGTGACTAACAGGCACCATGCAAGGATGTGAACAAAAAAAAAAATCTAATTCTTGACCTTCTTGCATTAGTGACTTAGCTAGTGACGAAATCTGAGGACAAGTGGTAAGCTGGAGACGCATGACAGACACAGGTGTGAACAGCAATTTGTTTCGGCTGTTTACTTGTGTTCAGATCAAAGAAACACACGTCAATACCAGGTGTAAACAGCAAGCAACAACAGTAGGAAATGTTCAGTTTGCATTAGCAGTAACTTTATACAGCTCTGATTTGACTGTGGGGGACTGATGAGTAAACACTTAGGCTTTTATTAATGAGATAAAAGTAAAAAACACTGGATTACATGCTGCATTGTTTACTGTGAATCCCGCTGGGAAAGGCGGACCCCGCCACTAATGGTAAGAGCTGCTATATAGAGAGGTAATTACAGAAAGTAAATACAGTAAGTGGCTATTGTTGAAAGAGTGCCAGCCATAGTATTAACAGTGGGGAATATTTCATGAAAATCTTAACACCTGCAATGTAGCCAAGTTTTCTAGTACACGCTAAATCATGAGGCTGTTGTGTTCAGATTCATTCACTCTACAAAGCAGTTTTCAAAAGCTCAGTTTTGGTGTGTCAGAAACACTGCACATTATATGCGTTTTCAGATTTGGCCTGTTAAGTGTGGAGGTACTCTCAGAGGGGATAAATTCCCCCATTTTTTCCCCCTCTCACTGCTCAGTTTTTTTCCTGCTACTCTGAATAACAATTGATGATTTTATTTTGTAATTTCATAGTTTTAATTATATTCACCCTGGGGGGCTTGCTGAAGCCATGCTCAGTGCAGCAATTACGCCCAAGAGGGGAGTAATGAGACATTTAGAGGACGACACTGCCAAAGATTTGAGAAACACTCCTCCACACGTGTTCACACATGGAGCTGATGTGCATGCACGCACACACTCCATCCACTTATAGAAAAGCAATTAGGAGATAAGCAATCAGGTGGAGTGAGAGATGGAGCGAGAAAGAGAGGAAGAGGGAGAATGAGGATGAGAGAGCGACAAAAGTAACAAATGAGACGTGATTGTTGTTGTGATGATTTGCTTCCTCTCAGGAAGAGTGCAAGCGTGAAGAGGATGTACAGCAAACATCCTCCGTGTGTCACTCCAGAGACTCACAGTAGGCTGTAGGTAGAAATATGAGGTAATTAGAGTAATTAATCTAAGTGTGGATGGATGTGTGTTGTGTACTGGTTTAATGTGAGTGTTGTGTGTCTGTCTGAAGTTAATGAATGAAAAGAGAATGAAAATCTGCTCAAAACAAGGAGACGGCAAATAAAGACAAATGTAAATGTCATCAAGGGAGCTGCTGTATCAGAGCCGTATGAGGAAGTGAAGCGGTCGTGTGGTAGTCAGGGCTTTTTGAAGAATGCCAACAGAGCAGCTCTGTGAGAAATTGCTATCAAACACCCCTGAATCATTCTGGTGACAGCTAAGAGAAAAGAACAACACATCCATGCTTTGTTTTGACACCATATCTCAGCTGTCTATCTTTAAAATGTCAGCCTTTAATGAATAAAAAACAAATGTTAGGAGGGGTTTTTTTAAAGGTCACACCCACATCCTGTACCCGTAATGCCCAATTATGATGCCAAAATGTATTTTTGGACACAATCTATCACTTCTTAACAGGCGTCTGTTTTGGTCCTTGCTCATTTTACAATTGAGACATAAGAAAAACTACCAACATTTTTTTTTTTTTTTTTTTTTTTTTAGCTGTATGATCATTAATTTTGAGTCATATTTCTATCACCCTGATGAATGTAAGTCCAATATTAACCCTCCTTTTAGCTCTGGTTTGGTCTCCACCATGCTGTCAGGTCGTGAGAAAAACATTTCTGGTTCTTTTGCTGCTAGGTTGATTGAAGATTTGTCAATCTGTTGGTTTGTGTTGGGAAAGTAGTGTTTCTAATGTTGATAAGGCGCTGACAGGGAATGTGTGTGTAGACATCACACAAAGCGATTTTTAGAGGCAGCACAATTGCGTACAAAGTCAACGGAAAGAAGCAAAAGACAGGTGATACAAACTGATGCCAAGATAAGTTCTTGTGTGGTGAAAATGTTTCAAATCAAGCAAAATATTTTGCATGTCCCAAGGCTTTATATAACTGCGATGTAAGCATACAGTGCAAAGAAGAGAGGTAGGAGAGAAATAAAGAACCAGAGTTTCTGGTGTGATCGGTCAGAGGCTGAACTGAATACAAACACTTACTACCATGAGCACAGTCTGTGCATTAGTTGCTCACTAGTTTACAGCTTATGTCCAGTGGGTACATTGGCTGCTTGGGGCAAGTAAGTGGTCAATTTTTTTTTGTCAAATTAAAGTAAATGTCCTGTAAAGCCTAAACAAAAGAATGTAAAAAAAACTAAATTAATATTTGTTAAGAAAAACCATTAACTCACGCAGCCCTACACAGTGCTTTACTGTCACTGTGTGTGACTTTCAGACATCAATATGACAGCAAATAATATTGGCGATGTAAAGATATGCTGGAGTAATTAGCGAAGAATCGGGTCAAGCCCCCTCTTTGTGTGTTATGGTCCAAGCTCCTCTGTTTTTTGTTGTGGTAGCTGGTCCAGTTGAGCGTGCATGTTAGTGCATGTGAGTACTTGTGAGTGTGCCCCACTAGCTAGCTAATCACCACTGCTCTGCACCGCACATATATGGCTGTTACCACTTATTACATCGTCCTGACCCACGGTGGGGGGATGGTGTTGTGGCAGGAGGGTAGCACCCTGCCTCTGATTCCACCTCCAGGTTAACAACATTAGCACTGTCGGTGCTATTGCCATTGCTAGCTCTATATATGGAGTTAGCACCATTAGCTGCTAGCCAGCTCAGCCAACTCTGTGTTGAGAAGCGTGTGCAGACAATCCTCACACTCTGAATCACAGATATGCTCAGAAAGTTCCTTTAAAACCAGGGTGCAACACAGTGTTTGAAAGCCTATTTCAATTTTGAGCTGGTCAGAGGTGTGCTTTGTTGCACCTATAATTACACCCAATAGTGATGTGATAGGGTCCTGAAGTGTATGCTACATCATTGCAGCAGGGTAGGAAGTGAAAGCACTGGAGTCAGTCTTCCAGGTGGTGATAATGTAACTTACTCATTTAAAGTTGACAGGAGCCTGCCAAAATACAGTTTCAGTGCATCACTAACAAATATCCAAACTTAAAAACATTCCCAAACAGGAGAAATAGGTTCCTCCATTCATTAAAATATACGTGCAATTAAGCCAGTTTGACTTTCTTGGTAATGTCTAATTCAACACTGATTTTACACATGGTGAGGTAGAGCCTAAATGTCCAAAAATACGTTTTTTTAACACTTTTTTTCAGCTGTCATCCTCTCACTTTTACATAGTTTATTTCAAGTGTGTTTTATATTGTATCCATAGAACCACGTGAGCATCAATCACAGGGAAAAATGTGTATATTTAAAAGTGGCTGCCTTTAAAACCACAGTTTCATGAAAACTTTCCCTCTGCCTCAGAACAAGAAGTAAAAGGACAGTCAACATGAAAGTAGTGACATGAAACAACTGGAGATGTGACTCAAGATGAGATAAATCCAGTGTGTGACAAGAGAAGGACAACCCGCACCTGTAAATCTCTCTAACATTTCATCAGCTGAGGCTTTAACAGTAACAGTTGTTACTGTTGTAGAATTTATAGAACATTTTGTAGGTTATGTTGTCCGTTAATAAGTCAACAGGCTTGATAAAAAGCTTCTGTATTAAACTCCAGCATCAGTTTATATCTGAGGGAAACATGGAAATGCTCTCATTTATATACAAACAATGTCTGAAAAACACTCACTGCAGCCACTAACAAACTTGAAATTCAAGATGCATCATCAGCTTTGTGTGTGTGTGTGTGTGTGTGTGTGTGTGTGTGTCCATGAGTGTGTATGTGTGTGAGACCAAATGAGCTAGATAAGAAGACAGAGAGACATTCAGACAGATGAGAGCTGGAGTGCGTCCTCTCAGTGGAATTACTCTCCCTTAAACAATCTAATCTGGAAGGAATCGCAGCCGTCATGTGAGAGCTTTTGTTTTCTGAGCTGAGCATTTAAACATCACATATGACACCTTCAGAGAGAGGAGAGGAGACAAGGAAATAGGAAAGGAGGAGGAAGTAAAGAGTGTGTCTATTGTCGAACACTGTAATTGTGTATTTGTCTGGGACTATTTTCAGTTGCAGAATGATACAAATTTGGTGCTCTAGTGAGTATTTCCTGCAGCACGACAATGTACGTGGGATTAGCTGAATCCAAATGTCCAGACATCACCACACTAGCAGACTCGCAGACTTTGCAGGTGCATTCCCAGTAAGTCTGGGAGTGCTGGGGGCTGTCCTAATCCAATATTCCCCCAGTCTACAAGGGGCCTCAAGCCATCTTCCAGAGAGTCTGCTTGGGGTGCAGATTTCACTGATTTTATTGCCCACAATTTATTGCAATACGGATGTCGTGGTAGTTTCTTTTTTCAATAGCCGACTAAAAAAAACCTAACTTATGTATATATAAAACAGTCACTGTAGCCTATTAAAAAAACTCCTGAATCGTGTGTGCCAGATATGATATTAAACTAATAGGCCTACCCAATTTATTTAGTCATTACCTGGTCCTTATTTACAATCATCTCTGTAGTCTGTATGTGATACAGAAATATGTTTTGTTCACCCACAAAACAACCCTATACATGGGATTTATGTCTTGTTACCTGCAAGGGACAGAAGAGCAGACACAATATGACGGCTGTTACAATGACTGTAATCGTTGCTTGAATGTTTCCATGGCAACGGGCAAAACAGTCTCGAGGGCCGGCTATCAGAGGCAAACTCATCACAGTATGTATGACTGGAGTCTGCGAGGGCTCAGTCCACAAGTCCAGAGGGTGGACATTTGGATTCAGCCACCAGGAACACAGTTCAGCCTTGCCTCCAATTTTTCTCAGTGGTCACTCGCGGTATTGCAGCAAAGAAACTCCCCTTTGGCCCTAAAACCACCCAGTCTTACCGTTGTGATCATTTTATTTCTGGTGTTTAGCTTTAGGTAGGAAATGTGCGCATATCCCTAATGTGATCGACCACACATATTATTCCTGCACAATCTAATCCGTAGCGTTTCATTTACTCACCCTCATCCAGCATTTGGAGAATATTTCTCTGACCTCTTTGTGTTTCCACCATTTTCTCCTCTGATTAAGAAACTCTTAAGCCTCTTAAAAGTCCTCCTCCCTGCTCCTACCAATGTATCCCCTTAGGAGCTCTTTTAAGGTCTAAGATGCTCTGTGAATAACATTTGTCTTTACAAGAACCTAGTCTTAACTTTAAGGGGAAACTCTAAGCACTAGGGAGCTTTGTGAATACGGCCCCTTGAGGTTTAATATTTCTAAAACTTTCCGTGAGCTGTGAAATCCGTGACGTCATCACACTGCAAATTCTAAGAGCCGAGCGGGAAGCTAGAAACTTTTTGACATATGCGCCAGGCGAGCACTTCCATTTGACTGAGTAGGCTGCATCCTTGGGTCCAGTATCTTGTTATCATCGAACATCTGTAGGGATTAACTCATGACAAAATACAGTGTGTCTCCTTGGTAATGAAGGAACGTGCCAGCCAGTGCACCACTGTGGCTCACTGATGTGTTTTTAATAGTTTTTCGACAACATTGGAGCTCTGTGGCACAGAGGAAATAAGATATATCAGGCTTTGGATACACACACAACAACTGGCCGTGGGTTTGTTGGTTTTTGTCTTTGTTGACAATAAGAAATAGATATAATAACCTTATCCTTTAATAGAAGAAGCCAAACATCCCATATTTTAAAGGTTGTCTCAATATTAGCAGCCAGATAAGGACCTTGCATTTCAGAGCAGTTTTCTCAGTGCTAGGGACACCAAAAAAGTGTAAGGTTTGACACCTAGCCCTTATAAATCTTCCAACAGAGCCAATTTCCAGTGTGTGTGAAGTTGAGATTTTGGAGATATATGGTTTTCACAGAGCTGCAACAGAATGTGACAATAATGGAGGACAAGTTTGAGCTGCAGTCGTCATACTTATTCTATCATTTCATTGAAGTTACATCAGCTGAGGTAGACATTCTCTAACAGCTCCCTGCGACAGCTACATGTGTCCATTAATGCCAAAGTTCCCTTAAGCAAGACACTGAAGGCTCCCTGCTGCCGGCTGTACCCTGCTCAGGTGAAACGTAGATGAACAAAGCTGCACAGAAAAAGAAACAACCATCACTTTATTAACCATTTTTGTTTATTTAAACAGCATATTTTAACTGCAACATCCTACAAACATCCCTCCTGGTTGCAGAAACTTTTCGTGAGTTAACTCCATAATGACCCCATCTTGTAGACACGTGTCGATAGCGGCTCGGCCTTCTCTTTGACCTGATATTAAAGGGCCATCCAGGAGGGAGGGATGATGGAGGGAAGCGATGGAAGCTGCTGACAGTCTCATTAATCAAACGCCAAGACAGAGGGGCGCTGGCCTTGGCTCTGACATGAGACACGACAGCTCAGACATTGTCTTGTTGCTCGTGCTATAGCAAGGTGCAACGTTTTGCCCCCCCTACCCCTGAGCCACCGCTTCCCTGCAAAGGTCAGACTCATAAAGCTACCGACACCACCTGTTGGCTTATTGATAATGTTTATTTGTTTCACTGAGTGTGCCTCCTGCTTCATTAGCTGCACAAGTTGAGTTTGTTGCTGTTCATTTTCCACCCTGCCTGCCGGGCTCTTCAGCTGCCTCCTTTTGCTTTTGTTCCCCTGTCACTCCATCCGCCTGCTTCCTGCACATTTTGACGAGGAGTGTTGTACAATGACATGCTATTTATACAGAAAGTGTGTTTAATTTTTCAATAAAGATAACTGCACAAAAACAAGCAGGTGGTCTGCTTTTATTTGGAAGTTTGGAGTTGGGAAGATGACATTGTAGGGTGGTTGCCAAAAATCTTTTTAAATGGCCTAAAGTATGTGGACACCCTTGACATTACTTTGGTATGGGAATTTCTCATGGTTTTGGCCCTTTAGTTCAAGTGAAGGGGAATATTAAAACAAGGGCTGCCCCCGACCAAGACTTTTCCTAGTCGACCAGTAGTCGTCACTTAGGGCCATTAGTCGACCAGTCAGCAGCATGATTATGATATTAATTTAATTATTAAATTATATACTTTGGGCGGGGCAACACAATGGTTTGAGTTGAAGGTGTGAGAAAGAATAGTATAAGTAACATTGTTAACACTGTGCTACATTACAGAGAAATACAAACCGTACTAATGAACCTTCATTAATATAGGCCTAT
>JAPZEB010000011.1:8682958-8701961 GCA_029783705.1 Chaetodon striatus | reverse complement strand
ATCTTGGCAAACCTTAATATTGTTTTTCACCTGTTCTTTCATAACAATATTTTTTGAATTGAGAATGATCTCAGAAACGTGGATCATGTTTCATGGATACAAAGATGTGGATTTTTTTTGGTCATCCAAGTGCACAACATCTAGGGACAATTCTCATTTTTATAACCTTCACATTCTAAGCGAGGTTGAATAAATGTCAAATATCCACTCAACAGTGTAGTTTTACTGGCCAGCTGACATTAGGGCTGCAACGATCATTTTCATTGCACAAATGTTGATTAATCATTAATTGTTTTATCTATAAAATATCAGAAAATGGTGAAAAGGTGTTTCTCAAAGCCCAAGATGACCTCGTCGCCTGTCTTGTTTTGTCTGCAAACCAAAGATATTCAGTTTACTGTAATAGAGAAATAATATAATCACATTTAAGAAGCTCAAATCAATTAATTTTTTTCACTTTTTCCCCCTTAAAAATGACTCTGAATGATGGATTATCAAATAAGTTGCAGCTCTAGCTGACAAAAAAGACGAGATAAAAATCTGAGATGATAAAAATGCACAAACAAAAGTCCCTAGGTCATCTAAGTTACCATAGGCCAGGGTTCACCCTGACTTTGGCACATTTGCTTCTCAGTCTACATACAGGCTGCTGCTGGCTCGTTGGAGGCTGCACACACTCTGGCAGGAAGCTCTGCAGCCTGCAGACACGGCTCAGAGAACAATATCATCCGTTTGATGCTACAACTGGACATTACTAAAAGCTACAGCAGAGAAGAACAGTGCTTTGGTAGAAGTTAGCTTGTGAGGCAAAGTATAAAAATATTAAATATTAAATATTAAGTTGTGAATTTAAACCAAATAAGCCAAGCTGAAGTCAAATTTTGCAATATCAGAGGTTTCATCTGCATCTGTGTAGCTTTCCTTTGACTAACCGACGTGTCCCAACATGATCCTCTGTACTGGGTGTATTTGTGGAGGAGGGGCAGCAAATGAGCCAGATCAGTTTGTAACCAGAGAGGATCTGATGCTGAATCAATACACAGCAGCCGCGTCCACACAGGCTGGAGTGTAAGGATCAGTGTGGCTCAATGCAGCGTTATCTCTCCCTCTAACTGACACACACACTCACATGCAAGTGTGGTTGGAAATATCGATGACTTGTATTCACGTCAGCAAGCTTATTTTTGGGGGGTTTGAGTTTTCAGAAGTGTTTAAGAGGATGTGCATGTTCATTATGATTTCAACAGTGACTGTTTCTGTGTTGTCTTGTGAGAACTTTGTGTTGATGTCATGTGAAGGTACATTATTTTAAATGTCGATGATATTTGATTATCTACGACTGTGGATCATTTCATGAATCCAATCCTTGGTGCATGTCTGAGCTCTCTAGTTTTGCGCAGGGATCCGTATATGGCTCACTAACCGCAAAACAGTCACCACCGTCACCTCCCTGCTCTCTACTATTGATCCATTAGGCTCATATCCCTTCCCAAATTACTATTGATCTACCACCATTTCTGTCTTTCTGATTTACCATGCAATGAGATGCCACATTGTGTCTATGTATATACGATACATATGCAGGTGTGTGTGTGTGTGTGTGTGTGTGTGTACCTGACTGCAGTAGTGCTGAAGGAGGCAGAGGAGCGGGTGGAGATGTAGGGGTAGTGCTTGGTGTCCAGCTTATCATCAATAGCATCCTGCAGGGGTACAAAAAGACAAAACAGATCTTTGTCAGCAATAATGTCTGCCTTAAACACAGAGTGACACAGACACACAAACACACTTCAATAGGGGCTTTACAGTTGTGTCATGTCTCTTAGCAACCACGTGTGCTCCATCATGGAGGTCCATTGGAGAATTGGCTTTGCACAAATAAGGAGCTAAATATAGTTGATGACAACCAGGCTGGGAAAACAGATGTTCGACTAAGATTGTTGTGTGTGTACGTCAACTGAATAGTAAAAAATAATTCTGTTTGGATGAATTGTTGTTTTTGGACCCCTGTTTGAGGAAAAATCATTGAACATGTTTGTGAAACTGAAAAGTGGTGATGCTCCAAAATGGCTGCTGGACAGCGGATTAAACAAGGCCTCTTTGTTTGAAAACACACGCAAAAACAACAGTCAAACACACCTCCATGATGTCCTTGACCAGTGGTGTCCAACGGGACAGCTGATAGGTCTGCTCGCTCACACGCTCCTTCCTGTCCAGCTTCTTTCCTCGGCGGAGGGTGGACTAGGGAAGGGATGAAGAGACAGGGAAATGAAAGAGAGAAGTTTTGAGAAAAAGCTAGAAGTATTGGCAAGACTTTGTCCACACTATTGGGCCCATCTGCTGTATAGCAAATAAAGTCATGAATAAGAAGTAGAGGAGTAAAGATTCAGAAGGCACATCAGACTGAATGAAATGACAGAAGAGGAGCACCACCCAGTGAGGATCTTACATCTGTGACAATGGGGACGCCCAGGTGAGCCATGTTGGTGATGATCTCACTGTCCTCAGGGGGGATCTGAGCGTGTTGGATCAGCTTGTTCAGGTTCTCCTCCGTAATGCCTGAACACAGACACAGACACACACACACATGGGTCATATCTTATTGTATGTTTACATTTAATATGTTCAGCTTGTTCTGGGATCAAAGTGAATTCATGTTTTTGTAACTTGAACGAAAGAATAAAATCAGTTTATTAAAACTCAAAATTGACACTATATACCTCCAATATGCTACTTAAATATAACAGTTTATTATGGCTGTGCAGAACTGTCAGGTTATGTCTGATCTAAGAAGTTATCTGGCTTTTACTGAATCAGTCCTTCTGTATCTGTATCCTGTGAAACATTTTTTAACAGACTTGTGTTGAACAGCCGACTTGTTAATCAGTAGTTTAATAGCTAGTTCTGAAGCTAGTAGCTAGTAGGAGCTCTGTGAGATATTCAGGAAGTATGAGTTGTCTGCATTTGGTTCTCAACATAGAGGTGGATGAGCCGGCAGCTAGGAGCTAACGATGCTAACTCAATGAACAGCGCTAATTAACACCAACAGTACTGACAGAGCAAACTCTATTAACCAGGAAGGAACCAGAGGGTGTGTGCTACATTTCCACAAAGTCACCAGCTTGATATCAGCATTACCCGCTGTATGAGTACAGCGCAGAATGGCAATTGGCTAGCCCACACAGGGGCTCACATGCACTGATGTGCATGCGCATTAAGACTGACTGCCACAACAAACCACAGAGAAGCTCAGATTACAGCACACACGGAGGTAGAAGACTTCGATCTCTGCTCTGCATGCCATTTGTCCACTATGTCTTCACCTAGAAAATTGTGATTTGTTGCTATATTAATGCTCTGAATGTCGCAAACAGTGGCACCAGCAGTGCGGACGAGTAGTAACTTTTGTACTGTTTTGTGTTAGCCTTAGCGTAACAGCATTAAAACTATTTCTTACAGGAAAAGTGAAAGAAAAATCTAGAAATTATTGTCATGTTTAAGTTTTGGATCACAGCTGTGTGGTGAATTACCAGGTTTATGTTATGTTATGTTATGTTATGTTATGTTATGTTATGTTATGTTATGTTATGTTATGTTATGTTATGTTATGTTTCGTTTCTCTGGGCATTTCTGTATATCGCAACAGATCTCGCTATAGTTAAGATATACCAATACTCAGTAAGTAAGTAGGTAGCTAGTAAGTAATAAAACAAAATAAGCAAGACAAAAATAAACTGTGTTTATACAGGGACAGAAAGCACAACAGTTTTATTAACTTAACATCTGATTTCCTTTTGTCATCTGCAGCTTCCTCCTTACCGTTCTTGAGGAAAATGTAGAGCAGGATGATGCGGATCTTGTCATACGTGCTGACGTTGGCGTCCAGCAGGATGGGCACGATAGCCCTCATGGGGTCTTTGATCTTCTCTCCCTCAGCGTCTGTGCCCATAGCCAGATCCTGCAACAGAGAACACAGGTTTTATATGATGCCTGTCACTTAAAATAATTCAAAACCCTCAAATACATATTTCTGGCAACTGTAAAGGCTTTTTATTTTCAGTTATTGAGAATTTCAGAAATTATTGTGTCATTTATCTGAGCCATATTCTTCATTATTTGTTTTCTTTTTTCTCATCTTCTCATTTCCATTCCTATCCTCTATTTTCTCTTCCCTCTTTGCAGCTTGTTTTCTCTCGCCTGCCTTCTCACCTGTTCCACACGGCACAGCTTGTCCACTGTTCCCTGGTAATGCTTCATGCAGTCCTCAGCCAGCTGCAGATGAGTGGAGTACTGAAAAACATAAAAACACACAGGGTCAGCATACACATTTACGCACACAAAGGGAAACTCACACACTCTCACACACTCTCACCAACACACCTTGCTGAGCTCCTTCTGGTACTGAGGCATCTTCTTTAGCATCTGGGACAGATCCCTCATTGTGGTCTGTTGAAACAAAGCAAAAGAGTGTGATGACGCCAACATCAGTTTTAGATAATCATAAAATAACTATGCTACTGATGACAGACCATGTTTATGTTGGACTTTGGTCCCATTGTAGAACAACCAGTTGAGCACTCAACACTTGAAGAGTTCAGTTCTATAAGCAAATTTCCACTCTTTCAAAATAGAGATAGCTCAAAACATGTTATAAAGGAGCTGTGTGTGACATTCAGAGCATTGGTAAAGCAGAATACTATTTGCTATGTAAAGATAAAATGGAGAAATAGTGTCCTGAGCAGATAATGAAATCACGCTTTGCTGTATGTGTGTTACAATCTGTAGTTTGTTGTGGTAGACGGTCCAGCTGCATGTGAATGTTAGTGCATGTGAGTCCTTGTGAATGTATCCCACTAGCTAGCTTACTGCTAGCACTCTGCAATTCCCGCATACGGCAGTTGCCACTGACAACGCCATCCAACCCACAGTGGCGGAATAGCATCGTCAAAGAAGCATAGCACCCATTCTTTAGTACCCTCGGACACTGTTAGCTCTGGCAGCACTATTGCTGGTGTCAGCATTGTTGACGCAGTCAGCACAGTTAGCTGCTAGCCTTTGGCTCAGCCCCCTCCATGTTGAGAGCCATGTGCAGAGAATCTTGGCTCTGATTCTAAATCATATATATGCTCTGAATGTCGCATACAACTTCGATGACCAACTAGTTTTAAACCAATATTGAAAAAATGAAAAACAAAGTGTATCCTCAGGGTTCACTTAATTTCCACTAGCAAGTGATATAAACAAAAATAACTAAATACTTTAAATTTAATTCTGGTCATGCTCTCTTAATATATTTAAAGGAGTAGGCCAACATGATGGGAAATGACTTGCTAGCTAGCTAACCTGACTAGCCAGGTAAAAAGAAAATTAGCATATGAGCCCCTTGAAAACTCACTATATTACATATCAGTTGTGTAACCGATACCAAAAAAAGTAGTGGTTTTACTAGACAAGCTGTTTGCAGGCTTTAAGCTAAGCTTTATATCTGGTGGACAGACACAAGAGTGGTATTGACCTTCTTAAGACCCAGAATAAGCATATTTTTCCAAAATGTAGAACTCTTCCCTTTAAAATGTGAAGTCAATCTCTGCATCTAACATGAGGAGTTTCTGAAGAATAAAGAGGTTATCCACCATGGGCAAACATTGTACTATTATCTAGGCAATCCTGTACATTCAGACTGTATCAGCATTTCCTGCAGCAGCCTCCTCTTTACCTTCTCTCCAGTGTTCATCCTCTTGCTGGCAGAGAAGTCCTTGAGCTGGCGGGTCACTTCCCTAATGATAAAACACGAGCAGCCAAGGAGAAGCAGAAAGGTTATTAAATCTTGTAATTCAGTATCCAAAGACTGGCTGAAGAGATATGAAAGGATAAGAGAAAATGTACTCACTGGGACACCTCAGCTATGTGTTTGTGTCTCAGGCTCACCCACAGGTCATCGTCTTCATGCAGCAGAACTTCCTTCTCACGAGAGTCTCCGATGCCACTGGTCTCATACCTGAAGAAAAAAGACAAATATCCTGAGTGAAAGGCACTAATTTAGGTTCAAACCTGTGATTGGAGTTGATATCAATTGTGTTTTTCCTACTTGTAGACGTCATTTTCGATGGGCAGCAGGTCGTAGCCCATGGCCTGGAAGGTGAGCTCATGCAGGACAGGAGAGACGGGGTCAAACGCCCTGTCCAGGATGATCAGCTGTGAGCGAGCTTTATCTGGACCCTATAGAGAGAAAGGCAAACAGATACAGGATTGAAAGGAGCGATAAGAAAAACATACATATATGACGTTATACACAGAGGGTAAATATGACCATTTTGAAGTGAATTCTCAGTAAGTTAATTACTCGGATAAGTATTTTGCAACAAGAATATGAGACAACAAGTAAAAACAAAGCAAATCATTAAGAATACAAGGGGACAAAAAGGTAATTTCTCCCAAGCTCACCTCTCCCATGGTGGGGTCATCGGCCTTGTAGGCGTCCAGTTTGTCCTGAACCAGCTGGGCCAGGGTGGCGTTGTCCTTGTACTCGCTGACACAATGACAGATAGATAGATGGATGGGCGGGTGGGTGGATGGATGGTTAGATATACAGACAAATGTAAGCATATGGAGGTAGACAAAGAGACACAGGAAGTCAGATGAACGTAGACAGAAGGGAAAGAGACAGACACAAAGACAAATGTCCAAGCAAGCAGATGATACAAAACAAAAAGAAAAGACAGAGGAAAACATTAATTAAAAAAAACTAAATACATCTTGAGAGCATCTGAGTAGCAGGTGTGGAACAGCTCTGTCCTTGCAGCAGCTCCCAAAACTACTAGAGGATGCAACAAAACCTTCCTTATCCCCATTTTTTTCAGAAGATGTGAAATAGATCTACACATTAAATAATACAACACAAAATGGGGAAAGACAGGTTTTTCATTTTAACCAAAAAACTGAAGATTTCTTTATCGGTAGGGTTTGACTAACCATCTAACATCCTCACTGTAGCACCTATGGTTAACTTTAACACAACATGTTCAAATGAGCTTTTTCCTTGACTGATGTTTTTCAGCATATAAAAAATTACATGTTTTATTGACATGTTTTAGTCAGTCGACAACTTCTTTTGAGAAGTTGGTTAAAATCAAAAACATTTCTGAGTGGGATGGAATCAAAATAAACAAGTTAAAATATCTTAAATAAAATGGTTTACCACTAATTATCCACACAACTTTTGGATAAATATTAGGTTGGCTCAACTTAATTGAGATTTTAGAGGTCAAAGCAAATCATGTTGGTTGTAAGAAACTAATTGAGTTCATCAGGTTTGAAAAGATTCATGGGGTTTACTCAATAACGCTAGAGTTGCAACTACTTAAAAAGATGCATGCAAATTGTTACCTTGAGGTGGACAAGTGGATTATTTTTGAGAATGTAGAAGTGTGCCATATCATATTGTTCACAATAACACTATGGCAATAGTCCGACATGTTAACATAATGACATCATATAGTCACGCACACCAACAACAACAAGAAGCACTGCTAAAAGCAACTGCTACTGGCTCCACGGTGGAAGAGTTGGTTCCAAATAGGGGAGTGACTTCAGTAGTGTGTAAATGGTATCATGAGGCATGGGCATTCGAGTCTACAGCCCTGAATATCTTATGAACAGCCGTGGACTTTTCAGACCCTTTTAGTGACCTGCCGCGGAGTAAACTCAGTCAGCGGCTCCTCTGGCAGCAGCACAGCATCTCTCCCTCACCTCTTCTCGCTGTGTGCACATGGGAATCAGCATCGCCACATTATTGCCTCAAAAGCCTGTCATAATATAAGCCTACATGAAACTCAATTTTTTCGGATTACTCCGCAAGACAAATGATGAAGTGTAAGAAGTTTGCCTATGCAGTCATTTTTAATAATTTATGTTTTATGCTGCAAGTGTGTGTTCTTGAAATTAACAACAAAAAACTGTGTTTTTTATGTAAATGTAAAATATTGTGAAATATTGTGAAATTATTTTAGGGCCGCATCATACACCCCTGGCCTGCACCCACAGCTGCCTCTCAGCAGCGCTGCCTGCTGCTCACCCTCGGTATCTGACGGCAGGGTACTCCTTCAGGGTGGCACAAAGCGTGGCCAGCTGCTCAGCCAGCCTCTCCATCACGGGGTTCTTCAGCTGGGTCTTATGGGGGCTGTAGAAACTGTGGAAGGCATCTGGATTGTCCAGGGAGTACACCTGCACACACACACACGGACACAAGTTAAACACTGTCACAAAAACACACTTTCTAGCCTTCCGACTTAGATTGATTTGAGCTTCTCCACCTTACGACACCTTCTTTCAGCCATGGAGTGGGACAGACTTCAAGATGTAATGGCTGATTTGATCATGTCCAAAGATTTTCAGTATCATGGAGAGTGTGAACTGTTCTGTGTGAAATACAGCAGGTCACCGTGGACAGGCAGCATCTTATCTTGCCGAAGGTGTTATGATAATATCAAACAGTTGATTTGCATTTTCTCCTCTTGTACAGTATAATCTCTTCTCTTATTATTTTTCGTCTTTGTCTTAGCTCTCCTCAAAACAGTCTCCATTCCTCTCTTTTATTCTTTTCTTCTCTCCTTCATTTTCTTGTTTCTCCACTTCATACTGTATCTTGTCTCCTTTTCTCTTTCCCCTACACTCCTTACGTTTCTCTCTCTCTCTCTTCTATGCTCCTTTAATTTCCTCAATGTCTTCTGCCCTCATCCTTTTGTCTTTCCTTTCATCTTCTGTACTCTGTTCCTTTTCCTCTCCTTCCTCAAACCTGTTTTTGTCCTCTCATCTCTCCTCCTCCTGTCCTTTCATTGTTCATCTTGTCTCCCATCTCCTGTCTACTCACTCCTCTCCTTTCCTTTCCTCTCCTATCTCATTTGTTTGTTTCCTCTCCTCTCTTATACTCTACTCATCTTTCGTTGTCTCTTCTCCTCTCCTCTCCTCCCCACTCCATTCCTCTCCTCTCCTCTCCCCTCCCGCATCACTCACTACCACTCCCTCCTCCAACCCCATCTGTCTACAGTCACATGACCACACTTCTGCTCTGCAGAATGGTCCCTATGTTAGCTCAGCAACCATTGGCTGCCGCCTGCTGTGTGGACCCTTACTCATCCAATGGAACGAGAGCATCAGCCTGTGGGGCGGGGCTATGAGGCAGCACTTTGCCTGGAGCAGAAAACCACTGACTCTGAATTAATCAGAGTAGACAGGAGGGAAGCAAAGCATTGTGGGCTGAGCAGCATCTTCAGATAGTGAGAGAGAGAAGGATGGACAGGAGGAGAGATGTGGGAGATAGAAAGAGAGGGGGTGGGGTGGAGGGAGGTAGGGAGGGAAAAAATATGGTTGGAGGACGGGAGAAAATAAATATAAAGAAAAACTAAAAAGCTCAATGGCTACGTGCAGAGGCAGGGATGGAGGAATGGTGGGACGGAAAAACCTGAAAACAGACAGAGGGAGGGAGAGAGGGAGGAGGAGGAAAAACACGATGGAGGCAGGAATTTTGGAAACATAGCGAGGACTGAGAAGAGGGAGGGAGGGAAGGAAGGCGTTGTGACAAATGTGAGTCTTACTGGAAAAGTCTGGCGGTAAACAGAGTGACTGGTGAGTCAGCAGCATTGTGCCAAGCGACCACCTGAGTGTGTATTTGTGTTTTTCTCTTCTCTCTCCGTCTAACAAGCAATAACCTCCCTGTTACTATTCCTGGCTGCGTCCTTTGCAGCATCTCTCTCCTCCCACCTGTCTTAATCGATCTCTCGCTCTTCGAACTCGAGCTTTCTATCTCTGGATTTCTCTCTCCCTCTCTGGTTGTCCATCACAGTCACTGATAAACAACAAAAGTAAATCAGCTTTCATTCATTGCCTGCTGAGAGGAAAGAAGAACAGCAAATAATGGCACGAAAGGGAGAACAAACCAAAGGCCAGATTTTAGAAATCACCTTGAAACTGGGTACATGTGCGCAAGTCCCATCACTGAGTCCCAGAGTAGCCATCACTACCCAACACAATTACACACACAGCTGGATATTTACCTGAGACTCATAGGGCAAGAAGGCAATGTTGATCTCCGTCAGAGTCTTGATGGTTTTGGAAGCGCGGCTTTTCACCAACTCGTTGAAGAGAGGATCAGGGCAGGCTGGAAGGAACAGAATTATCATTAATAGGATGCATTTTTATGCATAGAGGGTTTCATTGGTTCCAATAATGTCTTCAAATATTAATTTGCAACATATTTTATTACCCTGTGAAGTGTGTTTGAAAGTAATGATAACCTGCACTTCCTCAAACATTTATCTAATAACCTTTCTGGCAGACTAGGTTAAGATATTCTCATAAGCATCACTCAACCATCAGTTGACAGGACATAGCTGCAGATTCTTATGTGAACACCAACCTACATTTAAAAGACATTTCTAACTCAGACAGATTCACAGTAAAAGATAACTGTAGCTTCAGAGCAGCTCCATAGTTTTGATTAAATGAAGCTCATCTATCACCGGTGTGCATTGCTATACTAAAAAGCAGAACAACTTTACAAAATGTTTCTAGAAATGAGAGAAAACACACATTCAATGAGCAAGAAGGGACAATGTGAGGATCTCTGTGCACTGTTCATTAATCACATTTACCAATTTAATTACAGATACACTCCCTGTTTTGGTTGCAGCACCTGACTACAAACCCAAACCCATTCCCGCTCAGCTCACTGTTAATGCTTTAAAAATTGATGACCTTACAAACAGTGAGCTGGGGGAGAACTGGTGGGATTTGAGCACATTGTTGAATGCCCTAACAACAATGAGCAGTGTGCCGACAAATAAATAAAGATGGACAAGAAAGCAGTTTATCTATGAAGGAAACAGTTGCAAGGAGCTGAGAAAACAGCACCACCAAAGAAAACAACACAATAGCAGATTAAACAAAGAGCACAACTGATGATAGGTGGGAGGAAAATGGGAAAAAATTCTGGAACACAAATATGTTTTAAAACAAAAATAATGTATTACATAGAGTAATGCTGAAGAAAGCCTTGGTATATACTCACAGTCGGTGAAGAAAACATGGGCTGCCTTGTACTTAGCTGAATGAGGGTCTTTGAAGTCTGCGATGAGGGTGTGGACAGACTGAGGAGAGACAAACAGACAATCACAGCGTCAGATCATAGAGTTCAAGTGAGTGTGCTGACTACAGTTTATGTATGCCAGTGTGCACAATTAATAAAAACTTTATTGCTAGATATTTTGATCAACATTATTTTACTAAATTCTTTACAAACCTGAGTTAATCCTTAAAGGGTAAGTTTGATAGTTTTCAACATGGACCCTATTTCAGACTGCAATGTAACCATTCACTGCATGTTTGCGCCGTCAATTTGTGCAGACTGAAAGTGTTCGTTTTTGCCACTGACTGGCTCAGATTGTTATTTTAAGCGTTTGGAAACATTATTGACAGGACTCCTACATAGATAAACCTTTTTGTTCAAGAGTAAGATCCTTTTTGTTTACCCAGAAAAACTCCTAAAATCGCCATTGCATGACCAACCAGATTCCATTTAAATTAAAACTAACCTTAGTGTGTATTTTCACATCTAACTGGGTGAAGAAAGGGTTTATTTAAACCAAACCAGAGATGGTGATTGATGGAACAGTGGAAAGACGAACCAAGATGGCTTTTATAAATTTTGTTTTGTTTCTGTTGACTTGAATGAAGTGTGTTTTCCAATGATAAATTACTGTTTATTTAAATGGAGTCTGGTGGGTTTAACGATTGCAATTTCAGGGCTGTTTCTGGTTAAACTCCTTAACAAAAAGGTCCATCTCTGTAGGGATCCAGACAATTTGTCAGCAATCTGTGCCTGTCAGTGGCAAAAGCAAGCACTTTTAGAGGACATAAATTGATGGTGTGAGTGGTGACACTGCAGTCTGTTTCGCCGCTGCTGGTTGCAGCTCTCTTACTCAATACTGGACAGATTTCAAAAATAATTGTTCCTATTACTCACTTAGACACAAAAACATGGGGAAATAGGGTCAAGGTTGAAAAATACTAAAGTTACCCTTTATCCTGAACACAAGAAATAACATTTTTAAACATTATTCAAATCACTTGCTCAACGCATCATGTTTGTTAAGCTTAAAATAACAAACCAAAGACATCAGACACGAGACCAAATGGAACAAACAAAATTAAATACTTGCTTAGGAAAAAATTGTAACATCACTGAAGCAACAAAATATGGGTCCAAACACCTGAATATATGCCAAGCTCCATCAAAATATGACTCTTCCTGTTTTTGTTTTCATTTCTTTTCTTCTACGTCTATACATTAAGTCTTAAAATTTAATCTCATTTTATCATGCATCCTTTGATTTTCCCTATACCATGTAGCAATGAGCAAACACATCACATTCATAGTACATATTCATAAGTGAGAGAGACAGACACAGACACACACACACGCACACATACACACACCAGGGAAACAAAGAAGTGTGTCGTTTGCCTCGGCTGAGTCAATAGCCGTGTGTTTGAACTCACCGCGGCTTCTTTCTTCTCTCTGCTAAAAATACAGACCTCCTGCCACAGACACACCTCTAAATATACACTATGAATGACACGCAGAGAGAACGCGCACCTTCTCTGTGGGTGTAATCAGGTAAATGGCCTCCAGGCTGGGAAGAGGCTCTCTTCGCTTCATGATGTCCTCCACGACTAGAGAGGCAGAAACAGACATATAACATGTGCACAATTACAGAGGAACTTACACAAACACTCAGAACAGTACAGAGAAATGCTAGATGTTGTGGCCATCGCCTCTTACTGGTGATGCCCTCTGTCATGATGTCTGTCATCTTGCAGCAGGAGGACAACATCCTCATGCTCAGCTGGTCCACGATCAGTGCCTGGCAACAGGAAATAAGACAGTAGCTATACAAACACAATCACTCACAATAAAACCATGTTATTCAAATAAAGCTGTACATATATCTTGTGAATTGTGAAACCTGATCAGGGCTGATCATTTTGGGGAATTGTGAATACCTGTAGCCACGTATATATGTTATGTGCCTTTCTATCTTCTCTGTATTTCCGCCTGCTGTATCTTTTTTTTTTTTTTATGTAGAGTTTTTTTCCCTGCCGTCTTCTGATTTAAAACAATTTTAACTAAACTTTGTGATTGTTTGGAATATCCTGTGGTACTCAGTAAAAAAGCTGCACGGCCCTAAAATCATTATTCAAGACTGATGTTAGGGTCTCAACTATTATTTGACTAATAGATTACTTGGCTAAAACACTCATACTTACTTACAGAAATGAGCAGTGCTTGAATTGAGCCAGTACTTAATTACACAGAGTGCTGACACGCTATATTTCTGTCCAACTGTATACTTTTATATTTGTATACTGTGCCAAAACCCTTCATAAATGGTTTATGAATTCAAACTAGAGAAAAACAAGAGGGAGTTGTAGAGCTTTGATTTGACATAAGATCTAAAATAAGTCACTTCACTGATCAGTTTGTCTGGATGAGGACATGTTAGTCATTGAAATATGATGATGTAGTCCCAGAGTTTGTTATTTCAGGGAATTTTCTTGTAACTGAACAGCTTACCTTCCATTCTCCCTTCTTCTTCACCTTCTTGATGACATCATTCATAATCTCTGTGAAAGGAAATAAATATCATCAGGAATCTGATCGATGAACAATGATGTGATGAGCAAAAATGTCTCGATACATATTGTAAACATGGAATACTCACAGAGAGCTACACATATACACACAAACACACACACACACACACACACAATTGCCATTTCCCCACAGTAAGATTAATTCCCAGGGCTGATTCACCTCAGCTCCGTCACACTCACATAAATAATTAAATAGATAAATTCAGGGGAATATATGTAGCAACCATTGTTTGGTTGCTCAGGTGTCTTTGAACCCTGCAAGCTGGATCACTGTGTAAGCGTATTACAGTGCAGTGTGCGCTCTGTTTATTTGAGTATTCCCACTCTATAGGATTTTTCTGTATCTTTTAGACACCATCTTGCAATGGGAATACATCAGCTGTGATGCCAATCCATGACTTAAAACACATGTGGTCCAGGGGTATAAAGTAGGGGGGGTAAAAGGCTCATTTCGTACTTCCTACTCACTTTCGGCACCCTAGCTCGAACCACAACCATCTTCAAACTAGGCCCTTATTAACTACACACTTTCTGACTCCATGTCGCACAGCTGTGACTCAGGTGCAGTAACAATATCAGTCCACAGACAGACATATAAACGACACCTGGCAAAGTACTCCAAAACACTTATTTGGTAGATTCCCCTACAAAAGGTGTCTCCAGTACCACATTTTGCCATGATGGCATGGTGAAACAATACCTGCCCCGCTGTCTGGCAACAATTACTGAAAAACAAAGAACTAATAATGACGATGGACGCAAATCTTTATGCTCCAAAATCATTTACTGATAATCTTAACCATGCTTTGAGTATAGAGTACATTCACTTTAGGAAAATAGGGACAGGTATTGTATTTAACGGTTTGCATGCGTTTTGACGTAAACAGCAAAAACTCACTGATTTTCTACAAAACTGCCATAACAGTATCCTTTACACATTGCCTACATTATAACTATAAAGTACGTGTACTTTAGAGTAGGACACAGAGGGGAACGGAGTCAAAAACAAGGTGCTTATTCATGCAGGTTTGGGTAATACTAGCTCACCTGACTCAACAGCAAAAAAAAAAAAAACACAGCAGGGACAGCTAACCTTATCCTGCCCTGATGGTATATATTTGAAAATCCCATAATGCATTTCCTTTACTGGAGGACAATAACATGCCAAAGTCAAATACAGCCTCCAACAAGGTTAATGACCAGAGATCTACACCAGTGGAATACATCCTCTCTGTGAGGAGTGAATAAATGCAGAGACAGTTGGGAAGTGATCCTGCTTTGTTTCCTGGTGATCTCAAAGATCCACACAGGAAAAATAATCCTATTCAATGTGAGGTCATGGCACGATGGTCATGTTTATGCCATGAAACTGATATTGGCCCGATCACTGTGCCAACCATCTGCCAGCCGTGTTAGGATAAACCCATTTAGGGTGAATTACTGTTTAACATCATGCTGGATCACTGTGAATATAAACCGTTAAGCTCTTCGGCTCCGGCTAAAACCTGAGGCCACACAGATACTGATGGATTATCACAGTTTAATAAGGACTCAGACAAAAAAGATTACTGAACACATGACGTTAAGGTAAGGGATGTGTTCAGGTCTGTGTTTCTGCCTCCAAAACAACCAATGTTAGACTCTTCCAGGTGATGAACACACCAGCTGCTGATTGGATCTTTTCACTGTGAGAGGGAGGAGATATACATTCGATTAATGAAAGGAAGGATTAATGCATAGCATGGATGGAAGGACAAATAGATGGGATGACAGAATATATGGGGTAGAATATAGCATATAGAGACGTGATGGACAGAATGAAAGATACAGTACATAGGATGGAAGGAGGGATGGATAAGATGGTAATCAAACTGTGAGGGGGAGCTGAAGAGAGAAAGGTGACGCAAAGGTACTGTGTGAAGTGAAAGGGAGAGGTGGATGCCACTGGTGTTTGGAAATCAACAACATGTTATTTACTGTAGTTTTGCAGGTTGATTTGGCCCCTTATCAACATGGTCAGCACTTGGAGCAGCAGCAGTTATGACACAGAGCTCATGGCGGCAATAACTTTGAAACTTTTCACCCCCGTTTGCTGCAATTAGCGCTAAAAGTCATACTCCTTTTCTAAATCATTATTCTGTCAAATGTGGACACACAGACATGATACGCCTTCAGTGCAACTTACACTCACACTCACAAGGATATTATTATGCCTGACGTCCATTGTCTATCACAGATGCTGCTGAAATAACATGATTACAGTGTGTTGAGAGAGCGTGGCATCGGCAGGAATTCCACAAGAGCTGTTGCCCGCGACTTCAATGTTCATTTCACTACCTTAAACCATCTCCAATGTCATTGCCAGTTGTCACAATCACAAACCATGTGTAACCATGTCAGCCCAGAACCTTAACATTTGGTTTCTTCACCTGCAAGGTGGTCTGAAAGCAGCCACCTGACAGCTGACACAACAATTTGCCCGACCAAAGAATTTCTCAGTGGCTGGTCCCAGACCATCTTGCAGGTGAAGAAGTCGGATGTTAAGGTCCTAGGCTGGCTTACCAGACTGGCTGGATGTACTCACAGACACAACCCTAGAGATGGCTTACGTAACAGTAGTGTAATGGACATTCAGTTTACAGGCAACAGATCTGGTGGATGGCCCTGCAGTCAGAATGCAGTTGTCTGTACATCCATGGTTACACTGCAAACAGGAACTGCTACTTCAGCATTATTTTAATGGTGCACAACCAAAATGAAGAAAAGCATAGGCTAAAATATGTCTTAAATAAAATCTAAGTTGTAGCTAATGGCTAATTAACATTATATTGCCTGACATAATGACAATAGGTTTGACAAAATCCACTGATAAACATTTTTTCATGTCTTATTTTGTCTGAGGAGGGGCCCAGTGTCAGACTTTGAAAACCTCTGATGCACAGTGCAAGGTGGAAGGAGGTATACAATGAGGGAAGGACAGAAGGATTCATTGGTTGTAAGGAAGGATAGATACACACACACACATACCATATAAAACTAAAACCCTTCAGTTATGTGTATATAGCTCAAATTTATGTTGTCAAAAATAAAAAATAATTGGTGTTAAAAGCAGCATACGCACTGTGACAGACTGAAATTTGACCCAGTGAATCAAGAAACACTGCCAGACTACGGCCTGCACCTCCTGTGAGTCAGAGTAAGTGTATCTGACCTCCTATGGGACATATGATCTTGGAATAGTAAGAATATTATTCTCACTAAATGACAGAGAGATTCCCCTACTCAGCTTCAGTCTATTTCCAGTATCTTCTGTGTTTTGTCCTGTAAGCTGCTGCGTCAGCACAACAGCAGAACCAACACAAACCACAGCAACAAAAACTAACGCACATTATTTTGTTAAGGACCAGGTGCTTTGATTTTGGATCCGTTGATGAATCTGAGCTGACTGGTCAAAGTTAACGTTGTGAAATTAAAGCTGGCTCACTTTTGTTCCTAAAAAGTAGACTTGTTTTTCATCCAGCAGAGGCTCCTGGCTACAGGATGAGACACTTCTACAAACAAAGAAGCGGTGGGGATATCCGTCTCTCGCGTTCCCTTTTCCTCTGCAGCAGCTGATGCGTTTCCTCTTGTTCTCGCTCCAGCATTTTTCTGATAAAAGCAGCTCCAGTCACTTAACTGATATGAGTAAACCAACGTTGCTAAGTTCATTTTCTACAGTTTCAAGATGTTGCACCTTTCTTTCTCAAGAAAAAGTCTCTCACACATTAATGTCAATAAAAAATAAAACCTTCACGTTACATAATATAATATAATAAAATCCTCCTCTAAAGGTGAACTGAGAAGCAACAACACAGTTTTCACAATTCATGTTGGTCAATGAAGGCAGAGAAAAAATAACTCAAATCAATATTGTTGATTGATACATATCTAGTGTTGGGAAATATGTAGGAAAGGATTGTGGGCTGTCAGGTTATGGAGGCAAAGTTAAAGCTGCACTACACAATATTTATGTAAACAATAAATCAAATGATCGAAAGGTGCCATTTGTAGTGACGAACCTAGGACCCAACTCTACTCTCATTAATCCCACAGCTGTTTTCAGCATATAAACTCTGACCGTCTCAAATTTGGAGCAATTTTAAGGCCCTGGCACAGTCATGATCCACCAATACATGTTTTCACTAACGGCTGGGCAGAATATCATTATTATATTAATACTGTAATATGAGACAAGATATCATCTTAGATTTTCAGTGTCATAATATCGTAAGTGTTGTCTTCCCCTGGTTTGAAAGACTAAAGTACAGTAAAGCGATGTAATTTTCTAAACTTAACAGACTTTTTTAGCTGCTCTATTATTAGCCTTTACCCACTTGTTCATTATATTCACATTACTGATGATCATTTATCAAAAAAATCGCATTGTGTAATACATCAATATTTTGGTATTTGGTTTATTTTCACTTTATCTACCTGCCGAGATCTCTTCTCGGGACTTTCACGTGTCATGTTTAAACTGCGCTTGATAGATATTTCCCTGACTGTTAGCTCTATCATATCTGCTTGGGCTGTGCAGCTAACAGCTTTATAATTCTTATAGGTAGCCTACATGATATTTGGTGACCTCATGTAATCCCTGACATGGTCCTAAAAGAAAAAAAAAACAGAATTTTATATGACATATTTTATCTTATTTTCTGTAATATGCGTTTTACCTGTCTGGTATAATGTAGACTACATAAATAGTGTGTAACATTAGAGATTGTGTGAATAGGTTCACCCACTGTCTTCAGAACAGAGCAAAGATTAAATTGATCCTTTTTAGATTAAGCTTTTCCCTCGCTCCTGTCTTTTATTTCCCGTGTTGACCTTTACTGAGTCATGTCAATAACGGAACTATGATGACAAAATAATTAAGTGGGTGCTGCACACGCTCGTAACTGATGACTGGGAAAAAAAGATGAAAACCACGCTGGGAGGAGACAGTACTGTGGATTTTTCCTTTCTGACCTCCTGATAGAGGCACAACAATACATGACCGCACCAGTCAGACAGAAGGGAAGGGACCTGAAAAAACACAGTGCAACAGCTGTGTCAACCAAACAGGCAGTGTGGCACAAACAAACACACTCCTCAGACGCAGCATAATCTCTCACATCCAGTGTAACAGGAAACACATCCTCATGGCAGAGCAAGGAAAAAACCAAAGACTGACCAAAGGCACAACTTTTTTGTTAAATCATAGAAAAAAAGGAAAAAAGAATCTAATAAATAAGAAATAGTGACATTAAAAAAA
>JAPZEB010000011.1:8646681-8670341 GCA_029783705.1 Chaetodon striatus | reverse complement strand
ACTGTGCTTGTTTTTCCATTAAAGCATGAATTATTTACCAACTCTCTCTTCTGTTAGCATTGATATTCATCATTAAACTACTAATTGAATTTGTATAAAAGGTGTGGTTGCAGTGGATTCAGGCCCCTTTCAATATTAAACAGCAAGTCAATTACGTGTCCACAAGGGGGCAGCATGCATCTTTCTGCAGGAAAACGCAAACGCTGGGCATCATGGAAAACTGTCTCTCATAACCTTTAACACTATTCCACTTATTTTGGGATTCAACAGTAGTATTGAATTAAAATTTTAATCCTATAAAGTCTAGATTATTTTTTTAAATAATCCTCATGACCTAGAGGTGATCTCTATATACAGAACAAGGTGGTTTGTGTTTTAAACGCTATATTCATAAGATATAAGTTGAACGCCAAATAAGTGGGGCTGCACTGAAACGTCACACTCACACACACCGTAAATATTAAACACACTGTCAGTATTTAAGCTCCTGGTGCTGGCCACACCCTTGGCAGGGCCGCAGGAACACGTTGAACCAGTGATGACTCCCAGAGGGTGTGTCCTGCCACTGAGAACCAGCCTAGTGTTCACCTCCTCCTGCTCCTCACCGGGCGGGGAGTCGTCACCTCGCCGCAGTCCTCCTCCTCAAAGCGGGAGCGCAGACACGCAGCAGCGCCAGAGCCGTGCGCCTCTCAGGGGGAAAGTGATTATCCCAGCGGACCTGGGCGGATGTTTGAGACTACTGGAAAGACAACTGAAGCCTATTTTCGTTTTGTATACAACCTGTAACCAGCCCGGATACTTGCGGGATCGTGAGGCTCTACTGTAACCATGGGGGACGTGGTTTCCTCTCACCTGGATGAGAGCAGGCGGGAGATGATTACAGGTAAGAGTGGCCGAGCTGCAGCTGAAGGACGAAGACAGCTTCCTACAGACTAAAGTTACTTAAAAGTTATTATATTCCTATCTATCCAAAAGAGCGCCATCATTTTCATAAACGTTTTTAACAACGTAATTGAGTTTGTAAAGTAGGGACATGTAAAAACCTGGCTGCCTTAAGTTATTCAGCTGTTTCAAATGTGTCAGTTTTAACAAAACTATCTTATCTGATTTGCTTCCTCTGTTTGTCAGCGAAGCTTTATCATGGATAATCATAGATAATCTTTGAACTGACCTGCAGAGAGAAATCCACAAGACTTTCCTGCATGATCTGTCAAAACTTTCTTAATCCTGTATGTGGTTTAAAAAACATTAACTTGAACCCTAATTCTGGCAAACACCTAGCATTGAATTATTTTTTGACAGCTGCAACTTCTTCTCATAAAGTGTCACCTTTCCCTATTTCATTTTAGGACAAAGCCTCTCCTTCATATCAGTGTATTGTTGCTCTACTTGAACACTTGAATGGCTCCCGCGTATCCCATCTCTGCTGCAGGCCTATTTCTCAGAGAGATAATAAGTAGGTTTCCCAAAGGCAAGCGTGTTTGTATAAGTTTGGGACCGACTGCTATTTAAGTCTCAGATTGCTGCAGCCTCCCACTGTGAACTGAGCAGGTCTGTGTGATTATTTCAACAAGGCATGGGAGCGGAGGGAAGCAGAGGAAGAGTGCAGAAGCTGAAACAGTTCCACGAATCTTTAGATGCTTTCTTGAAATTTTAAGAATTTTGTTTCTAGAAGTGTTCTGGCAATGCATCCGAGGTCAAGAGAAAGGAGAGTTTATATTTTTTAGATGCTATTTGGATCCTCCAGAGTTGGAGAAACTGTTTGAGAATCATTTTAGCCTCAGTTAGTACGTTCCTTCAGGATTGTACTTGTGTTTGTGTGCGTTTGCTGGCACACACACTGGCATGAAGAAACCACTTCTGGAAACTAAAAATTACGTTGCTGAGGTCCAGACACTCACTTTGTTTGTTGTTGCTGTTTCTTGTGAACCAGAAAGAGAAATACTCCCAGAAATAGTTTAAAATAGGAAGAACAACATTGTGACACGCTGACTCTCGTGGTGGTGGTTTCTCTGTTTACGTCTGTTCTGCCTGTTTATTACACGGTATCTGAAGAGATGGAGACTGAGCGTGGTATTGCAGAAATTATACAAAATATGAATCAACAACACATTTGATAATCATTTAAACCACTTCCAAGACAAATGTGTGGATTTGTGGCCTGCTTTTTCTCCGTCTTATATCATTATAAATTGAAAATCTTTGAGCTTTGGACTATTGTTCAGTCAAAACAAGCAATTTGAAGAAATCACCGAGCTACGCCTCTGAAAAACTAGGAATACAGAGCCTGTCAGCATCACAATGAGCTGACAAGAGCTGTAAACAAAGATAAAAGGTGTTTAGCATGAAAGCTTACTCTTGACCCTGGGAACAGTTTGTGTGACAAAGTAATCTCTTCTCAAAAGGTCCACTTAGTAGCTTTTCTGGAGCTTCAACTACATCTCATTCTTCACCAGTAAATGGAGCTGGCTCAGGTGACAAAAGGTGTAAAAAAAGTTGGTCTTTTTGGGAAATCTACTTGTGATTCAAAACATTTAAACATGAATATCTGAACATGTGTATACAAAGCAACCACCACTTCAAGTTTTCAGATAGATTACCTAAAATAGGGCAATATCTCCAGCTTATGAGTCTGGCTGAGAGAAAGATACACGTGAAGAGATGAGTCACAGGAGGAGCGTTGAGGGAGAGAAAATAACGAGTGAAGCTGCAGGAGTAAAGCAGGTAGAAACATGTTACAGGATTAATACCTGAAACTGCCGTCTGGATCTCACACACCCTCCCTCTATGTCATCTCTACCTATCTATCTGTACATCTTCTGCTCTCTTCTTTGCATGTATGCAGGCATGTATGAATAACGCAACAAGCATGTGTGTGCGTTTGTGTGTGTGTGTGTGAGCAAGAGGGAGTGAGTAAAGACAACTCAGCATTGCAGCATTGGGAGTCTTGTTTGGAGTGTGCACCTCCCAACAAGGTGATTTCTTCATCCTGACCGCCAACGCACATTTTCACAAAATGATCTCCTCCCTCCTCCACAACACAGACGCAATTCACTCTAAAGAGAGATGACGCCATGTGCTTGCTCATCCACAGATTGAGCACATTCACCCATATAGAAGATCTTGCAGTTGTTTCTCAAATATGTGTTAAAGAACGAGACTGCCACTTTTAAACAGAAGCAAAAGCAAGGACTGAATAAAGCAACAACGTGAGCCATCAGCTTATGTCAGTATCTCATACTCAAGGATTTTACTGGTTACTAATAATAAATAATGTTTCTAAAGAGATGATTTAACACCCTTTAGAGCTGTTTAGCTACAATGCTAATCCTACTTAGTGAAACACTCCTCACAGCTGCTTCAATGCAAACTGCGTTTAGTTTGTATTGTCACATGCGATGCAGTTTGTGTAGCTGGGACCCTGCTTGCAAGACATTTGAACAATTGAACAATAGGGATACACAGTATTTAAGTATAACCAATATAACCGCAAAAAGAGCTTAAGGCCATTCCTTTCAGCTGGTTAGCATCTGTTAATCATTAGTTTCTACCACTGTACACCAAAGTAAATTTAAACTTGTTTACAAAGATAAAAATAAGGATCATTTTGTAGCATTAAATACAAACAACATTAAGTTTTCTAATGCATAGAGGTGACCATCTTGTTCTCAGGGGAGAAATCCAACACAGTGGCACTCAGCTTGGGGCTGGTTAGTGTCCCAAAACTTGTCCAGTGCCTCTAACCCTAAATAACCTCAGACAGGGGACTATTGCCCCTCGGCTGGAGTTTGGTTCCAGACACATTGTGATGCATAGAGCTGAGCCAAACTTTATCTAGTTGGTACTTCTCTACCTCCTGTACAAGCTCTGGTTTCCTCTCAGTCATAGAGGTTACGTTCCACGTTTCTAAAACCAGCCTGCCAGGGGTCAGCTCTCCTAGGTCCTTGGCTTTGTCTGTCACCCAGCTGGCTTCAATTCTGATATAGACAATGATGGAGAAACCATCACTTGGACACTTGGGTAAAAAAAGAAGCAGCGCTGTCAACTGATCACCACCTAGTGGTGAGTTGGGTCAGATGGCAGAGAACACTTTAGGACACAACTGGTATTACCCAAATGTGTAGTGAGGGTGCAGTGGGAATGTCTCATTGAGACACCTGTCCGCAAGGTCTCCCGAGAATTTTGGCATGTTGTGGCATGTTAGGTTTTGTTGATCTACGGGGTCTCCTGAAGCAGCAGACAGGTACCGGGAGGCCAGATGGTCTGCAGCTTTGGTGGTTGCTGAAGCGAAAACCTGGGTGTGGGAGGAGTTTTCAGGAAGAAGAAAGCAGGGCTTGCCTCAGGCTGTTGAGGCTGACTGAGAATATTATCCAGCAGTGGGAAGAGCATTTTGAGGAACTCTGAAATTTAACTAACATTTTCTCGGTGGAGGAAGCAGAGTTTGAAGACTCATGGGAGGCCTCACCCATAGCACTGGCAAAGGTCTCTGAGGTAGTTAAGAAGCTCCTCAATGGCAAGGTGCCAGGTGTGGATGGCATTCTCCTTGAGATGCTGAACATTGTCGGGCTACCTTGGTTGTCACACCTATTCAATGTTGCATAGAGTTCGGAACAATGCCGTCAGAATGGCATACCAGGGTGTTGGTTCCCATGGGAGTGAGAGTGGAGCGTGAGATGGAAAGACGGATTGGTGCAGTGTCAGCAGTAATGTCCTGCCACTGTGGTGAAGAAGGAGCTGGGCTGTGAGGGAAAGCTTTCGATCTGCGTTTCAACCCTCACCTGTGGTCATGAGCTTCGGGTAGTGACTGAAAAAACAAGATTGCTGATACAAGTGGTCTAAATGAGTTTCCTCCATAGGGTGGTTGGACTCACCCTTAGAGACACAGTAGAGGTGCCTTCCTTTGGAGATGTTACACCATGTCTGACTGGCGCAAGACCCTGTAGTAGACCCAGAATATGCTAGAGAGATTATATATCTCATTTAGCTTGGGAACACTGCAGTAACTGGAAAATGTTACTGAAGAGAGGAACATCTAAACGTCCTTACAGTGGCCCAGGTTTGATTCCATTCCGTGACCCTTTGCTGCGTTTCATCCCCCTTAGTGTCATTCTCAAGCTGTCGTATAGTAAAGACAAAAAGCCCAAAAACAATCTTAAAAAAGAGGAAAAGATACACTCTGTTTTAGTCGTCACCTTTTCCCAGTCCCTAAGGCTGCACTACAGTTATTCACATGACAAATTAGGGCAGAGAAGTGGGCACCATCTTATTGTGTCCGATGTCAGTTGTCTCTATGGTTATTGTATGACGAGAGAGCAACAGTGTGGTGGATGGAGAGATATAACAAAGCTCTTTGCCATGCCTACACAGGTTGAAACAGAGGATTGAGTGTGTGATTTATGATGTGGTCTTTGTTCCCAAATTCCAATTTCCAAGTGCCCCAAAAGGCTGTCCATGTACAATTATCCAGTCTGCTGACTTTGGCACAGCAAGACAACCAGTGGAAAGTACCGACTCTCTGCACATTTGGAATGGAAGCCCAGTTAGCCGGCACTTATCTTGTGGAAATTTACACTGGATAGAGAGAGGTTCTATCAAACGTCCACCATTTAAAAAACAGTGAGAAAAATAAAAGGAAAGTGTGCATAAGATCCATATCTTGTATAAACAAGATTAATCACATAAAAATATGCTTTGGGGCTTCAGGGACTCCATAGACAAAATATCCGCAGTAAACCACATGATGAACTTTTTTTATGAACTACAGTGTTTGATAAGACATTGCTAAACAATAGGGCCTTCTTGATACAAGTGCAGACACTAAACCTGGGTTTTAGTAACGATAGTAAAACAAATTATTTTGTCAGGAAAAAACAGTAACTATCTGACCAAAGAACAAATAAACAAGATTACGAATCTGACAAGATATTCAAGGCCAGTTTTCAGCTCCTGACAGTTTGCAGTCAGTTCTACAAACTCACTTTGGTCAGTACCAAAAAAGTATCAAGGTTCAATAGCTAGCCCTACTAAACAGTATCCACAGGAGGGTCTTTGTATTAGCTGTCTCAAAATCTTCCTTTGTTTCCTCTAACCTGTCCATCCATCTCCCTCTGGTATGACACTGTGTTTTTAATAAGTTTGTGTATCCCTGTGCCCTGTCTCCTCCGCATTTTGTCCCTGTCTATCCTGTCCTGTCAGCTCTTTCCTTCCTGCTCTCCCACAGCATACCGGCTCTCTCCTTCCTGTGTTGTCCCTTCCATAAACAGATCATAGTCGTCACTGTCTGCTGGTGACTGAGCCAAACACACTGATCGGCTCGCAAACTGACTCTTTTTCCAGCACTGGAACGTGGGAAAAGCTCATGTCCCCTCCAGCAGGGTCTCAGACTATTTATTAGAATGCTGCTTGCAGACAGCGGTGGAAAAGAAATGCTGAGTCAAGCTGTGGAAAGGATCAATGCAATACAGGAAAACATTGATTCAACTGAATTGTACCCATAGGGAGACTCCATACTTTCGCTCCGAATGGGCTGCAACTAACAATTATTTTCATTATTGGTTAATTAGTTTGTCTATAATATGTCTGACAATACTAAAACAAATGTCACAATCTCCAAGGTGACATCCCTAAACATAATCTTTTGTCCAGCAAACAATCCACAACACCCAAAGATGTTCAAGTGGTAATCGTTATGAGGCTCTGGCTAAATTTGGCAGGACATATTATGTTTAAAATGACAAGTAAGACATCAAGAACATTTCTATTTGAATAATGGTGCAGCCATAAAAACATAGAGTGTTAGGTTTGAATATCTGAAACGATGTTTGAGTGCACTGTATTTTAACTATGCAAAAGCTTTATGAATGACAGAGCTGTACCAGACAGCGATGATATTAAGTAAACTGAGCTGATGATACATGTAACGCATCTCTTGGTGGAGTTCTGTCCAACAGTCGGATTTCACTACACGGCACTTTTCATGTGCTGATAGTGGCAGTAGATGTGACATATCTGACATGTTGAGACTTTGTAAAAGACAGTATGTACTCATAGGAGCAGCTCTCAAAATATGCAATAATAAAGAACTTAAATTGCAAACTTAAACTTAAAGGTTTTGAAAAACATGCCAAAAGTAGAGATGATAAAATCATCCTCAGAGATTCACGTGGAAATCAGCCACGTTGCAAGACTTTGTCATGTCTTTCTTGTTGAAAAATAGTTTTCTTTACTGACTAGTGTTTTTTGAACTAAAACAAATTTTTACGACATCATTCAAGCTTTCTTCATTAGTTTTCACTGCAGGACTGTGTCATTTTTTTACCTTTCAGTACAAATGTTAGCCATTACTGTAAAACTATAAGATGTTTTTCTTAATCGACTGTATCTTTCATAACAATGCTACAGAAATATTGTGTCATTAGTGTGTTTCCTGATCTAATGTGTCTGTCTTTGTGTCCTCCTGCAGCTCGGACCAGAGATGTGATGAGGGAGTTCAGTGACGTGTACGAGCAGCAGTATGCAGTCGCCCTCTTCAACAGCGTCCGCTTTGAGATAGAGGGAGGAGGAGGAACGCAGTCACAGCTGCTTCACAGAAAGGCAAGTGCATTGTATCAGTTCACACAGAGGTTTAAACCTGCTCAGTGGAGAAAGATAAAAGACAAGCTATGCAAAGGAAGAATGTATGTGACTTCCACCTGTGACTGGATAATATCTTCTATGTTAGAAACATAAGACATGCATCTTGCTGTTAAGGGATATACTTTCCTGTTCTAAAGGATATTTTTTACCCCATCTGTCATTTGCAAAAGTAGTAATTAAAAAAATTAGTTCAAGTAAAAAATTTGCATTATAATTTAAAGAACATATATCTCTCCAACTTCATTTTGCCATCTTAGAATACAAGTAAAGAAATACACATTGTTTGTAGCTAAACGATTTAGGCTGGGCAAACAGAGCTTGATGCTTTGCATGTCATGAGGCATGAATGAGCTGATTCTTGGGGTCTATGTACCAGTACGTTACCTAATGAGCAAGGCTTCTGTATCATCATTTTTTGTTTTCCTCTAATCGTTTTTGTAACTGGATGTACAGAAGGTCCCACATTTGTTAACGTTTTCAATCACTGAGGGGGAAGTGGAGCACATTTCACACATGAACAGAGACGCTGTTTGGAATTCTATTATGTTGGTTCATCTACTCTCTGCACTATGCGTGTGTGTGCTTGTGACATAACAGCAATATTATGCATGTGAATTAACGCTTTGCAAACACAAACATCACATTTTATAATTTGCAGATTTATCTGTCTACTTTTTTGATGTAAAAACATACACAATACTACGCAATAGTACAAAAATCGGTCCTAAATTTGTATTATAATATACTATTTGCACCACCAACACTGTAGTCTAACCTCCTGCTTTTTACTCATTCACTGTAGAGGGATGCATTATTAACACCTTAATTGCAAACTGTACTGCAAGCATTGAGCTGATCGATAATTTCTGAGGTAATCGTTGTGCCCTAATGCAGAAAAACAAACTTTTGGGTGCATAAAATGTGAGTGAAAAGTGTTTTTAAACTGATTTCATCCTTATAAACCATCTGGGTGTTTTTACTGTAAACCAGTAAAAACAAAAACAGTACAGCTGTATTATTTTTAATATTAGCCTGTGGTCTAGCTCAGTTAACCCTGTGAAGATTTATCACGTTCTTTCTGCTCTGCCCTGACACAAGCACAAGTGACCCTGTCACTAATGCCAGCAAAATTTCCAGCAAACAAACAGCAGCAGATCCGCTCTCAAACACAAGCAGCTCTTTATGTTTCAGCCGGGCTACTCCCTCCTGTCTCCTTCGTTCTTTCCTTCCTATCTAAGCAGTCTCAGTTACAGTATTATTTGGTCTAAGACAGGAAACCTGACAACAAAGTGGGTGGTGTATATCCTTGTGTAAACACTAAACAAAATCGCCACCCCCACATATGTGGAAACACCAACTAAGCTTCAGGTCTCCTGCATAGCTGAAGGGAGGTCTGACAGGCAAGTTAATACAAAATGTATGTGCGTATGCATATCAGAAGCCACAACGATACATAAAATACGACATTATAATATGACGTTGCATTATGCTTCAGTGTTAAGTATCCCTGTGATTTTTCAGGACCCTCTAGCAGGCCGGTCCATCTTCTCAGGGAGTCTGTTTCAGTATCTGGAGGAAAATCGGAAATGGAGGAATCGCTTTGTATCTGTGCCAAACAGCTACGACATCAGCCTCTATGAGAGCAAAACAGTGAGTGCACGTCTCACTCGATTGAACAGCTGTCTGACTTGGTGATCGGGTCACTTGTGTTAAAACAGCTTGCCATGTTTGCCATCTCTCTAATAGGCAAATGAACGGGGCCTCCACCCAAAAGTAACCATCAACTGTGCCGGATACAAGGCCCTGGACTCATTAGAGGAATACATGGAGCTGATAAATACCAGCCTACCAGGTAGGAAAAGGACAGACAGAGAAAATAATAAATATATACTATATATGCCTTTTGCTGCTGTACAGGGAGTTTGAAATACTTAAAGAAAAACTAATTATAAACTATGAAATATAACAGGCAGAACATCAAACATGAAATGGGATCAACAATATTTTTCTATGATTCCAAAATTATAGCATACGTTAAAATTTAAACCAGTGCTAAAACTATTGTTGTCATCTTTCTTTATTTATTATTGTACATCAATAGTTTGTTACTTTCATGTATCACTAGGTGACACACCTATTCAGATAATTGGTAATTAAAAAATAATTCACAAAATGTGTTGTTGTTTTATCCAAATTTAATCTGATTAAAAGCATAACAATGGGACAAGAGTCAAGTAGTATAATTTCCCTTAATTAAATCCACAAATACTTAACAAATGTATTTTCCCCTTATTTTCTGAAAGTGCTTTCTAAATCTTTAAGTTTCTCATTCTCACTCTGTCATGTGACCTGTCGTAGGTATCAAGGCCAAAGTGAGCAGTAATCCGTTTATCAAGTGTGCGACCCAGTACCCCCTCATCCTGTGGCACCCGTACGCCCGCCACCACTACTTCTGTGTGATGACAGAGAAGGAGCAGAAGAAGTGGCACGCCGTGCTGCAGGACTGTGTCAGACACAGTAACAATGGTAACGATACACACAAACACACAATGACTTCACTTCCACTAAGTAGAGCAGTAATACCACTAGAAAGTCCCTGGTGGTGTTAATGAGATTCAGATTATTTATTTTAAACTGTGGTGACGAGACGAGATGACATATTGCTAAATTCAGTTGTCCTCAGCTTACACTAAATGTACACCATTTGAACAGCAGCAGCGTCTCTCTGTGCTCCACCCTGGACAATTAGTGCCTCACTGTGCCTCTCCACCTTCGTTGGCGGTTCAGACAAGGGTGTGTGTGAGTGTGTGAAGCCTCTACATGCCATCTGAGTGAGCTGGTTGATCTATGAATGTGAGACCATGCAGGAATGATGGGTATTTGTTTTTATTTTTCTGTTAGTCTTGGTTACAGTGTGACATGTTGTTGTCGTTGGATCAGAGCTTCAAATGTTACAAATTTTAAAGCCCAGACAGACAATCTACATCACTTGAATAGTGGGCAGGGACTTTATTTACTCAGCTGAAGCGACAATCAGACTTATTTTAAACAGGCATGTCTTTTAATTGCTCAAGTTTTATATGATTGCATTTATTGAGACACTTACCTTTTTAGTTAGCTGTTTCTGTTGTTTGCTATTAATGCAAACTCAACTCTTTCTTCCTTTTGTTTCACAAAAAAATATAGTATAATGGCTTGTAGAACCGAAAATATTCAAATATTAGTCCATCTATTGCAAATAATTGTTTGTCATTTATCAAACAAAAATGGTAACTACACACAATTAATTAATTAACTAATTAATTAATTAATTAATTAATTAATTAAACCAATCATAGACAAATTAATTACAGTTAAAAAGTAATTTAAATATATCCTGAACAACCCTAATTCCTTCTCTTTCCTGAAAGGCCATTATTGTGAAAAAAATTACATTAGTATTGTTTATCATAATGTCATGACAGAACAGCTACTGTAGGTAGACGCAACTTTTACCATCGAGGCATTATAATATATGTCATCAGTGTAGTGATGTGAACCTTTAAATATGAAGGATACATTTAATATGGAAGACACAGCAACTTAGAGGGAACTGCAGCACACTGTGTCCTAAGAATGTCTAAAAAAACAAGCTTGGTACATTATAACATGACATGTTTATGAAAAGCGTGAGGACTGTAGTGGTAATGAGTAGCTGCTTTCCCATTTTATGAGATTTTTTTATTGTACAAGCCTTTAATTGTTTAGGCGTGTCACCATTATTTCAGTGCTGCTCTTGTTTGTAAATTGATGGTATTTTGTAGGATAGAGCAGTGCGTTTGACATTTGGTTGCACATCAGAAAATTATTGTTATATCAGGGTGGAGAACGACTCTTGATCTGCTATAAGGTTTTTTAATTATGATGGCATGACTCATGTGTCATTGTGTTGGTACACTGAAGGCAGAGACGTGCCTGAGGACGCGCAAACATAACGTAATCCCATTTTTTTACCGTGTTGTCATACTGTATTTCCTGGCTCGGCAAGAGTGACATCTTTGGGCTTTGTGTGTGAGAATCTAAAGTGGTACAAATGATTGGCCACCTTCCAAATGTGTGTGCGCCGCATGGCATGCTTACTGCAAATTATACAAGTTTTAATTGGCAGGTATATTTAAATTTTGCAGTAAAACTTAAGGGGGTCCATTCACTGCCTACATTTGAGGAGACTTAAGTTCCTTTTTGTGGTTGTGTGCGTGTTTGCATGCATGCATGTGTGAGCAAGTGATCTTACATTCAGTGTGCTTTATTTAGATTTGAGACAGGGAGGACCAGGATGAGTGGGAACTGTGGGGAAGTTGAGATAAAAATACAAAAACTACAGAGATTAAGCGATAAACAAACTGCAGTGAACAAGATCGGGCTTGTTTGGATCCTGCTGGCTGCAAAGGCAGGTGGTGCAGACAGAGATTGTAGAAAGAGCGGGAATTATTGAGGTATCTAAGTACGCCTTCTCTACATTATCAATACATCTATGTTTAGTATGACTTTAAAGCTATTAAACATATCCGTCATTAAATTATTTTCGCCAATTAGTTCGAGTTCAGTTAAACAGATTATTAATTTAACTTTGGGGAGGAACAAAGTGCTAACATCCATATTCTTTAGTACATGAAAGATGATCCACAAAGACGAGACTACACCTTAGCTTGCCCTAATTTTCAGGCACACAAGTATGTGGTTTAACATACCTCTGATGCACTCCACACATGATTATAATGCTGCTGTCTGACCTTTAAGGCTTCACATCTTTCCTCATATGAAAGCTAACGTTTGGCAAAATTACCTGTAACTGTGCTTGAAGTGGTTGTTAGGATGGATCATCACACTCAAGAAGTCATTGTAATCATCGAGTCAGCTGCATCAATCCCTCAGCACCTAAACAAAGATGCAAGCAAGCATGCACTTTAGTTTGTCTAAAAGTTATCCCTGTAAATTAAAGCCTAAACAATCCTGTATCGCCAACAACTAAAACTTCATACCATGTATCAAATGAAGCAATACACTGGATCGAAGCTCATTAGCAGGCTGACAAAGTTGCCCAACCTGATTCAACCTTGTTTTGCACTGAGCCAACTATCATGCCAACTGTCTTGCATGAATTCAAGTGCTCTGTTGAACCACACATGTCTACGCTAGCAGCTGTCTGTCACCAGTATTTTAAATTAGACAATGCAAGCCCCAAAAGTTACAGACACCAAAAACAGGAGCTTCAGTTCTTCAGTTTAGGAAAGTTTTTGTCAAAACCAGCTAAGTGGCAAACGAACCAGAAGCCCAACACCAACTTTGTTGCACACGTTTTCTGACTGTAAATAAAATCCGCCTCTGTCTGTCTTCAGTCAAGGACACCCGTTACTTCCCAACACTACACGTTCGGGCATGCTCAGTAAACGCCAGAGTCCCTGCCATACATTCCAGCTGTGAGGCTGGGCTCCAGGAGCGTGTTGTAAGTCTGTTGCTGTTTTACCGTTGCCATGGCTGGTGTCAGTGTGGACTGGCATTCATGTTTCTGGCCTGTGTTGACACGCCCAGTCTCACCTCTGTCAAGCTGATGTTTTGAGGAGAACCAGAACCGGAAAAAGACTTTCTGGGGGTGATAAATGGTTTTACAGCCTGACCCCTGACCCCTCTGCAGTTTCATTTACTGACTGGACTCATACACACACACACACACACAGAAACATTTACACTTGCTGTACATGCCACTATTTCCAACAGGACAGATTTTAAAATGTTGTAATAAACCCATTGTTGATATTAAATAGTTAATTGAAACTTTGTATGGCTGTAAACAGCGTCTGAGACTTAGCACGTGGTTTTCTTTTACACTCAAGTGAGAAATGACCACTGAGCCTTGCCGTACATGTTAGTCACGGTACAGAAAATACTGCAGTGCCCATGAAGAATAAAGTCCTAGAAGCACAGAAGCTTCATGCAAAGCAGTTCCTCAGCTGAACACGGAGACTATTCAGCTGGCTTTGATAAGTTAAAACCGCAAGTTAAATGTTCCCGCTGACACACTGAAGATATATTTGCATCCACTAAAGCTCTTGTCGTTTTATCCTCAATAGCTCTCCAAAAAAATGATCAGCTGCTGCTTTGCATCGCCTTAACAGGATGATTTGCAAAACATCCCGTTAGTAAGCTCAGTTAACAGGTGACCTCATCGCAGTATTCTGCACAACGCAGAGCTGCAACTCATCTGATTAGTCAGCATGTCGACGTGTCTGTGTGAATGTTCACACCACAAAGTGAAACCACCCTTACAACAGACAGTTTGGGTTAGAGCTTCACTGTTTACCTTTGTTTACACTGCAAAATAAGTAGTTAAAGCCATTTAAATGTGACTGTTCTAGATACTTGACCTTCAGCCTCTTTAATTAACCCGGTTAGTAAAATGTTATTATGACTTAAAATGCAACCAGTGGGCCTTAACTGAAATTTAAAAGCCACAGGCCACTCAGAGAGTCTCCAGTGATGTAACTGCCATGGTCGAGGTTAAATTCATCGTGAACTTTACAAGTAAACACAATGATGTCTAGTCTAAATGAATTTGTTTATCATTCAACCGGCTGATTGATAAAATATGAAGCCATTTTTTAAAATCAATCGACAGGTTTCCCACAAATTTTTTACCAATTAATTTTCAAAACTTTTCCATAAAATTTTACTGCATTTCCATGACTTCAAGTAGTTTAAGTAGTGAACACTTTTCTGACAACAAGCGAATTGAGGTATGCACTCTTCCTTTGCCCACAATTAAATCTGGCAGCTTACACTTTGCACTGAGCCTCCACCAATGTCTGCTTCTCTTGAGCCATGTATTAAATTAACTGTTTTAAAGCCAAACATTATTAACCACACACTTCCTGGGCATTTGCGCTTGCTAACTTGCTAACTTGACCCACATGTTAGAGGTCCTCGCCGCCAACTAGCTGCACACCAATGTGTATCACGTGACAATACTAACGATTTAATGGTTACGCAATGCAGCACTAGATTTTTCATTAGTAATACAATGTATTCGCATGAGGTCAGACATTTTAGGATTTATGTGAACGTATTTTAAATAAACAATAGCCAAAACAATTTATACTCCAAACTTTCCTAAAAAAAACCCGAGTTAATTCCAAATCATTTCCAGGCCTGGAAAACAGTTTTGCTAATTTCATAACTTCTCCAGGAATTCCATGACCGTGGGAACCCTGTCTTAATTGCGTAAGTCATTTTTGGAGCACATTTAGTAATCATTTGTTTGGTTCAGCTTCTAAAATGTGAGGATTCGATCTTTTTTGTTTTGTATCATTGATAATTAAATGTCTTTTGGTTTTGAACGTTTAGTCAAGTAAAAAAACAATATGGCGAGATCAATTGGGGCTCTCAAAACGTATATATTTATTAACTTTTTTCATCCATTAATTAAAAAAAACTATCATGAAATTAATTGATGATAAAAATGATTAGTTTCAGCCCTTATGATGGATTCAGTTCATGCAGCAGTTCAGCAGCCAGGCTGATGCTGCATCTCATCAGTAGTCATAGACTGCTCCAAGCTGCTGCTGGGCCACTAGAGTACCATCAATCACAGACAAGTCTCCACCCCCACAGCCCTCTGCTCTGATCCGCAGACCTCAGACTAATTCCACTCAGCAAGAAGAGACCTGCGATGGGCTCGTTCAAAGTGCGATAAAAGAGCATTTCAAGCCAGGTTTGTGGCTTGTCAGTAGCAGAGCAGCATGCGTCTTAACACGCCATACAATTCAAAATGCTGACATTGTACTCATTGGTGTCATTAACCAACAATATAGAGTGTATACTGATGGAGCATTTACTCTTTTGCTGCTGATGGAGGCAGGGATCTGCTAAAATCATATTTTAGGACTTATTCTGTCATGTTTTTGTGATGTCTGCGGCTAATGGTATGTTTCAATGAGTATTTATTGTACTGTGGGTTTGGTGGGTTCTATAGGGCTGCACCATATGGGGAAATCCTCTTCAAGCGTGTCAGTGGAGGGAGCAGCAGCAGCAGTGTGAGGATTTATAAGAATTGCTTCAAACCAGCTTCAGTGTAAAGCCAGGTGCCCTGAAGCTGAAGCCTAATCAGAGAATATTTGACATGGAAATGCATAATGGGTTTTAAAATGTCAAATATATTTAACTCAGACAAAAATACACACACATTTGTAAATGTGAAGGCCTGGGAACTCATCCACCGCTGCTGCTAGAATCCCACCAACCAGAGAGTGGTGAGCAAGGCAGGGAGGGAAATGCCTCGAATAAAGAGACCGTGGTAAGTGCTGCCACATGTTCTATTTATACACGGTACACACATGCACACAGTGCAGAGAAACTAATCTGTTCCTTGATCTAGCTTGCTTCAGACACATGGAGAATGTGTAGTGGTTAACAGGCCTGGCAGGTAGTCAAAAAATATTTTTCTTTTTCTGTTGGCACTGAGAGGAAGTTTCTCTTCAAGTGAGAAACAAGCTGAGAATACAGAAGAATTCCCTTTTAGGTATTTTACACTGCTGATCTGGTTTTTGCCGTAAAATATTTTAAATTACTAATTTAATGTTGAAAACTAAACAGCCGACACCAAGACTGAATGTTTCCGCCTAATGAGTCCCAGCCACCAGGCCACAGACCGTTGTGATGCCATGGGTAAACAATACTTATTTACTATTACTATTTATTGTAGGGGCTCTAAAATATCTCATGATATGCCAGCTGAACCCATCATAATTCTAGACTAAGGTAAAAGATGCTTTGGGTTGTCTGTATTTCTTTAAACCAATGACAGTTGTCTTGGGCAGCACTAAGCCCAGCATGCAGCGACAATGCCCTTGCAAAATAGTGTCAGCGGGAACTTGTTTTCATTCTTGCAAATGAAAACGGCACATATAACATTAAAAGTTTTAGTGTATAGGTCGCTAGCTCGGAAACTGTAAGGCACAGTGCTAAAACAAAAATGTGGAGATAAGTCTGGCTATGCAAGCACTAGTTTTAGTCGCAACGCGGATACTGAGAACAGTAACATGCATGAAGGGTGTTCCCATCTGAAATAGAGGGCCAATGACAGGCTTTACACCCACAGTCAGCATCCTTTGAGTTACAGTAGGTCAGCAGTCCTTCATCACCCACTTAGCTGCTCAATATGCATGTGCCATGTTCCTAATACTGTTGCTACTAGTTAGCTATCATGGTTTAACATAAAAACTTCAAGAGTCAGAGCTTTAAAATCACCTACATTTGGAATTCCATTATGTTATTTCCATGGCTTAAAGTTCAATCAGTATTTGTGAACATGAGTTACTTGTGATATCATAGGGTGTAAAGTCTAGAGCTGCACCAAACACAGTGATTGATTTTGTGGACCCACAGAAGGTTTGTTTTCTTTTCTATAACTAAATGAGCTTTATTTTATTGTAGCTCTGAAACAGTAAATATGGCCATATACTCTGGGTGCTCTCGATGTCGATGCCTATGTAGCAGTTGTAGACTTACTGTATGACATCACAAATTTGAGACTGTACTTTTTGGATTTGATGGGGAGTTGTCCATGTTTACCTTTATATTTGGACTATTGTAGACCATAAGAATAACATATGAGTTTTGAAAATGGGCGTAGTTCCCCTTTAAAGTTTACCTTAAAGCTTAAAAGTATTAGGCCTAAGCTTTAAAGGGAGGTTTGTCATCCTTAGCGCTATTCTTTGTCTGATCTCTGTAAGGCAGATGTAAATATAAAGAATAATTTTGCTGTAGAGTAAGTGAATTAGCTATGGACTACGACATAAGACTATATTTTTAAGCCTATATCTGTTTATGCAGCTCGTTTTTGCAGTGTAACCATGGATTACGACTATCATCTGGTTACTTTGCAGAAAAAGCAAAATACCATCAGAATCAGCCATGTCAAACTACGCAGATACATAATCTATACAGGGAAGGCTGGTTGGCTGACTACTTGATCAAGAACACTTTAAAAGGCCATGTTGTTGGCACATTATCTTTTGTAGGTCTTGAACTGACTGGGGTAAGCATAGTAAACCATAAACCAGTCTGCTGCTGCGTCCCTCAGACACTATTCACTGCATTTGACCTCCAAATGATGGCTGGTCACCTGCCAACATGCCAGCTGTCTGTGCCGTTATTTTCCCACTGCGCCTCTAACCGTAGTGTCCAGTGAATTCTCATGCAAACCTGTGCCAAAACAAGCTAACACACGACCCTCAGCCTGTCAGCAAAGAGTTAGTGAGCCGGGAGCAGAGACAGCTTCCTGTCTGGCACTGCCTCCCCCCCTGCCTCACTCCTTGGTCACTTCCTGTCTTTGTCAGCCTCCTCTGAGTCACAGACTTACAGCCACAGACAAAACAATTTCATAGACATTCAGGCAATAAAGACACACACATTGATGCCTGTGCGTAACAGACTTCACAGACGGCAAACAGGTAATCACTCAGGCATTCTGTGGGTAAACCAAACACTGATTCATTCATTATGCAGTACAGGAAACTGCATTCTTGTCCCTCACTTTTTGGCACCTCAAGAGCGATCGGCCTCACGAGACCGCAAGAGTGGACGCTTTAATGGCCAGAGCAACCTTGCTAAACTATTTTTGTACATTTGTGTAAGTGTATGTAGAGGTCCACTCGGCCCGCAGGCATACAGAGGCATGTATTAATTACATCAGAAAATTGTGCGTTTACTGAAGCATTAAAAGTACAGAAATGTGAATATTTAGGGCAATTTAAAGCTACCTTTCAGCATTACAATCTTTTTTTTGCTGTATCAGCTGTTATCTGTCATTGTGATGCCTGTAATGACATCTGCCATCATAAACATTAGCATGTTGTTACTAAAATGGGTTGTTCTTGGGCTGGTCATGTAATTACAACATCAGTATCTTTGCTATAATTACTTTCACCTAAGTAAAGTCTCTAAATATTTCTCCCACCGCTGCAAAGTGGAATCACTTTAGTGGAAAGTGTACAAGTGCAGCACTTAGCATACGTGTGTAGGCCCACTGAAAAGCCAAAGTAGATGGGTAAGGTTTTTCAAAAAGGTATGCTGCCATTGTTGCAGTTGTGTTTTCTTATTGACCATCATAAATGATGGTAAACAACATTTCAATAAGGGCTGGGTGGACACACCGCAAACCTATCATTTAATTTCTTTGTGCATCAAAGAACAGGCTCTTGTTGCGACATGAGAAAACACAACTGGAGCTCAATCAGTCACTTTATTTAAAGGAAGAACTGCTCTGAAGGACAAACTAATTATAGGGATGTTTTATTCCATACACCTGTTTATGCTCTTTTGTGAGGGATATACAACTTTCAGCACTCAGTGTCCTTCAGTGGTGTGGCCTTGAGAGCGGGAGAGAGGCAGCTAGTGATGTATTTTCATCACTTAAACACAACCACATGATAAGAACCAACTTCCTAAAAACGCACGCATGTTGCCGAGTGCTTTGTGAGCTGCTTCTATTGTCCTGATGGCTGGGAGGGGCAGTAACCAGGGCAACCACATGAAATCTGTCCTCCAACAAGCCAACATCTTCCTGTTTTGAGGGATGACACAACTGTGTGTGACAGGGGCCGAGTGTATGTGTTGTCCTACACTCCAGCGACTGTTACAGCTGGCCAAAATTAGACTCTCAGATGGCTCCACAGAAATGACTCAGATGTTATGGAAACTGTTGTCAGTGTGAGAATTTACAGAAACCATTGAAATGTTGACACGTTTGTTCATCTCATAGCGAGTAAACATTAATGTAGTCATTTTAGGGCATTCTGAGACAGTAAGACATCAAGCTGTTAAAAAAAAAAAAAAACACCCCCCAATTTTGCAATTAAATGATTTCAGCCAAGTGCATCTTCTTTTTAAAGATGGGAAAAAGGGGGTCTGGCCTCTGAAATGTTACCAAGCATCTGCTCTGTTCTTTTCTGCCCCCAACAGGTCTGCCAGAGGACTGCACTGTTAAGACACCAGCCTTCACTGATGCTGTTAGACATCACAGACAAGCCAAGGGACACTACGGGACCTGGGATATGATGTGCGGAGCGCCCCCACAGGTCAGCATCTCAGATTATTCACAATACAGCTGTGTCCCAGCTCAGAGGCTGGATCCTATAAATTCTAGATTTGGTTTCGATGTCTTTCCCATCTCATGCAAGGTAAACAAAAACTCAGGTATCATGAAACTTGTCTTTGTTTCCCATTTGCACAGTTTACAGAGTGCTGGTTGTTTGATGCCAACTTTCGGGTGATACAATTGGAAATGCTTTACGTTACAAGTTAATGAGGAGCACATGAATGCACCATTAATTTTAGACTACCATATTTGGGAGGGTTTTTTTTTGTTTTTATATTGATTATTTTGTTTTCATAATCTTTGGGAGCCAAAATCCTCACTGAAAATAACACTTAATTAATCGTACAGACCTACTGCAGGTGCTCAGAAGGAACCACCTTCATGGTGAAAACACAGCCAATGAAACAACTTGACACTGAGGATTGTGAACCTCAAATAGCATGTTTGCTGCAGGTGACAGTTAAAAGAGTTTTTTGCGGAGCAATTTCCAAAGAGTCCCTGTGAGAATCTGTCCAAAGTTCGGGTCAAGGTCATAGTTCAACCAATTAAGAGGCCTCGAAAGTGGTAGAACAAGATTTTTCAGAGGTATGGCTGCTCTCCAGCCATATCTCTTGCCAAACCTATACCTCCAAGTTGTTGTTTTTTCTCAATGAGTGGGCTATAGCTCGAGAAAACACTCCATCAACTTCGCGAACACACCCTTTCTTCACACTACAGTACAAGAGTGCACCTACACAAGACCTTCAAAAGAGACTGTCAGCAACATGACCCCACCCCTCAACATACCAGCATTAACAGAGACACACACACTGTTGATTGGGGTCTCCCCTCTGAATGACTCTCTTTCACTCTGCTGCTAGTGCTTCATAGTCGCTCTGTTTGTTTATGGCAGTCACTTTTTCTTCATTAATCTCTGTTTCCTGTTTTTCTCTAGTTCCCTTACAGCTTTTACTCAGCTAAATGTGCATGTTAAAGCTACAATGATCAATATTTTATACTAACAGTGGGTCAAATTAAAAATGTTTATATTAAAGTAATAAAGAAGTTGAAGATGACAGTGCTATGAGACATTTTAGAGCAATTCAGGCATTACAGTGAGAGAGTTTTCCATTTTCCAGTGTCTCTCCCTTTCAGACATTCCTGTGGATTTTTAATCTATTATGTGAATACAGAAGGGGAAAAATAAGCTGCAGATGACCGTGCGCACTGTACATAGTTTTAAGCTTTATGAATCCAGCAGGGGAAACCACAAAATAAGAGGTCAGCTGTGTAAATGTAACTGGTAGTAAAACAAGCTGTCACAGTAAATACAAGAGTGAAGTGAAAATGAGACTATATATGACGCAAGAATGGGCGGTGAGTAAGACAATAGTCATGTTTACATTGCTAAAGCCAGTTTACATTATTTCCCTAACACTACAGTTTGCATTGGGCCAAGAGGAAATGCCGCCAAAACAGCACATAGCACAGGGCATCTACAGGTATCAGCTTATATATGCTTTTTAAGACCCATTCAAGACATATTTTAACCAAATTTAGGACAATTTTTTGGACATATCATGTTTTACTTATTGAATTATCGCAGGTAAGCATTGCAAGCAAGTAGTATATATGTGGTCCTGTGCAGAGGTATGTGTCATGTAGGAATATGATTAAGTCAGGTGAGTTAAGTCAGTCTACATTTTGCCAACATTTAAGTGCAAGTATGACGTAAAATTACAGCATTATAGTTTTTAAACATTTGTAACATCAGAAATATGGACTTTTACATAAAAAGGATTTACTCAGACGTCAAAAAAATGGATAAATGAAATGTTTGTAGTAGTTAAGACCTTATAAATACAAATTTAAGATTATTTAATGACTTTTAAAGCCTTGTAACATTTAATTTAAAAGGACCTGTAGACACCCTGTAGCGATCATAGTACTCAAATATGAATATTATTTACAATATGTTACAGTATTCAGAGCATGAAAGCAGCATAATGCACCAGCAAAACAATGACCAAAATAAAATAAAATAAAATAAAAACAGCAGTGTCACCACAAGAAGTAATCTACAATCGATGCCAATGGAAAAACAGCACATATGGCAGCAACCGAAGGGCAGAAATGAACAGCTGGCTGACAAAAACACATGAAACAAGCCCCTGTCTCATGGTAGATGTGGCTTATTGGAAAATCGCAGGTGTAAATAATTAAATTAATGATGGCTGAGTTCAGTTTTGCTGCTTTGGTTTCAGGGTTCTAGCATTTTGGGACACCTGGCGTTAAATGCAAGAGCCATCATTAATGTTATCAACACCTGTGCGTTTCCTACAAGTCAAAATGTCAGCTGTGTAAAAGGCTAATTAGCCGCACAGCTAGCCTAACTCTCACAACAAACACCAGCTTAACAGAGCCAAAGCAAACAGTAGACACATAATATACAGCGTGTTAGCAAAGGTAGCTAGCACTTACCTTAGTGATGTGAAGCACAGTCCCCGCAGTCTCCAGCAAACGTAAGCTAGTTTAAAGCGTTGTTAAAGGCTAACAGGTGAAACAACCAAAGGCCGGCGAACAGAGTCCATTGACGCACAACTAGAAAACAAGCGTCAAACACAATAATTTCCTCCACAAAACAATCCCGAAGAAACATGTTGAAACTGTTGGCGGGCTAGCTTCACTGTGAAATGCTACATTAGCAAAGTTAGAGGTAACGGAGTAGTAATGGGTTTTAAAAGTGGGCGGAGCATCGACGGTTTAAATAGACCGCCTTTCCGGAAGATGCGTTCAATGTCCTGAACTTGAGTTACGTAGAAAGTCAAGTGACCAGGTTTGAACCACAAACTGTGTAACCAGCAGGTTTTTATTAAGGGTGTTAGTAATAAAAAATTATTTCATAAAACAGGAGGTGTTAAAAAATGCATGTGAATTGAAAAATGGCACAGTAAAAATGGTTGTGAAATGATAAAATGAGTGATAAATCATCGGTGATTTGATTAATTTAAAGCTGATTTGATTACAATAATAATGATATGATGAAACAAACAGCCATGTTTCACTATTGTCCTTATGTTACATCCATCATTCATCAGTCACAACATCAAATTGTTATGTATCATTTAAAGAGGCAGTACTTACGGGGGATTTACTGGCATCCAGCAGTAAAATTACAGATTGCAGCTGGTTGCAGCAGCAATCTGCTGGTTGCAGCTGGTCCCAGTTATAATTTCTTTCAGTGTTCATTGTTCAGGAGCTTTGAAGGAGAAGCCGAACTGAGTGCCCCAACAATGAGTCCTTAAACCTGGAAATGAGTTAGCATTTTCTACTCCTGGTTCCCTTTGTCTCAAAGTCAGTGTTGTTTTTTAATGGCGTTTTGGTTAGATGATTGAAATAAGGTCTGTGGTTAACACAAGCTTAAGAGACTTTAATGTTTTGTTCTTCGACATAAAATATGTCAGTAAATACCCCACTCCTAAACTTTGAAGTTTCTATGTGTCTTTAAAATGGCAGTTGCTAACAAGTGGCTAAACGAGACTACAGAACAGCATCACACCAAGCTGCACCAATTACAGTTTTACAGTTATGTTATGGTGGTGACTTTAGGTCATGTGACCATAATGTAGTTTGTTTATAGCCTAACGTTAGCTTTTTACTTCTGGCAATTGCATTTAGGCTTCAGTAATCATGAGAGTGGTGTTTACTGGTGAAGGTTATATTGCTGAACAAAATGCCTAAGTATCATAAACGTTTGTATTGATGAGGGAACCAGTGCAATGCTAGCTTCCACGTCGGCCTACAGAAAACTCTATTACCCACAGACGTCTCTTCTCCTCAAAAAAAAAAAAAAAAGGAACAAGTGGTTAAAAATGGTAAAAACACTGAATAAAGCAATTTAACAATAAAAAAA
>JAPZEB010000011.1:8623857-8646581 GCA_029783705.1 Chaetodon striatus | reverse complement strand
TTACCCACAGACGTCTCTTATCCACAAAAAAAAAAAAAAAGGAACAAGTGGTTAAAACTGGTAAAAACACTGAATAAAGCAATTTCACAATAAAAAAAATCAGTGTTTTTCCAGCAATGCTTGTCATGGAGGGGCTGTTAACTACAGTGGCAGAAGTGAAAACACAAATTGCCCTATCTAGAGCCAGTGTTTGGTTTGTCCATTGTGGGCTACTGTAGAAATATGTTGGTTCAACATGGCAATCACCGTAGACAAGGACCCACTTCCAACGTAGATATAAACAGCTCTTTCTAAGGAAAAAAAAAAGATGATTACAAAAATGATTATTATTTTCAGGTGATTATACACAAAAGTGAATTCAGGCCACTTATTATATTACATTCCATTTCTACTAATATTTTTCTCTAGATCCCACACACTGGACCTTAAAGGAAAGTGGCAGCAACAAAATATAATTGGAAAAAAGTGAAGTGATGAAATGTGTGTAATTTAAAAAAAAATAGAGCAGTAAAAATGTATCTCAAAATTAAAAAAAAAATAGAGTGATAAATGATCAAATTATTTAATTAATTTTATCACCGTTCATTAACACCCAACTGACATGAATCGTGTAGGCAAAAAAATAAATAAATACAGCAAAAAAATGTGTTACTTCCACTCAAAATGTCAATCTAAAAAAGCAATTTCCACTCTCATAGTTTTTGCACCATTTCAGCAGCACATTCCTAGTAGAGTGACAGAGCATTTTCAGCATGCTGTTTTTAGGCAACAGCATTTTTGTTTATTTAATTTTGTTTTAATTTGTCTAGAATACAAAATATACAGTGGATAAAACGTGGCAAACATTGAATCATGCAAATATTGATTGAAAAGGGAAAGAAAAAAGTCAGGGTTAAATAGGTTCCGTTTGTATGGCCTTGCAATTTTGGGGGTATCCAGATGGATGTTAAAACTATAATTATGAGACATCACAGCCACCAATGGAACAATAATACAACAAAAGCACTGTTTAATTTAGTCCTCTCAGACAACCTCACTTTAAGACAAACAAACCACAATAACATACCTGTTGTTTATCAGGTCTTTCTGTTCCACTGTGGGGAAAAAATCCCCTGCTTTTGTCTCAGCTACTCATTACCCTGAGCAACATGTTTCACCAAATATTTAGTTTAGCTTAGTTAAAACCTCATGGAGGTGCTGAGCTGAACGTGTGTGTGTGTGTGTGTGTGTGTGTGTGTGTGTGTGTGTGTGTGTAAAACCAGCTTTCCTGCCTCCAGCTGTGTATCAATCGCCTCACTGTATCCATGTGACCACAGGGGAAAGAGAGGCTGCTCTTTTTTAAGGGCTATTTTTGTTTTTCTTTGGGTAGAGGATATTGGTTGTTTTTGACTACACCTTTAATGTAAAAATCCCTGGTTGGCTCATTGCCATAGTAACAGTAAATGGCGAAAAGGTGGGGCTGACCTAGCAGCTCACAGCATGAACTCAAAGGACCATGGGGTAGAAATCAATCCAATGCAACCCAGTCTGATTTACTGTAACCTCATGCAAAAACCAGGCAGGATCTCTTTCATTTATTTATTTACTTATTCATAAATAATATACGAAACATAGAACTACAAATTAAAAGCGTGGTAATACATACATTCTGTATGTCGTGTGTGTACAGATTTTGGCTAATCTGGTGATGGAGACCCTCCACCCGGAGCTGAGAGACATTATTGGTCCTCGTCTGAAGGGGAAGATGCAGCAGAGGCAGAGGCACTGGATGTTGGTGAGTTCCTGTAGTACTATACAGTGCACTGCAGACATGGTGTAGGAGCACAGGAGAGGCCAAACTAATTATGTCGTTGAACGACTCTCTACTCCAGATCTCTGATGCAGTGTACAAGCAGGTGTTGTCTCAGACCACCGGCCAGTATGAAGCACTGGTCGAAGCCTGTGAGGCCCAGAAAGCTCCGCTGGACGCCAGACTGCGAACAGACATGGACCAGATCATCACGTCTAAGGAGCATGTCAGCGGCAAGATACGAGGTGAAGAGAGATCTGTATGCAGCTGTCATAAGTCATTTTTTTGACAGTGCATTAAAGGGCTGTCATAATCAGTTAAAGGGACAGTTCACCACAAAATCAAAAACATGTTTTTCCTCTTATCTGAAATCTGACAAATAAGCATAGAACATTTCATGTTGTTTTCATTCATGCTTTTTCCTCTATTATTGAATATTCTTGGCCACACAGACAGTGATGGTAACGTACCTCTTGCGTTGTCAAGCAGTCTGTGGTCGGAAAATTGCTCCCTATATTAGGTAGAGACAAGTGAAAAACAATCCCCACCCCACTTTTTTTCCACAGGAAGCACATTTTGACATCTAGGTCTATGGGTTAAATTGGCTTTAAAGGTTTGTTTGTACACATAACATAACCATTATGTCAAAAGCATTTAAATGACTATGTTTCCTTGTGAAACTCCTCCAACTTACACATGGATGTATAGTCACTGAAATGCACTTTTTTTTAACCGTATTTAGCCCAATTTTAACCCAGACACCTGGGTGTCACTTGTAAACATCCATAGTCATGCTTACTGGGCCATTGTGCACTGTAAAAACAACTATAACAATGATATTAATCTACAGTATCAAAGCTGTAGATACCTGCAGTGAGTAAGAGAAGTAACAGGACTCCAGTGTAACATGGTTTTATTAAACAAAATCAGATCCAGGGAGTAAATTTAGTTAAACAGGAAGGAGGGAAGGAATTAAAAAAACACACACAGGAAGAATTTCTGACAGACAGAGATAAATATTTGTCATTTTTTAATCCACTCTTAACTGAACACCACCTGAGTTTACACATGTCCAACATGCTTTGCAAAATGACTCAGTTCACTTGGTGCTCGCTGTGCCGTGTAACATGATCTTCCCTACCTCAAGTGCACGCTTCATTGTTCGCCCACTGTTTGCCTGACTGAGATGTAGCCGTGCTTTCTTTGGTCCGGGGATTATTGGCGCGGAGAGGCGATCAGTTTGGTCACTGAATAACGCCACAGTGCTCAAGTTTCTGACGAGTTTGTTTGGACATTTGGCCCTAAAAGGTCCTTTCCTCTGTAACTAAACCTCCCTCCATATCGGACATTTTCCAGCTCTTGTTGGACTCTGTGCACTTTGTGTTTAAGTCTGCTGCTTCCCTCTGTCACTCACTCATTCTGTTGGGTTAGCTGGCTTCTACAGCACCAGAGCATCCACCCTGTGAGCCGTGAGCCTGTCACTTTTCTATTCAACAGTTCACATGGCACAGGCTGCCCACATTTTTCATGTGTACTGTCTTCCCATTGAGCTAAAGTGGCAGAACTGCATTCCATCACCTGCTCTATATTTCTGACTTTATGCCACAGATAAGAGTCGAAACTACAAGTCAGCTGTACAAAACAATGCAGGTTATATGAGGGGAATGCAGAGGTTTGAGAGTCGTAACCCTAGCCGTGAGTTTTATTTAGTCTGTGTCTTTTAGCAAAGGGTACATTTCCAGCAACTGGGTGTATCCGAGAGTTGGGCTTCCATTGAAACTACACAAGTGTGTTTACTAAATGTCATACATACCAAACATTTCAACCTGGCAATCAGTAATACACCGTGTGTTGTCATTACTTATTTGCAGTTCCTCTGAAGTCAGAGCCATGCCTTTATTTGTCTTGATGCTCTGACTGACTTTTCATCATCATTCAAAGTGTGTTTACAAGCTGCAGCAACTCACCATGATTATGTTCTATTCTTCTATTCTCTATGTGTCCCTCATGGCCTTCAGCTCTGGTGTTGCCCAAGGCGGAGGAGCTCCTACGGACCAATGTCCAGCCCTACATCAGCTCCATCCTGGAGGCCCTGATGGAGCCCACCAGCAGAGGTTTCTCTGAGGTCAGGGATGTTTTCTTCAGGGAGCTGGTGGAGATCAGCAAGAACTCGCTAAACGGAGGGGGCAAAGACAAACTGGGAGATGTGAGTCATGTTTTGCTGTTGCGAATATTCCTTTACCCTTTCTTTCTGTGCATGAATTAACGTAAGACAATAGTTTAATGTAGGTGTTAACATTGTTCACAGTAATCTGACGTCTCCAATAACACAGGTCAACATGAGTTGTTTGATAACCAGGGTAATATAGAGGGAGGTCCATTGTTCTGTTTTGCTCAGCACCTTAAAGAGACAGTTCACACCAAAATTAAAAATACATATTATTCCTCCTACCCATAGCGCCAAAAAAAATACATTTGAAAAACTCAACAGCGATGTCTCTTACCACAAGTCATGGCTTGGTTACTCACGATAATCTAAAGACCTTATGGTGAGCACTTTCATATAGGAACTAGTTTCTCTCTGACAAACTACACCAGCCAACTGTATCACTGCGCAGAAGGAAACATACATCAACTCATGGACAAGAGGCTCTTGCTCATGACAGCGTGAGATGCAAACATTAATAGCTTTGTTCTCGACTGAGCTGTAACGTTAGCTATCTCAGTGGTGCTAGGTGAGCTAGCAATAGATGCACGCCTCCTTCTGCACGGTGATACAGTCGGTGAGTGTACTTTGGTAGAAAGAAAGTAGTTCCCACATTAAACTGCTCACAACAAGGCAGACATCTCCACAGCCAATATCTCCAACACTCAGCAGCTCACACCAAAACAATCTAAACTGATGAATAGCACTACAGGTAAGAACAAAAATAGGTCATTTGAATTTTGGTGTGAACTGTGCCTTTCAAGCCACATGAAGCTGTGAAGTTGCCGCGTTAGTTGGTGACAATTCTCTGTTGGTTTGTTACTATGACCCCCACTCACATTACACACAGTCATATGATTCAGTGTTAAAATAAAAGACCTGGATTAACGCAGCTTTAACACAAACTCTTACTTACATCATCGGCTATAACAGGAAATTAATTTTGCTGTGTCCCAAAGAAAGCAAGCCCTTTTCCCCACATCTGTTTCCCATGCTGCTTTTTTTAGTCAAAACCGAGTCAAAGCACAGACAGAAACCTCGCTAGGCCTATGCTTTAAAGATGCTTTAATAATTGTGTTCTATTATTCTCCATGTAAAACTTAACTTTGGTTTAGTGTTTATATATAAATGTTAAGAGAATTACCAGACTTCTGGTCACAATAAAGTTATTAGAGTGCATGAAGAGATGGTGTTTGTTTAGGAAGCCTCAGCCACATCATAGCTTCTCTTTAAGTCAGGGAGTGTCCCCAGCTGCTCTCTGTGACCTGAACAATCAACTTAACCTCTCTCTTCTTTATTTTTAATCTTGATTTTCCTTCTATGCTGCTCGTACCACCTTGATCACCATTACCCTCCTCTCTCTGTCTTCCCCTCAGCACATGGACAGGCTGTCCATGCTCGCCTTCCACCCAGTGAAGATGCAGAGCTGCTATGAGAAGGTGGAGCAGCTCAATCTGGAGGGGCTGCAGCAGAGGTTCGACGTCGCCAGCCCCTCTGTGTTCGTCAGCAGGGCTCAGATCCTCATGAGGGAGGTAAGGTGCTACAGCAGCAGGTTTTTTCTATCACAATGGAAAGAATCAGCACATAACAAAGCACTGAGGAGGCCTGAAAACACTCCCTTATTCCTGTAAGACAACAGTAACCTGTCCTGCCTGTGGTGAAGTCTCTACTTACACCTGCTGGACAAAAAGAGTATGACAATTAGGAAAGATAAACTGAAAAAAGAGCTGAAGCTTCACTGTCACCACAAGCATCAGTCTGTTTCTTGTGCTACTGTATAACTTCAGATTTTTTTCTGAATTCTGACAGCAAATGGACAACGCAGTGTACACATTTGAGCAGCTGCTCAACCAGTCTATAGAGAACCAGGGAGAAGACGACTTGTGCAAGACCATCCAGAAATGCCAGGACAGGGTTCTCAAGGTAAAATACGAAAATTTAAAAGGTGTATAGTCGACAAACACATGGCAACATGGATGAAAGATGAACTAAAGACAGTAACCCTATCAAATGTTTCCTCTATTTTACCTGGAGCACATTACAGAATAAAGAATAATACATTAAAAACTGAAATTCAGAGTCTGTTCACCACCTGCCAGAAAGAGAAAGAAAAAAAGTAGAAATCTATTAGTCAAACAGATTCTGGATATACAGTATATTTTAGCAGAAGCAGCAGGAAGGTGCTAAGGTATGTATGTTTTGTGTAATGAGAAGAAAAGCTTTTACGAGTCACTCAGCTCTACACGTGTTTCTGGTCTGTCCCTGTCAGAAATATGATTACGACAGCAGCACAGTGCGTAAGAAGTTCTTCAGAGAGGCTCTGCTACAGATCACCATCCCATACATGCTGCAGCAGCTCTCGCCATCCTGCTCACCTGTGAGTAGCAACCAACGTAACCTCAAATCACCTAACACTTTGTCATTGTATACTCTTGTTAAATTGCATGCATAACAATATACATTATGACTCTGTCCACCATTTTACATTGTAAGGGTGACCTTACTCTGAATTTCAGCAACTTTCTGATGTCTGTTTAGGTCCAAAAGCCATAAATAAAAATTCTCCTAAGTGTGGAAATAAAAATTGTAAATAGTTTGTATCCAAAGCTGGCAATATAGCTTACAGGATCCACTGAACTGGTCCCACGCCAGTGTCAAAATTCATGAGAGAAAGTACAGCTAGTTGAACAGCGGTACAAGAAACATAAGGCGAGACGTGAGCAGCTGATTTCAAGACAGCACCTTTGATTGCACCAGTCTCTAATGTACAGTGCTTGGTTAAAGGACTTTTGGAGTTATTAGCACTACTCTGGGTTTTTAACACAACATTGTGTGATTTCCTCAGCAGGTAGATATGCTCTCAGATTGCAAAGAAAATGTGAAACACTACTTTCACCTTTTTTAAAATCTATAGTCCTTAAGAGAGTGTTGATTTTGCAACAAAACATTAACAATGCAACACATGAACATACATATGGGAGTGATACTTATGAACATGGATGGATTACTGAAAAGGCCTACTGGGCACAGGCCCCATGGGCCATAAATGTCAGGGGACCCACTAGCCTCCACTTGCAATATGTCGTCCTAAGAGGCACATGCTGACCAGAAAGAGTCTCAAAATAACCATAAAGTAACATAAAATGACCATAAAGAGACACAAACACTACTAAGGGACGCATAACAGCTGCAAAGAGACATAAAACACTCACGAAACTATGAAAGGGATGCAAAGCAAAAATTAAATTACTCAAAATGACCACAAAGACAGACAAAAAAAAACTACAAAAAGACCAAAACATTTACAAAGTGACAGAGGACAACTCCAAAGACACATAAAATTAGCACAAAGACGAGATGTGTGACAACAAAAAGAGGCAGGGCCCAATGTCTTATAATCCATGCTTGTGACCAGGGACGGGGGAGGTATGATTTCTTTCTGGATTACAATGAGAATACTTACAATATGTTGATTGTGGTGAATCCTCCATTTGCGGAATAATCGTGAATATCGTGTCCAGTGGCACCAAAAGAGACTGCTGGGCAAAAAAAATATCCTCCTGAGCCCCTGTGTCCTCATATGAGGACATCACTTTTTGGGTTTACTGGACCTTATACTTCATTCTGCTTAATTTAGGCCTCTTGTCCTCGTTTGTGAACACTTTTTTGTACCATCTAGTGGTAGTAAGAGCACAATACACAAAACCAAGATGGCAGCCATCTCTGCAGTCAGTCTGTAGCCAATCCTGACACACAAGTGGACACTTTTTATTTATGATTTATAATGTTTGCAGTTTGATATGGAAACAGCTGTGACCAGTTTTAGCGACAAGCTAAGACACTGTAAATTAGCAAGTACTTGTTTGAGGACATTGAGACTTTACTACGTTTCATTTGAGGATTTTGGGACTTAATTATCGTTGACAGTGTTTAGGTTTTCATACTTATTGGGTCCTACTGATCCAAAATAGCGAGGAGAAATTAAAATGCATACCAAACAAAAGTTCGGGTCTCAGGAGGAAAAGAGAGTTTGCAAAAACAGGCTGCATATGCACCAACCTCAAAAAGAGTGCAAAAGATCCTAATGATTTGTCTTTTAAGATTGTTTTTCACAACAAAGGATGTTCACTAAAAATGTGTCCTATCCCTGATGCAAGAAAAATATTTGTTTCTTAACAAAATCTACAGTAAAACGATTCCGCTATGTTTTAGTGCCATTTTAATTGTCGTTTTAAGCATATGTTAATGATTATTGGGATAATATGAATCGCAATTATTTTGGCCTGGATACGTGTGAGATGAGATTTTCATATTATCCCATGCTTGTGACTTTGATTTAGCCCTACCGGGAAACGTAGGCAGAACTGCCAAAGATGCACGCTAACTGCAGGATCACAAACATTAAATGCGATAAGCTGTAAATGATATGACTGCTGGCAGCTTTATAAAGCTCATCTCTGCCCTCTCCTTCATCAGGAGCTGCCTCGCTTTAAGGAGCTCATCTTTGAGGACTTCTCCCGTTTCCTGCTGGTGGAGAATATGTTTGAGGAGGTGGTGCTGCAGTCTGTCTCCAAGGACATAATGATGGGTGAGGAGTCAAAACAAAAAACGTAGATTTAGAAACTATTGTTGCCATGACAAGAGAAACGGTAGTTATAAATGATGTCACCAAACATACTTGTAAACACAGTGAGTGACTTTTGTTTTCTTTGTTTGTCCAGCTGTGAAGGAGGCAGCTGTCCAGAGGAGACACAATCTCTACAGGGACAGCATCATTCTGACCAACAGCGACCCCAACCTGCACCTGCTGGGAGACACCCCCGGAGTGGACTGGGCTGCTAAGTTTGGGGCCGATGAGCCAGAAAGCTCTGTCGGTGGTGGCGGTATTGATGGAGGAGGTTCTGGGAGCAGACGCAAGCAGGTGGTGTCCATGATCCAGCTGGACGGGATGCCTCTGCCTTTTGAGTCCTGTCTGGAGGTCCCAGGTGTGGAGCTTATCCCCGAGGAGGATGCTGAGATGTTGGAGGGCAATGAGGAGGACGGTGGGGAGGATGAGGAGGACCCTGACCTGCAAAAGGAACCCATGTCTCCTGACAGCGTGGATGAAATCAGAGACCTGATTAACCCTGTGGTGGAGGTGGCGCTTCCCGTTGCAGAGGAGAACGAAGAGACCAACAGGACAGAGGCGACCACGGGCACCCTCACCACGGAGGACGGGGTGCAGGAGGACGTGACACACGTCACCACCATAGTGAATGTCCCGAGGAAATCTGTGCGAGACAAGACGTCCACAAAAGCAATGCTGGAGCAGCTGGTGGGAAACAAAAAACAGGAAGCTGATAAGGAGCATCAGGAGGAAGCAGCCATCAAGAACGCCATCGAGGAGATAGAGACAGCGGTGAAAGAAGATGACAGTGAACGGATTGCTGAGGTCTCCACAGGAGAATCAGATGAAACGTCACTGCCACAACTGGCTACAGACTCCGGCTCGCGTAACGACAGCGGCTTCCAGTCGCCGACCAATGAGGGGCTGGATGAAAGTGAGCCTCAGCCAATCACAAACGGTCTGAGCGGAGAGGACAAAATTATAGACCCTGCAGAAGTGGAAGTGTCTGTAGCGTAGAAGATAATCATCTGAACAGAACTCTTAAACTGGAGAAAGAAACATCAGATTGTGCGACACACGTAATGAGAGAGAATGAATTAAGACTGTATGTTGCCTTTCCTGTATTGTTGTTGATATTGCACACTAAAACCAACCCTCCCATCCTCCGCTAGACTTTTTTCTTTGGTGATTGGTTCCTCTCTATGCAGCTTAGTGGATCTCAGTGCAGAGCTTTGTCATATTTTGTGTATGACACTAATTAAAACATACCTTTATGCTATGTTAATACGCTGGACTCAAAGATTTAAAGTGGTAATCCACTTTTTTAAACTTACAAAATAAGGGAGAAACTCTAAACAACAACTACATCTAAGTTATTAATGTTTTCCATTTGTGTTAAAGGTTTGTTTACATCAGAAATGACAGCAGGAAATTAGGCCTTTTTAAAAATATATCGCTTTAATGATCACAGCCTCTACCTGGGCAGCAGGGGGTGCTACAGTACAACCAGCCTTTAGATGTTGTGCGGGGGTTTGTATGTGTATTTTAACTACTATTTTTGATATACCGGTATCTATTTTTGTAAAATGTAATTTCCATATGTAGTTTGTTTACTTGGAAAGCTTTTCCTGTATTCACAATGGCCTTTATGTTTCAACACGAGATGTTTTAGCACCATCTGTCAGGAATGAGTTGCACTTCCACTGTGATTTGATAAATAAGATGGTTTCATCTTTTTGGACAAAAAACAACAACCAAAATTCATTGTTTCTTGTCATTTTGCTTGTGGGTGTAGATGACCGAGATACAGTAAATAACGGCTCATTAGCTTGTAGAATGTTTGATGAACTTGTAACCAGAGGAAGCTCTCTTTGGGATTATAAGGGAAACTCTTTACGACGACTTCTGATCATGTTTTCCAAATATCGCTAATGTATATTTTGTTCAACTTCATGGTAAGTATATTGAGTGAAACATAACAGGGATGATTTTCTATTTAAAAAACAATCTGTTCAAATTTTAAAGTTGTAAAATGATATATTTGTACTTGTTATTTGGATGAAGTGGCCGTTACAGGAGTTTTATGTCCCGGTCTGTGTAAAAAAAAAAAAGGAAAAAAGTAAACTGTCTCACTGATGCTTACTGTGTGGAAGACATTTGTTTGTGTTGGATTAACAGTGTTGTGTCACTGTGTCACAATCATGACGTGAGACACTATGTAAATATTAGACTTTAATTTCTCTAATACATTTGGCAGCACTTCATTTAAGGGTGCAGAATTTCCTAGTAAGTTTCCTGGAAATAACAATTTAGTTTGGTACTTAGTAATAAAAGAGACAATTATTCCATATAAACTGTATGTCCAATATCACATAAATATAGAATAAACTTAACATTTTTGCACGTTTAGCTCACATGCCATGCAGGAGCGTAAATATAGATGGTGAAGACAGTGCAGTTGCACTGGGCCATGAGAGGAGGGGGCCCATAGAGAGCGCAGGCCCTCCAATGGCATGTTGGACAGAGACAACTCATTCAGATTGCCAACTCAGAAACGCAAAGGCAAATCCATCTCCCTCATGGTTTCTCTATTTTTGGGGGGGAAAGAGTCAGTAGCAATCTATTCTACAATAAAATTACATGTTTACATCAACTATAAAACCACATTTAACTATAAAAATACTCAATTAAATGAATACTTTGTTATTCTATTTGGTATTTTTGTCATATACAGATTTGTGATTGGTAATACATATGTTGATGTTGTCCTACGTCAAGTCGTAGCTAGTTCAGACGCAAAATCTTGCACAACAGCCCATCATAATAAGGTACACTGGGGTGTGACCTAACTACTATCTGCCACTGATGCCATGCACTAATTTAGAAAACTACAAAATCTGAATAACAATGAATAAATGGAGAAAGGCTAGTCAGATTAACAGGAGAGGGAACTTCTTTTTTTTATAAATATAAATAAAAATATATCATTTTACAACTTTATTTTTTATTATAATTTGTACCAAATGACATAGTCCTTTGCAAGAATCTTATGAATCTGCAGTTACATTAGTTTCTTTCAAATTAAAGGGACAGTTCACCCCCAAATCAAAAACACATATTTTCCCTCTTACCTGTAGCACTGTTTATCAGTGTGAATTGTTTGGTGTGAGTGGCCAAGTGTTGGAGATATCGGTTGTAAAGATGTTGGCAGTATAATGGAGCTAGACGGCACTCGGCTTGTGGTGCTCAAAATGCCAAAAAATACATCTGAAAAACTCAACAGTAGTGTCTCTTTCCAGGAGCCACGACCTGGTTACTCAAGACTCGAGATAATCCACAGACCTTGTTATGAGCAGTTTCATGTGGACGTGTTCATCTTTTTGTAGCTCACCTAGCACCGCTGAGCTAGCTAATGTTAAAGCTCAACTCAGGAGGACACTATTAATGTTTACATCTTGGTATATCACTAGCACGAGTCTCTCATTTATGATCAGACGCTTCCCTCTGCGCAGTGATATGTTTGGCAGGTGTAGTCCTGTAAAAAGAAAATAGTTCCTACATGAAACGGCTCACAACAAGGTCTGTGGATTATCTTGAGTAACCAGGTCATGATTTCTGGAAAGAGACATTGCTATTGAGTTACTCAAGCCGAGTGCCATCTGGTTCCATTACAGTGAAGAGAAGGCGGATATCTCGATGGCTGATATCTCCAACACAACTCACACCAAAACTATCCAGACTGATAAATAGCTCTACAGGAAATAGGAAAAATTATTGATTTTGGGTTGAACTGTTCCTTTAAGAGAACTGTCAACCTCGTATAAGTGTAATCACATTTTTAGGTGTCAGCATCACGCTCTAATAGACGACTTAGTTTTACTTTTGCACCATCTGTAGTCAACAGACAGGGCTGCAATCTAATGTTACACGCTGAGAGGAGAGTTGTGATTCCTGCTTCTCTCAATTTTATGAGTCAGTGTCCTGTTGTGAAGTTTCCACTGTATCTAGGGGACATTTTGAGCTTGCTGCCTTCAGACTGATACCTAAGACCCTTTACTTCCAATGGAGGACCACTGACTGTCATCTTCTCCTGTTTATTTATTACAAAACCTGTAAGTCTGTTTGGTGTGAGCAGCTCCACTTGTATGTTTAGTGCTTCTGTTTTCTTGAAATAAATCTAAAAAATATGGATGAACAAAAACATTTCATCAGCTTTCTTCTTTATTTTTTATTTCAAGTTCTTGTGACAGAAAACCATCTCTAAGAAAATGTTTGAAAACCACCTCAAATGGTCAGACATATTTGAATCTGTTTCTATTGTTAGAATCTGTCGTAAAACTAGCAAAAATATTCTGTTTTCTAGAGAGAACATGGGGATATGTCAACAGAAAACACATCTGAAATGTCAGCTGCAAGATTCTTTTCTTTGTCAATGATTGCCACACAACCACATGATCAACTTTCATTGTCCCCTGATGGAAGTGTGACCTATAACTCTGATTGGTTAGTGAGCCATGATGACACATCAAGATGACCAGCTGCAATCATATGATCCAGTTCCTGAATCTGAGCCCTTTGTTATGACATCTGACTGTGAATCTCACTTCCAAGTGTGCTTCTACTTTCAGGTTTCACTCAAAAATACTGGAAAAGGACAGACAATCAGTCTTTAATCCATTGTTATTGGCTCAAATCACAAAGTGTTGCTTTTTAAGCATTCAAAAACATAAAAGTCTTTAGGATGAGTTCTACTTTAAAGCCATAGTAGGAGTGTCTTATCATGAAATCTATTTTTTTTGATAATCTATAGTGTCATAACACCTTGAATTGTTTTGTTAAATACAGTGTAGTAGTTTAAAAGGTCGATCAGACAAGCAGAATTTCAGAAATAACCGTAATATGCCACAAGCTACGCGTGACTTCCCATCTCTGAGCTGTGTTGTCTGTTGGGTGTGGATGATTCGGATGCATTTTAGGATAAACAAACAAAAAAGAAAAGCGTTTAAACAAGCAGCACTCCCTCCCCTCCAGACTAAAATCTTCTTTCTAATGGCATTGCTCTCTTAGGTGTTTGCTGTGTGAGAAGACGAGCAAGACTAAGCCTTAGAAACTAGTATTACGTCCCTTTAACACTAAAGAAAAACATTTAAAATGCTAAAATCGTACACATTGTGTCTTTGGTGAAAGACAAATGTTAAACTTTGTATTTCCAGTGTAAGTGTTTCCAAGTTACTTTAGAAACTGGTCAGACAATCAGAATGATTTTGTGCGTGAAAAAATTTCAGTTTCCACATCCAGAAGAGTTTAAGCAACTGTAGTGTGCGTTAGCATGAAGCAGCTCATCCGTCAGCATACAAAGAATTCCCCTCTCGTGCCCTTTCAGTGTTAAAATGTTCAAAAATATTTACTCTGCCAGGGGCAACGGCATGACACGCTGTAATCAGTCAAGTTTCCCATGTGTAGTATCCAGAGCATGCGGTCCTTGTAACTCGAGGGGAAAACAAGCTGTCCTCTGTCTGAATTGTCTTGACTGTCAGGTTTTACCTAGGAGAGGGAATGAGATGAAATAACCAAGGGCGGATCCCACGATGACTCCGATGAAGATCCAGGTGTTGTAGGACATGACGCACAACATCAGCATGTAGCCCAGAGTCACCTGCAGTATGTGGAGGACTGTCTGGATACCATGCAGCAACACGCTGCAGAGCAAAGAGAGGAATACATGAGTTACACCAGGTACATTACATAAGTATGAGAGGATCCTTACTTCAAACACTTACAGGATGTTGCAGATTTTGCAAGTCAAAGTTGATTTTGGGTTCAAAACATTGTGACAGATTAAGTAACAGTTAAACCATTTAACAGAAAGAGAGGCCAATGTTCAGTCTCACATACATCCAGCCTTTGAAGAATGCTGAACTCAGTGTTAATGCAGGTACTGAGAGAAACACACAATCACAAAGAAAACCACACACAGCTACAAAAAGTGATATGAAGCTCAGATATTACTGCAGTTGTGCTGCTTAACACAAATGACAAACATAATACACTCACTGAAATCCCTGATCTCTACATGTTTGTTTTAACAAACACCAAACTACCGGTTTAGGGTCAAGAAAGCCCCCCAAATTCAACTGCTTTTACATGTAGGATTTCAGTTTAATTTTCTGTGGAAGCCTGACTCCACCAGAGGAAAAAAAGTTTTAAAAAATGTCAAATTTATATTTCGACTTTCCATGTCAAATTAGATAGATCCTTAAAACGACCAATTTCTTTTTTTAACCATGACTAACATGTTTTTTCTTTTACTGGCGGAAATGGGCTTCTATAATTTTCTGCAATGCACCCACCGATTGTCATCTGATCTGCTTCCAAAAAGTTTCTTTTCTTACTCCGTTATTTACATTTTGCAGTAAAATCAATGACAAAAGACAAAATGATCACATTGTACATTACATGTATTTACATTTATTTAGGCTACATCCACACTAATATGTTTTTATTGTAAAACAGCATTTAAAAATTTAAACGCTCTCCTTACATACAGGTATTTTGGCACCATTACAGAAATAATCACTGACCATACTGACTTGCCTGAAAACATGTTTACATACACTGATCACACCCGTGCTGGTAAACAGAAAGTAGATTGTCTGCGGTTGGCTGCTCAGTTACAGAAAATAATATCGAGTTCTTCCTTCCAAAAGTTATAACACAGATTTCTTTGCCTGGACCAACAACAAGGTCGAACTGTTCCTGAAGGTAACATATTAGAATAAGGCCGTGAAGACAGCAGAAAACACAGATTGGGAATCAAAGCAAATATGACAACCTACGAGAGCGGTACCAGGAGCATTATCCAGCACAGGAGGAAGCAAAAATGGGAGGGGAGTAGCCGCACAAGAAGGCTGAGTCACACTAGGTATGTAGGTCTAGCTGTGATTTGGCGTGATAAGACCAAATCAGAAAGCAAATGTGGATGTCTGCGTCATTATCATTTTCAAAAGTCTCCATTTCCACCCGTCCGGACTAAAACACTGAGTTTTAAACCAGGTCTCCATTTTAGGGTTTCAAATACGCATAAGCAGTATCGACGCCAGGCGTAAACATAGCAAGAGTTATGTGTTTTAAAATGACAGCATATCAGTGTGGATGTAGCCTTAGACCTAGTTTTACATCACAAGGACCCTGACCTGTTTCTCGTGGTTTGAGTGGAAGGTTGTGACTCCATGGGGGTCAGCGAGGACTCTGAGGGGCTGCTTTCCAGTACAGAGACGCTGTCGCTGCGAATGGATGGAGGGGCGGCGTACGGAGACTGAGGCTGAGCCAGTTTGGAACTAGTCCCCAGCCACACCCTCCACACTTTGAGCACCTCGTAGAAGACTGTCAGCAGCAGGACCACAAACACTGACAGCACCATCCCTGGAGACACAAAGACACCACACACATATTTATCTCACAGAGCTCAACTCAGTGTCACAAATCCGTCACTTTAGGCCTTAAGGAAATAGTTTTGGAAAATATACTTGTTCACTTTCTTGCCAGGTTAGATTAGAAGTTTGCTACCTTTATCATATCTGTAAACTATAATATTACTGTTTCTTGGCTGGGTGCAGTGACTTCCTGGACTCTTTGTGGTGACACCAATCATCCCATCTAACTCTGCAAGAAAGCAGAAATAAGTGTATTCCTCAAATTGTTAAACTATTCCTTTAATTCTGTTTTACGCTTTCACTTCAAGGCATTTTTACAGCTTGAAGTAATACTCTACTTAAGGTTTTAAGTGTCACCTCCTTTACATTAAATTGTAGCTCATAGGACGGCAGATGTGGTCTGCTTTGATTCTCAACATTACAGGAGACATATTATTGGCCAGTTATAGCTTTTTATGATAGAAATATTGTTATCAGCATGTGGTGTACTGTACATTGGCCAATAAGTCATGAAAAAATGTATCACAGAGTAGGGCTGGGAATTAAGTCTCAGTAGTTTAGCACAAGTACTAATTGATCAGTCAGCTGTTTCGATAAGTCTTGTGTGCTTATTCTTTTCAGATTCAAATTTTCAGGTAAAATAATTCATATGAGAAAGTGTTTTCAAACACAAACAAAGCCTTCTTCCTATTGTAACAAGGCAAACAATACACTAAAGGAGGGCTTTGATTTCTTGCTGGGGCTGGTAGAGCCGTACATTGCAAGGAAAGACACGAGATTTAGACTTGCCATATCCCCTAGAGAACCTCTGTCCTTGACCCTGTGCTATCTGGCTACAGGTGGGTAATTTAAATTGTGTGGAAGTAAAAATAAAGCAACGGTCTCTGTTGCTGTTTGTGTAATAGTCCTTTTCGTTTGTTTTTTGATCCAGGAGAAATGTTCCCGTCCCTCCGCTTCCAGTACAGGATTGGGACCAGCACAATCTCCGCTATCGTCAGAAGAACAATATGAGGCTGTGAAGGTTGTGATGGTAGCACTGGCAAGAACTTCAATCTATTTTCACCCCTGGATGTGCCGTTACGTACATTTTTCCTAAGCACTGAGGGAAAAGGACAGCATCTGTTGACACAACAGTGCAGTATGTTTTAACCTGATGAACTGGTTCTAAGGAGTTACAACTACTGGAAGAGATCCATCCCAACTCCTGTAAAGTGAAGACATCGTTTGACACTTTGTGTCTTACCTGCAGGTCCATGCACATCCCAGAAGTCAAACAGCAGCGTCACGCTGGTTGACGTCCCAAACGTCATCTTAAGAAAACAAAAACAAGAAGACTATTAAAACCTCGAAATGGTTGCATGCTGTACGTAGGCAGTGCGGTTCCACTGGGGCCTGGGAGGTGGGGGTCCCATAGTAAGAGTGGACCCTCATTCATTCCTACATTCATTTTCCATAACTGCTTATCTTGTTGAGGGTCCGGGGAGGGCTGGGACGTATCCCAGCTGACACTGGGCGAAAGGCAGGGTTTACCCTGGTCAGGGTGCCAGACTATCACTATCGTATTCACACATACGGCCATTTTAGAGTCACCAATTAACCTAACCTGCATGTCTTTGAACTTTGGACTGTGGGAGGAAGCCGGAGTACCCAGAGAAAACCCACGCTGACATGGGGAGAACATGCAGACTCCGCACAGAAGGGATCCCCCACCCCAGGGTTCGAACCCGAAACCCTCTTGCTGTGAGGCAACAATGCTAACCACTGCTCCACCATGCCACCCTTGAAAAAGGCAAACCCTTCTCCGTCATGTTTTTTTTATTTTTTTGTAAAACAGTTAATAGCATCTATAACAAAATAATATGCTTATTCCAAATAAACTATTAAATTGTTAAATTAAATTAACAATTTCTTATTTTCTCTGGTATTTTTTGTGATACACAGATATCCAATGGTGATTGCTGGGTACTATATATGTTAATATTATCCAGTGTCAAGTCTCTGATCATGTGACGAGACAATATGTGCATGATAGCGTACAGTATCGGGCCCATCATAATAGTATGCACTGGGGCCTGTCGTAACTACCTTATGCACTGTGCTGTACTCTGGTTCACTGCTAATCTTAAAGTAGGAGATGATTACTGGGAAACAGCACGAATGCAGGTGTTAATGCTACCCTCAGCTTCTCTCCCTTTGTGATCAGTCCTTCTTCATATTCTGGGGCAATAACATCTTCGATTACAGATCTGAGAATGCTTTACTCTATTTTTTAGGTTCTCTAAACAAGTGTGGGAGAGGTGGTGTTACACTACTTTTGTTTCTTCAGTTGTACTGTAGGAGATTCATACTGCGTGTGCAGAAGTTTCCCATATTCTTATACATATCATTTTTGGATTCCTTAAACTAAAAAAAAGCTGACTTCATTTACATTGTCCCGAACAAATATCTACTCAGCTGGTCTTGCCCCACAACTACAGGATGCATTGTCCCACAAAAGCACACTCTGTTCTGCCCTGCTGCTGCAGACGTGTGACTGACAGAGGAATGTGCTGTTTGTGTGTGTGTATGTGTGTGTGTGTGTCCGTTACTCAGCCTGCTGCCCAGTCCCTGCCATGCTCTGTCCTTCTCTTCCCTGCTAATTTACCACCTGTCCTGGCATGACTTTCTCTCAGCAGCTGCACACGGGTGAAGGTCAACTCGACATCAAACCTACAACCTTCATGTTCCAAGTCGATGAATCCTTTAGTCGATCAAGTGAATATTTACTAACAATTCTAATAATCCCTTCGTCATTTTTAAAGCCAAGTATACTGCTCCAATACGAGGATTTGCGGATTTTTTCGCTCTTAAATCATTCTAAAATTCATGTCTTGCAGTTTTGGACTGTTAGTTGGACATAACAAGCAATTTAAAGATGTTACCTTGGCCTCTGAGAACGTCTGATGGGCATTTCTTTAATTTTTTTTGACATTTTACAGACAAATAGAAATGTTGCTGTTCTAGTCTGTTTAATGTGTATGTTGTTGTTCCTTTCATGAGAAACCAAAAAAAAGGCATGAGAGGCAGATGCATAATTTTGGTTCTGGGGTTTGAGGTGCATTATATCATGTAACCAGGATGTCTGATTCAATCTTATGATAACATTGTACTAACCAAAATTACATCACCACAACAAAGTCTGACAAAGGCAAGACGAGACGTGAGACGTGCAGATAGGTTATAAAAAAAACTGTTCAGCTCAAAGCCAGTATATGTGAAGGTAAAAACTAAAGTTTGTGCACCTGTAGTATCTGCAACAATCCCTCATTAACCAGGAAGTTGGTCTGTAAACTGTGATGGATGTTCACAACAATAAGTATGGGTTAATATTTCACCATTCGCCTTTATTTTATCCAATCTACTCAATCAATCTTATTCAGTCCAATCTTGCTACCACTGTGGTTTGTTTAAAACCTCACTGATTGTCTGACTGCTCAGCTCTCTTGCCCTGTCAGACTTATATTTAGTGATGTCATCATGCCCCCAAATCCCAGCAATTTACTTGATGAGTACAGTGTTATATAAATAGAAATCCCTACAAAATCCTGCAAAAATAAGATTCTATTGGATCTAGTGTGACAGCTGGAGCAAAAGAAAAATTGTTTCTAAAGAATAATGACCGTTATTAACTCACTCGTCACTTCTGGTTTAACGTCAGACTTGAAACTTGTCTCACTGACAGAGCCTCCTGAACTTGAACAACTAAAGGGGCAGTTTGCACCAAATCAAGAACACATATTGTTCCTCTTATCTGTAGTGCTATTCAGTATTTATTACTCAAGACTGTCTGAAACTATTTTGTGTCTACCTAACTACTGCATCCCTGTACAGGAAATGTGTCATGGATGAGAGGCTTAAGATATTAACTTTAATGTTCTCCTACTCAGCTGAGCTGGAAAGTTAGCTAGCTCAGTGGTGCAAGGTGAGCTGGCAGTAGATGCACATTTCCCTCTGCACGGTGATAACGTTGGCGGTTGTAGCTCGGCAGACAGAGATTAGTTCCTGCATGAAACTGCTCACAGCGAGATCTGTGGATTATCTTGAGTAACTGGTTCATGATCTCTACATAGACACATTGTTGTTGAATTTTTCAAATGTCTCATCACGGGCCAAGAGACTTCTAGTCCCATTACGTTCAGGATCAGGCAGAAGTCTTTACAGACGATGTATCAAACACTCTGCAACTCACACCAGAACAGTCTAGACTGATAAATGGCACTAAGGCTACAATATGTTCTGTCCCTTTAAATATAGAAAAAGGTCAAAGTAACATGTAAAAGGTGCAAAAGTACAGTCACAGTGATGCAGAGTATTGATGCAGCATGAAAGCATTACAGAGTAAGCCAAATATAGACAACTTGAGTCAACAATCCAACTCAAGGCCAGGCACAGTGATTATTGTGAGCTTATCTTCCAAACCGCCTGAGAAAACCACATACTTGTTTGCAAGGTGAATGTTGAGACTGCAAACATGTTCAGTACACTTTCCCAAGACTGTGTAAGTGCTTTACACGCCTCAGCCCACATGTACTTAACACTCAGGCCGTGTGTTTCATTCTTTTTCCAATCTGCCAAAAGGCTGTTGGTCGACATTCAAGTCAAAAGCATATGCCAACCAGCTTACGCAAAGTCTTGAAATATGCTTGAGGTACAAGCTGTATTTTTAATGTTACTGTCATTTCAACATCAACATATTGTAATGACATATTCGCTTTTTTGGTGTTGTGGCTCGAAGCACAACAAAACACAAAAACATTAAGATAAAAATAAATACACCTGAGTCCTCAAAAATGCAGTTTGGATTCAAATAATGTGCATATGGCTGAGTAAAGTAATAGAAATCTATAAATATAGTGTAAACTGCATATAAACTATTAAACCCCTCCTGTGCCTCTCATGTGTTAGCATTAGTGCTACATGGATGGCACAAAGGGGCTAGTTAACTTTGCTATCATAAAAGGGTGGGGAAAAAATTAATATAGTATCGCGATATTTTGGCGTGGCAATATCATATTGTCACACAGTGCTAGTAATGATTTTTTTATTGCATAAATTATTAATATTACAACTACAAATTAAACTTCAGGAAGCCTACTAGAATAATATAATAAATTGCTTTTTCAGTCCACTAGATACATTTTGCTGTGAAAAGAAAATGGCTGAAGAGAGATGAACAGACTGTCATCTAATAAGTTTTCCTTAGTGAGTATAATTTACAGTTAAAGACAGGAAATAAATTGCAATATACCACGATATAATTTATCGCAACATATTTAAAATCGCAATAATACTGAATCGTGACTTAAGTATCGTGATAATATCGTATCCTGGATCCTCTGGCGATTCCCACCCCTACTTTTATACATGGTATGTAATTGCATATATTTATTTAATCCATGTGGGTGTGCGCTAATGCAGTTTCTGCTCCCTACAGCTGCCTGACAAGAAGGAAAAACACATAATAAAGTTATTAAACACAATGTTTCACTTTGGAAAAAGCCAGGCAATCCTATGAAGCACATATGATTTGAATGGGTTAAATGTAGGGCTGGGCAGTAACTGTAATCTTAAACTGCCAGCCATTTTGTGATGATATGTAATAATAATAACGTGACAGTTTCCGAAAGAATGACTCAAAGCAAACTGTAGTTAGACACAATACAATTAGTTAACGTTTTAGCTTCAGGTTGTGTGTTGAGTAATTTCAGCCTTATTACCCAGCCCTAATTAAAATTAGCTATTAAAACTAGCCTAAAGGTACCATAGATGTTTCAAGGTGTGACAGGCTGTGTTAACTTCTCCACTTTCCAAACTGGAAGCACTGCTGTCTATGTGGGTCAACAGGTTTGAGCATTCAGTATGTTCCTGTGGGGTTATTATGGTCTGCTCCCTAAAGTCCATATCACGTTTCCACACAGTGAACGCCACATTTTAACTTGCAGGGAAATATTTCAGCTGCAGAGTAACATGTGAAGCGATGTTACATGATACTGCGACAAACAAACACACAACTTACGGACATCATGGTGAACTTGCTGAGCTCAGGCTAACACTCCACAGTTACGGCGGTTATTGACTCCAGTTTCCCATCACAGACGGCCCACGGTCCGGGCTACAACTGCTGCTCGAGTGCAGTAAAGTAACTTAGCAGAAATTTCTCAAATGTACCGCAGCAGCTGCAGCCAGTGTGCACAGCTGCTCAGGTAGTTCAGCAGGAATGAAGCTGCCTCCTGACTTCAGACAATAAACAGATGGCCGACGGGTAGTGGAGTTTTTCAGCATCTGGGAGCGACGACCCAGCGCGAATAATGATCCTAAAAATCCTGTTTAAGTTGTCCGGAACACAGCTGTAATCGGGCAGGATGGATACAACTGACCATAATTTGCATTATAAGCGACGTTTAGTCGATATTAGCCGAGGAATGTAACTGTTGGGGCGAGGGACACAGATTCATGGTAATACGCATGCGCAAATCAAATCTTGGCTCACATGACAGACGGAGATAGCCGAAGGCATTCGTACTTTTTCGGTGCTTGCTTTTTTTTTGTGAGCACTGTAAAAAGCAAAAAAAAAAAAAAAAAAAAAAAAATCATAAGAAAATTACAAATAAAAATAAAAATAAAATACAAAAAATTATAATAAAATAAATT
>JAPZEB010000011.1:8597703-8609760 GCA_029783705.1 Chaetodon striatus | reverse complement strand
AGTCTCACACAATTTGTGCTGTATAATCCAAGTCTCATTTATTCAGTCTCATGCTCAGCACCGTCCAAACCACAAAGCCAGACTTCATTGACAAAAACAGTAATTCTACCCCACTGAACATGGGAGCTGCTGGTCTACCGCTGCCTCCCTCGATTAGCTTGTGTTACTGTGTGACTTTGGTGAGTCAAAACTAACCCTTGAAAAGTCACAAAATAACACAAATAAACAAACAAATACCGGCAGCTGTAGACCAGCAGCTCCCGTGTTTGGTGAGGTAAAATTACTCTTTTTGTCAATGGAGTCTGGCTCTGAAGAGAGCAAGGATGAGTTTTATGTCTAGTTAAGTTCCCTGGCGGAAAGGGCTGTCTGTTTGGGAAGCATACGACTGGATGAATGAGACTTGGATTATACTGCACAAGTTGTGTGAGAGTTTGTAAAATCATGTTTTGATATAGTTTTCCATCAATCCATTTACAACCACCTATCCAAAGCCGGGTCACGGAGGCAGCAAGCTGACCAAAGTATTCCAGACGTCCCTCTCCCCAGCAACACTTTCCAGCTCCTCCTGGAGGATCCCAAGGTGTTCCCAGGCCAGATGAGATATGTAATCCCTCAATGTATTCTGGGTCTGCCCCGGGGCCTCCTGCCAGTTGGACATGCCAGGAACACCTCTAATGGGAGGCACCCAGGAGGCATCCTGATCAGATGCCCAAACCACCTCAATGACCCCTTTCGATGGAGCAGCAGCTCTACTCTGAGCTTCCCATCTTTAAAGCTGAGCCCAGCGACCCCACGGAGGAAACTCATTTCAGCTGCTTGTATCCACGACCTCAGTCAGTCACTACCCAGAGCTCATGACCATAGGTGAGGGTTGGGACGTAGATGAACCAGTAAATCAAAAGCTTTGCCTTGCGGCTCTTTCTTCACCACGATGGACTGGCGCAGTGCCTGCATCACTGCAGATGCCACGCCAAACCGCAGATCTATCTAATGCTCCATTTTACCCTTACTTGTGAACAAGATGCCTTGTTGCACTGTTTAATATAGTTTTGCTGTTGTTAGCCACAGTTGCCTAAGACACCAATTCATCAAGAATTTTCTCATTTTTTGGATTCTCCGTTCACTGCGGAAAGAGCAACGTTTTCTTCACTTTGATTTAACTTAACATGGCGTGACTAATTGATATACAAATGGTCATTTGGAGGTTTAAGTATTCCTTTACAAGTTTAACATTTACAACATTTAGAAAACTGTAATCTGCACAACTCTGTCTTGCACTGTGCTATCTGGCATACAGGACTAATTTCCAACATGTTTCTTGAATGATGACCACTCATGTAACCATACTGACTGCATTCATGCAGCACTTCTATCCTATTAACAGCCTAAAGTGCTTTACAGCCCCTATCATTATCCAAGCACACACTTTCATACACGTGTGGTGGTAGAGCTGCTGTGCAGGGGCTGACCTGCACATCAGTAGCAAACTGGGTTCCAGTGTCTTACTCAGTGACACTCTGACATTGAGTTAGGAGCAAAAACACAATTGCTGTGACATCTGGATGACCTGCTGTACCTGCCATAGGTAATGAAAGTACTGGTACTGCTTTTTTAGTGATTGTGGTGGGTTTATATGAATTATTCACTCTTTACTTCTCTAAAAAAGAACTTTGAACCATTACTGTCAGTGAAAACACTTAAACACACATTTAAACAAGCTTCAAGGTCTCCGTCTCTGTCTTTGTGTAGGAAATGCTCTTAAGTTGCTCAGTGTTGAGTGGTGGATTCCTCACAGTTGTTCATTTTTTGAACTTTTCTTTAATTTAATTAAACTTTATCATTGAAAGAAACATAGTCTTGTCAACATAAGACAGTGCAACCTTTATAAAATGTCAATTTTGCTTTTATTGCATGAACTACAATACTTCACCGATTTCTTTTTTTAAAAATGTAGCACATCACCGTGATTCTCTACCACTGTGTGTAATTTTATGTGTTTTAATGCTTCATATCAACACATGAACATTTCCCAAACAGGATAAAAACCTCATTAACACCATCACCTCTTTAAATCCTGAGTCAAAAGTCAGGTTGGCTCATTTGCCCTCAAGACTTTCTGCAAGTCTGTTTTAAAAATAAAACGAAGCATATCAGTCTGTATGGCATACCAGCAGGGGGCAGCAGGAGACACTTGACTCTCCAATGAGTCACTTATCACAACATGATAGTTAACATGCCCTGTGCTGATGCTCTCAGAGTCTGAGGGCCTATGTGGAGGGGAGGGTGAAGCATGGGGGCATGAAGACCAATTAAACAGTGACTGCACAACAGGAGAGGAAACTAAAAATAACCCAACACCCCCTGTGCCTCAGCCCACGCCTGAGAGAGTGTAAGATACTAGACAGACACTGCACTCTGTGTGCCCTCACAGGTGCCAAGCATGATCTTCATGTTATCTACATGATCGTGGTGTTGGAATATTTGTCAGCCTTCAGGAACATGTACGTGTTTGCGATCAAGTGGCATGTTGAATAAAGATGAATTATCACACTGAGGCATCACAATTGACATGCTCTGCCTAAATCTCTTACCCATTAACTATGTCATGATCCTTCACACACCATCAGTATCACAGATCTAGGTGTGTCAGCTTTGTTTGGGAGACAAAGGGCTTAGGGCTAAGCACTTTGTAAGTACACATACGAGAAAAAGTCCTGTGTTATCAGATGTAATCAGACCTGAATGCTCCTTTCACTGACGTCATCTGGTCCTGGAAAACTATTACAAGAGCTAAAGGTGTGTCCCTGACATAGAGGAATGTGGTTAACCAGGTCATAAGGTTAATCCTACACTCACCTGGAATGAGAAACTGGAAGGGGAAACTGTGTTCGCCTGCCGCCAAGGTTCCTGTAAAAGAGGAAGATTTATCAGTTAAACACAGGCTGAAAAGAGAAAAATGCAAATTACGTATTATGCACAGGTGCACATATAATGATAATTCTCACGGTTTGTGTGTGTATGGTTGTTTTTATTTCGACTTAACATATCCCTCAGTAAACATTAGCCATCCAGGTGAGGCACTATGCCTTCAGGGATCACCTACTTCCCAGTAGGATGGGGTTTCTGAGACAAACAGGCTTTGTTGTTCAAAGACAGCTGAGCCAAGATGTCCTTTGTAGTGAACGAAACTAGCAACTGAAACCAATCAGCCAGTGTCAGAGGAAGTGATAAACAGTTGGCTGTGTGACGGCACAACACATGTAGCTGGCAAAGTTGGAGCATTTCTCAGCAAAGTTAATCAATGATTTACAAGCACAGTGGGGCCAGCAGTGATCGACCCAAGACTGAGAGCATTCTTCTGCTCCACAGGTCAGCATCGCTGTGCAAAGTCTGCCCTTATGGATTAAAGGATATGCAGTATATAAGTCTGGTTGTACTCTACATTTTTCTCACTGTCCGAAAGCGACAACCCTGTACACTCAAGCCCAATGCTTCCAACTGAAGACATACATCTCTAGGTGTTTTCGGTTCAGAGGAACTTTTTTCTAAAGACCATTTTTTAAATTTTATTTCATTTATTTATTTCGAACAATAATAAAAGGATATACTGTAGAAAAAACCCTATAAAACAGAGAAAAACAATCAATCATGAACAGACTTACAATGAGAAATATAAATTAACATTTCACGTCCAAAGAGGAGTAGAAAGAAGCAACATACTTGTGTAACCCCTCCCCCAATCCCAATTATACTAATCCATCACTAATCAAACTATTACAAAAATACACTCTCCTCACCATCGATCAACCACACATTTACACCACTGCACTTCCTAATACCTGATGATCAATATTAGCCCGTGTACAGAACAAATACAAAAACACGAATTGAAAATACTGACAGTAGTATCAACAGTATCACCCTGAGTGTGCTTTACATTCCCTCCAATCATTTCTGTACCTTGTGAAGGTACTGTCTTTGTACCGCTTCTTAAACTGTCTGATATATTTAGTTTGTTTTATTTCTTCACCCCAAAAAATCCCAAAAATTCCAAATAATCACACCACAAATTGATATAGATCATTTTAATTTAATCTACCTATTAAGTTATTTTTTGTATGTTGCAAGGTCGTATTTTTTCTTGTGTCTGCACCTCAAGAACTACGAACGATCCCAGCTCTTAGAACTAGGTCTGCAAGATATGCAAAAAAGTCATGTTGTGTTTATTGTGGCATATTGCAATTGCAATGAGTCGCAATTTTTGTGGGAATGGTGATTTTTGCATTTTATTTTAACTAAAAAAATGTATAAAAATGTTTATGTGATTATTGCTCTGGTATGTACGAAACAGGCATACTCTTTCATGTGTGGAATAAGATGTGTGGGTCAGGGCATCTCTGTAGTGCTTCATTTATAATGGTACGTTGTGACACATTTTACTTTTAGCGAGAAATTGCAGCTCCTGCGATCTGGATTTTGCACTTGGCCATATTGCAATTCGGATAATATTTCGATTAATCGCAAAGCCCCACTTTGAGCACTGTTTTGGGGGAATTTCTTAGCTCCTTTTTCACAGTAGGTACCATACTCTCCCAGCACAAGAGAAGCCTTGTGTGACCCAGGTATTGGGCGAACACAGCCAGTGAAGCACCAGTAACCGCCATTTTTAAAATCCCCTCAGCTGTGTAAATAACAGACAACACAAAGCACAAACAGCAGCTTGTAACAAAATTAAAAAATGAAGAAAACAGCAACCAAAAGTCTAATAGTGAAGTCCAGACTTTACTGAGCATCTATGCGACAAGGAAAATACAGCACGATTTTGACTTGTCAAAGCGACAGTGACGCTGCTATACCAACTGCTGTCTAGCTAACAGTATGTCACTTCCTATTGGCAGTGTGGATGCAAATAGATAAAAGCCCATGAGGATATGTAGCGTTCAGAGAAGCTCACCAGTGCACAGTTCCTCTCAGGGAGTCCCCAGACACATCTGGTCCAAAAACAATCTTTAAGAAACTGGTCACAGACATTTGGTTTTGTTTTTAACAAAACAGTGTTGTTTCCTCTAAACAGCTGGGCCTTATACTTTTGAGGGAAACCTACTTTAACAGGTGTAAATGGTGAATTGTTGGGGACTATTTTCAGCTGTGGAATAATACATGTTTGGTGATCTACTGAGTATTTACAGCAGCAGGACAGTGTATGTGTTCACTGTGATGAATGAACATGTAACCAGTGCAACAGTGGAGCTCATTGATGTCTTTTTAATAGTTTGTGGACAACAATTGAGGAAAAGGAACTACCATGCTTGGATAGGACAAGTTCATAATAGGTTTTACTTTTATAAAAATCTGCTACCAACAACAAAAATACAGACCATCACCAGTCTCATTTTTTGAAGATGTTGGCATGAACAAAATGTCTGTGGGGAAAAACACCAATATGTACAGAAACAAAACAAATACAGTTTTACACATCAGGATGGAGGTCAGTCGAGCAGCAGTGCAGACGAAAAGGAAAACTTGCTGAAGTGCAACAAATTCATTCTGCAAACTTGGTATTACTGATGTTATCAGACAACACAAACTGAAGCTGTGTTTTCAGAGGCACATGTGGTGTTCTGTGGATCTCAGCAGGAAGTTCTCTCAAGTATGACGAGCTTTATTGCTTTGCAAAAAAACAAACTCTGTTTAGTGCGTTTTCTCTGAATTACACTTTGAATACATTTTGAATAAGACATTTTTCCACACTTGTTTACTTTACAAGCTCAATTAAATTGCTAAGAAGAGCATAAGAAACCAGTAAGGGCCTCTTTACCCCTGTTGCACTGAGAGCACCTTGAGAGAGTCGGGATATTAATTCTCTAGATGAGTTGACAGCCCAATTAAATTCTTGCAGACAGCAACATGTCTCACCTCATTAGGGACGGGCACAACTTTTTCCGTTAGTCTCAGTTTCCTGAGGGGAAGCACTCAGACTGCGTGTGTGTTCATTTGCATCATGTTTACTGCTAGAGGAAGCAGTCATGCTGTAAAACAGCGCTGTGCAGGTGCAGCTACTTTATATACTCATCTGTAGAGAGCCTAACTAACACGGGTACAGGAAGAAGAACAGGATGAAGGAAATGATTAAAAGACAGGTGGATTAGATCATTCAATTCATTCTTTTTTTTTCTTTTAGAGTCATGCTTTTGTAAAAAGACAAGTTATTTAACAACCATCTTCCTGCCTTGCATGTACCAAACAAACCAAAACTTACGGCGCTATGATTTCTAAAAAGAAACAGTCCAGTTTTTTAAAAAAAGTTTAAATTAAATTTCGTTATGTAGACTTATATACATGTTGTGTTCACAGTCCCAGAGGAATGACTGACTTTGACTACAGAGAGCTTAAGCTAAACTGTAACTTCCAGGTTTTGTTCCAGGGTTAGGTAACATTTTACCAATTACTGGAAATAGCCCACAGCCCTGAAACATAAATTTGCTCAACACTGTATTGAGCCGCGACCTGCCCTCCGTCCTGCGTCAGTGTTGTGTGTCTGACGTCCCTTTTTGTCAGCTCGTCTTGTTACTTTTTGGATAAGCTAACAATATTGCAACCTAAAAAATATGTTTACCTAACCTAACCTAACTCTAAGATTAAACCCACAGGAGACCTCACATCTAACTGTAACTTCAAACAGACACAATTTTTTGCTTGTAGATTATTTGCTCCCTGTGCTGCCGGCACGGCTACAACTGCAACTTGTGTTGGACTTCCCTACAGATTTTCAAAAGACTTTTAACTGACTGCTGATTAATTCTATAATTGACCATCATAATTTCATATTGGAAAATATGCACAACTAATTAGCGCTAAAATATATTGACATTTAGATGGAATAAATTATGTCCAACAGCAAAAATTCTCCTCAGATGGGGGGGTCTATATTCTGATATCAGTGTAGTGTTTAGCATCAATACAAGGCAGACTATCAGTTTCCATGTACACAGGTATGAGATCAAATATACAGACAATAGGAAAACATAAGCAGTATATTCTGTATGCCTTATGACTTGTAGCCTGAATTATTCAGTCTAGTTTGACTTTTTTTCCAGGCTTCAGAAATAATCTTAGCCCAGACTTTACTGCTCAGTCCAACTCCTTTTCAGGAATTTTGTTTTGGATTCTTACAAAGGTGCACACAGGTTATAAATATAATCGTATAAAGTGGAAACTCAAGAACTCAAGGCGTCAAATTTTAAATGTTGGTAGATAACTCATTCATCTTAGAATAATAAACCAAGATATGTTTAATTTTTTTAGACTGAAAAAAAAAAAAAAAAACTAAATTTGAGTTGAGTAAAAGAAACAAGAAGCTAACCTGTTACTGATGTCAGGCTTTCGACCCTCTACATACTTTCTTTTAGGGATGCAAGATATATATTGGGCCAATAAATTAACAGCCGATAATGAAACATTTTTGTAATTATGCATTATTCACTATTTAAAATTATAGCCAATAAATAGTGCCAATAATATAAAGCCAGACTGCTTTCAATGACTTAACAAGGGCAGCATCTACACACTCGAGACAGTTAGTGGCGGCACACGTGCCTTTAAACTTTGTTTGCGAGCCACCAATAAACACAGAGGAGAATGCATGCAGCACACTCTCTAGAGGGCTGTCTAGATGTCATGGCGTGGACGTCTTTCACAGTTCCAGAGGAAGACAACAGCGCTGTGCTGAGGGTCTGATCTCCGACCGCCTGACGCCCCACCAGATCAACACAAACAAACCTCCCACAGCTGTTTAATAGGTTAGACACAAGTTGTTAGCATGAGCTAATTAGCCGCAGCGGCTTACCTCCAACACCAAGCTTTTAAAAGGCTTGACTGTTGTTAAACTTATTAATAACCACTAGCCATGTGATGCTACAGTTAGCGATTATTTGTATCATTGTCTGGCAACCAGATCTGGGGCACTTCTCTCTCTCTGGCTACGTGTTTGTGAGACATAGCCGCTTGCTGTCAGAGCGTTCATGAGTGAGATGAATAAATAGCGCACTGCTATTCTACTTGGTAGTTTTAGGCTAGTCTATTGCATTGTGGGACAGTGAGACAGTGCCTGGGTGTGTTTATAAAAAGGCAGCGTGGGGTTGATTTGGTTAGGCCAGGGCTATGGAATATTAAATCAGCCATATTATGTCACCACATCTCAGCCTTTATTACCCTCAGGTGTGTTGTCTAAATATAAGAAACACACATCTAATGAGATGACATCATGTAAGACCTTGCACTCGATAATGCGTCCCGAAGTCTGCTCTCGTTTAGTAAACTGGAAGAAAACAGTCTGCAGAGATATGTTAAGTGTCATCAACAGATGATGTAATATAGGTATATGTAAGAGGAAATACTACAGTGAGTCTGTCTCGAGCTTGGTCTAAATATAAAGCTGTCAGTTTATAAAGTGTGACCACGACCAAGCAGCAGCCCTGGGAGGGAGATCCTCATTTCCTGAAGGTCATTAACTGAAAACAGTGACAGGATGAAGAACGGACGCTGACATCACTGGTCCTCACTCCTCCAACCGCCAAGCATCTGTGGCATACCACATTATCAGTCAGCCAAAGTGAGCGTCGCTCGCTTTGTGTGAGAGTGTGTGTGTGTGTGTGTGTGTGTGTGTGTGTGTGGTGGTCTTCTGTCACCCTTCCTGTCTCGCTCTCTCTGTGCCGCTCAGCCCTTGGGGGCAGAGCAGCCCATTTTCGGAAGAGAATGGGATACGGAAAAAATGGCAGAGATAAAGGGGAGCACGGAGGGAGGGTGTGTAATGAATTATTTATGTCCTCCTCCGCTTGGAGTGTGGTGTGCCTGGTGTTTTACAGTATACTCCGTGTGTACCGAGATAGTCAATGAGGTTTTTTTTTTCTTGGCTCACAGATACAGCAATGTGCTACATATAGTGGTATTTATTTAATTTTTAATTTTATGTTTTATTTCCCATATTTATTACTACTAAGTTTTCGCACACCATGTCTTATAGACTGGTGGGATTTTTTTTGTTTTTAACAGTTTGGGTCACTTTAAATTTAAAAAAAAAATACAATAACCACTTTTGACACCTATACCAAAAAGATACTTCTTCAATTTTTAACTTTTACTAATAAATCTTTTTTCTTTTTAATTTTATTGAAGAAATCGCTATTCTTATATTTAATGTTGTCTAAATACAAACAGTTGTGTGACTCTACCTCAATAAAATAGTCTAAAATTTTGAAATAATGACCTAAACCTGTTACTTTCCAATCAAACCATGAGTAAACGAGACCTTCAATCTGACCAAAGTGACACTTTGCCAGCTTTCCATACTCTATAGTGCTAATAACGCATTTAGATTTGTACTAAGGCCGAGGTTTGACGCCCAGCTGTTGCGTTTTCTTTGACTCGTAATTCACTAAAAGTATCCGATAAATATTTATACTTACATTTATATTATATTTGTTCACTATATTTATACAAAGCATTTGGCACCCTGAAGATAATGTTTTTTTCTTAATAGTTACACAAGATCTGAATGCATGCACCACTCAGACCACAGCTCATGCCAACAGGTTTGCACGTTCCTGTGTGAAACGGGTGTGTGCATGTTTGTGGCTGTTTGTTGGTTCAGTCTGAGTAATCTGAACCTGCCTATGAATCTAATTTTATACTTCTCTGTTTGACTTCCATCTAACAGACAGTCCTAAATTCACTTACATCCCACTGGGGGCAAAACATGTCAAACGGTGGAATAATTTCAGTTGTAATAATGACACAAATGGTCATTTGGGGGTGAAGTATTCTTTAGACCTGACAAAAGCTAATTTGAGGTATACAAGTACAAGTATATGCAGCTAGCAAGTTGAATCTATAATAATGAATCAAATTATTTTGTATGTACATTTATAGTATGCAACTTTAAAGTACAGCTACATCATGTTTATGCAACTAGAAAGCTTAGCTGATATAAATGTTCCATCTGAAATGTTAATATAGAAGTATAACACTGCATAAAATGGAAACAAGCACTTCAATATTCTACTTAAGCACAGTACTTGAGTAAATGCACTTTCCAGCAGGTGCTATGTTTAAATAGCCTGGTGTATGCCACACGTTGAAGCACACAGTCCTGAGAGTTAAACATTGAACTGCTTCTTGGTATCTCAACCAGAATGGATTACATGCTCGAATTGCTGCCATTAAGTCCCACAGTGTGATTTGCATTAACAACACATTACATGCATGCATGCACGGCACATTTCACCTTCTGGTTGTGGCTGGTATCTGCAACAAATACAAAAGATGGAAGATCACGCTCTCAACAAAAGGTCCTGTAAGCTCTCATTTCCGCAGCTAAGCTGGGCATCAGTGCAGCAGGGCAGGATGGTAAAAAAATTAAACCTGTCCTCTGTGGAGCATGTCCAACCTTCTCATCAGACACTGCTGGACACTGATAACCACGTCTCACCTCAGAGAGGCAGCGTGCAGAGAGGCCGGCTGGAACATCACTGCAGGGGACTGCTACTCTGACTGATTGAGGCTTTAACTCCTCACTACACGGCCGCAAAAACCTGCTGCTGCCATTGTGAGATTAAGCCTGTTGCAGCAGATTTCCCATAAACCAAATGAGGCGAAAGACAGGAGGCTTCAGTCACGTCATAGTGTTGTTATGACAGGCATGTAGAGCCTCTGACATTTCAGTGCTTTCAGAGGAGAGAGAGCTTGTTTCATAGAGAGGATGTCAGCTGAGAATCTGCACACACATGACTTAAACGGTCTGTGCTGTCAAAGGATCATACCAGTGTTTTTTTCAGGTTTAGACCATTTTCCTTAAAGGGATAGTTTGCATTTTTAAGATGGGGTTGTTTAAGGTACTTATCCACAATCAGTGTGTTACACACAGTAGATGTTAGTCGACACGTCCCCAGTTTGGAGAAGCAGGCAGGAGTTCTGCTGTGTCACTGTTCTATGTTGCCATCAGACAGCGATCGCCGACAGGGCACTGAAGCTGTTTTTTGGTGCTCTTCAAAGCCAGACTGAGAATATCAGTGAATTTATCTCGCTGAATACAGTAGCTGCTGGTCTGCCACTGCCTAAACTGGTCAGTTTGTTTGTGTCAGTGTGTGACTTTGTTATTTAAACTACCCAATAGTCACACAATAAAACAAACAAACTGATTGAGGCAGAGGTAAACAAGCAGCTCCCATGTTAAGCAAGGTAATATTACAGTTTTTTTTTCGATGAAGTCTGGTGGCTTTGACGAGGGCATTTATGGTGAAAGGGCTATCTGCGGCAAAGTGAAGCAGTAAAAATAGCAGTGTCTTTGTTCTGCATTGGTCAATTACTGTCTGGCTTTGAAGGGAGCAATGTAACGGTTTCAGTTCCCCGTCAGAAATTGCTGTCTGATGGCAAGGTAAAGCAGTGAAAATATTCTCAATATAGCTTACACTAGCATACACTGCTTAGCTTCCCTTGAGGTACTCCTACCTACTTCTCCAAACTCGGGGCATGCTGACTGACATCTACTGCATGCAACACACCTACTGTGGATAAGTAGCTCATTCAACCCCACTTCAAAAGATCTGAATTATTCCTTTAACTTCTAGGCAGCCATTGGTTTTTAACTCAACTGTACAATGGATTATCCACTAAGTCTTTGGTGTGGAAAAATATGAATGACCATCAACAGTTGCCTGGAAAGTTAGAAAAGTGTCTACCAATGGACAGTTTTTTGTCTATGCAGTGAATGGATAGTACATGTGAGAGCATTGGTGTGATTCTTGGAATTGTAGGGTGTTTTCACACCTGCCCTGTTGGTTCAGTTCAATTGAACTCATGTTCGTTTGCACGTTTGCACCAAAACAACCAGACCGAGACCTTCCGACCAAACAAACGATTTGCGATTTGTTTGTGGTGAGAACGTGTTCCAACCTCGATCTGAACCAACTGCAGTCACATTATGATTGTTTGGGTTAAACATGAGCATGTTACAGTCCTGGAGGATTATTAATGTGCACCTCCTCCTGTACTGCCTTAATA
>JAPZEB010000011.1:8587128-8597603 GCA_029783705.1 Chaetodon striatus | reverse complement strand
TCAAGAGCAGCTTTCTCACACAAGGCATTTGATCTGGTCTGCTTGTAAATGCTGCCGTGAGAACACGAACCAACTCTAGGCAATTATGCAACTTCGTGACAAAATAAGTCCCTGATTCAGACCAAAGCAAGACAACTCTAGGTCTGAAAGCACCCATAGAATGAAAATGTAAAGCCACCATTCATACATGTGTGTGTTTAGATGGGGTCAAACCAGCAGAAATGCTAAGTAAACATCATCAAGCTTTTACTGTCATCACCTTTGTCAGCAACAGACAATGTGCTGTTGAAGTACTGCTCCTCCAGAGCCCACGATGCGTCGTTCAGTTTGCTGGAAATCCCACATGATCCCTTACAGTTCACCTTGATGGCTGTGGAAAGAGGAGAGACAAAAAACAATCAATCAATCAATTTTCCATACAAAACCAAGCGATTCTTTACATGTTTAATAATATTTTACTGCAGAGATTAGTAAGAAACTTCCAACATTGCTTATGAAACTTTTAACAATCATTTTCCTTAGTGGTCCTGTCAGTTTGGGAACCACAGTGTGAAAAATACAGACCACCAGCTCTATATGCAGCGATTAGCATGAGAATGACTTGCAAAGAGGGACGCCTAACTAAATCATTATGGGCCTCTGGTGCTGGTCATTCTGCTGTAGTGGTTATTAATCACAACAGGCTGTGAGTGGTGTTTCTGACAACAGATGGAAGGGAGGAGGGGAAACTTTATCAGGGAGCTGTTGTGAAACCAAAGAGCGTACTGAACTGGATCATGGCACTGATTATTTGTCACCTGCAGAGTCATGCTACACCTGCGTTTTACAGGGGTGATGATGCTTGTGATGATGCAACAGGTTAGATAAAGCTCCGGTTTCTATCAAGATTACTGATAATAAATAAAGGAGAATGCATAGGGCCTTACTTTTGTTTTCTTAACTGAAACCTTTTAACAGCATTGTATTTGGTTGTTGTTGCTCTTTGTTGTAAAAGCTTTTCAGCAAACAGGAGTGCGCAAATGCTTTTAATGTGAAGTAAATGCATTTGGAGGTTTTTTTTTTTGTGCCAATTGATGATTTAACCACAAGAAAGCTGATGAATCAAAGCAACATCATCTCCTGTGCAGCTGCTTAGAGAACAGGAAATGATGTTGTCTTCTCATGCTTGAGTCAAAGATCTAAATGATAAAAACATTTCTATTCCTCAGTAAGCCTTTAAAAGTTCACACTGGTGCTGATCATGTTCTACGACCCCAGACCAGGGGTTCACGCAGTTATGACTGAGACCGAGAACCAATTTAGGGAGCCAGCATACAATCAAGGGCAAATCCACTTATCCCACTTCCACATTAAACTGCTGAGTTGTCCTCTAAAATCACAAACTTAAGCTAACAGAACTAGCACTGATGACAACCTAATTTTCCTGACACTCTCAAGGTGCCACTAGCACAATGCAACCAGTAGCTTTGTAGAAGTTGTCACCCCAAACCTGACAGATGCTTGTTAGGGGGGCAAAGTTTGACCCAATTTGACGCAGTAACGAGAGTATAAAGAGTATAAAATGTAGGCTTTTGGCATTTTGGCCAATGCCATCCTGGGATTTTTATGAACCACATGTGACCATATTTGAACTAGAGGGTGGAGCTGTGGAGGAGCGGGGGCTGGATCTGACTGAGAGCTCGAGGACACCAACATGGTAGCGACTTCTCAATCACAAGTTAGCCACTACCTGAAGCAGCTGTTCCTAACTGCTGGATTGCGGTCCAAAAGTGGGTCGTGGGTCTATTCTGAATGGGCCGCAAGTGATGTGGGAATGTGTCAAGTTTGTGAAAAACTCACTTTACTTGTAGTTACAGTGAATTTCTGGCACAGAGCTTTTATTTTGAAGTGCTGTTTCCTGCTGTAAATTAAGTGACTAACAGACTGCCACTTGACAGAGACAGCAAACTAGCTTGCCGACATGGCTACATGAAAGTATGACGCTGAATGAATTAAACTGTGTGGACCTTGAACTAAAGAGTAAGGAGAAATCTGGACCCTGTTGCTGGACCAGTTGGGAACCACTTCCCCAAAGCATACCCTGTTTTATCGTATATTTTACTCTAGATGGGACCATATTCTACAAAATGAACATCATGTTGTGTTGAAGAGGATTTGAAACTAGCGATTGACACCATAAACTAATAAAAAAATATTTACTGAGGAAGTGAGAATTAGCGTAATTCTCGCATGGACCTGTATGCAATCGGACTTCTTTCTACAACCAGTGGTGTTGCCCCCTACTGGCCATTAGGAAGAATGCAACTTTAAGGCTCTTCCGCATTGGCTTCACTTTTCAGACCCAGATTTAATCTCTTCGTGGACATCAACAGTCCACCAAAAAGGAAAAGAACTGAAGTACACAACAGAAACACCAATGCAGGTCTGCACTCTGAACACACTCTTTCTCTGTCTGTTCCCCCCTCTACTCTCTCTCTATCCCTCTTGTCTTTCTGTTGATCTGTCGGTGAGGAAATGAAATCTCTCTGATAATACACACACGCGCACTCACACACACACAAACCAAAACTGTGACAGAAGCCCGAGGATTAAACAGAAAGATGGCCCAGCCCCAGCATTATCTCAGTATTCTGATAAGCAGACAGTCAGACAGATAGAGCTAAGTATCGTTCTAAATGTTTTGCGACCCCAGTGTGACATCTGAATGTCTCTCCTTCATTTTTCCTTTCATGGTTAGCGGGTAGAATGTTTACCAAGTTCAATATTTCTCTCTGTCTTTACTGTGTCAGCATGCAAACATTTTCTAATGAGCACTAAACATGTAGTACAGCTCAGGCTGTTGGGTGTGTTTGAACATAAATCAAAGTACTGTGCAAATTAAAATTTGACTTGTTGGTGTTGCAAGATGGAAAGGTAAAGGATCACCATGTCTTTCAAAAGCTGAAGGGGACATGAAGGTACCAAATTTCATAGCAATCAACCCAGTGTTTGTTAGAAAAAAAGTGAATCTGGAAGAAAAGTCACTAAAATCAGCAAGATTTAGCTTCTGGTCACCATGTATAGTCTGTGCTAAAGTTCATGGCCAATAGTTGTTTAGATATTTCGGTTAAAACCAAAAATGTCAACCAGCTGGAGGAGCAAGTTGTAGAGATGCATAAAAGTGGTGAGAATGACTGAGATTATAATCATGCTAGCATGGCTAAAAATCTACTTGCAGCCCTAATGTCAAGGGGCTTATTTCATTGACGCAAATATCCCATTAATCCAATATTGAGACTGTTAATTGATTTGTAACATTCCTCACATTGGTCTGACACAAGCAGAGATATTCAGCATAGTCAGCTCGTAAGAATGAAACAAAAAGTCTGCCTGTTGTCGTCATTTAGCCCAACCCTGCGTGCCATTTTTTGATGCACAGCATGATTTGGTAACTGAAGAGGAAGAATTCTGGTATGGTACAAAAAATCCAAACACAGGCTCTGATGTAAAAAAATATCATGCTTCAGAATGTGTTTGACCAATCTCAGGCTCACACCCACGCAGGATCCTGTGCTGGCATCACAGAACACACACACACACACTCACACAAAGTGGCAGATGGCTGGGCTCTCCACACCGGCACGACTGTTGGCACAATTTGGGAGAAGAGGGAGGAACCTCTGCTGCTGGTAAAAACAAAAAACCAAAATCTGCAGCGAGACAGAGCGCTGCCCTTCAGCCACGCAGACTATTGTCCATTTATGTGGTCATTAACTAAACCCTGCAATCTGCTCCTCCGACCATCTGCCTCATTCATGAAGGAGAATAATACCTTTATACTCCACATTAACACACCCTGAAAGCTTACCGGAGTCATCACACTTCACAGAAGCAACAGTAGAAGTGTGAAGTAGACAAATATGACAGGAAAACGGAGCCATTACTGCAACGAGATATTGTTTACAGCTGTCTGTTGTGGAAAAGTGAAGAGCTCAGCCCATGAAAGGTCAGCTCAGGGGTAATCTGTTAATATCCCCGGCAGCAGCAGCAGCAGCAGCAGCAGCAGCAGGAAGAGCGGCTGCAGCACAGCTGAATAGTGAATAGTTGTGTCATAAGAGATGGGCTGCTTTGGCAGAGAGACTGGCTGTCTGCAGCTGAATAATGGCCTGACCTCTCCAACAGACACATGGAGCCAGATGGGCCAGGAGTGGTGCTGATGTGTTTGACGAGACGCACATCCAGACATGTCATCACGTTTCACCACGGACACCATGAGGGCAGTAAGTCCATGACATAATTAATAGAACATCAGTAATCCAGAGTGGCATGTATTATGTTAATGAATGAATCAGGACGTGAGCCTGTGATGCTGAGGTTATGTAGCAGGATATGCCACATGGAACATCAGGTCACATGACACCAGAGGTGAGACCAGGTCACTGTTTTGCAAGTCAAAAGTAAGTCTCAAGTCTTTGCACTCAAGTCCCAGCTCAAGACAGGCGAGTACTAAGCAGGGCTCGACATTAAGGACTGTCCAATTGCCCAGAGCAAGTATCTTGCCACATCAAGCTAGTAAATCTAGCAACTCATTTTCCCGATCTGGCAAGTGGTAAAAAATTAAATCAAACATCCTTTTTTTCTGGATCTAATTATGGAAGTAGTGAAGGAGTGAGCCATCTCACTTCTCTCTCATCTGCAGAGTTCCACATGTGCAGTATCAATCAGGCACTTGCGAGAAAATGGTGGCGGGTAAAGACAAAGTTTATGAGCTGAAGGTCAAGGGAGTGTTTAAATTATCCTTAAAACAGGAGTTTAGTTGGGTGGCGTCACAGGACTCCAACTATGTATACTTGATAATGTGGGGGGGCAGTACCATATTGTCACTCAGTGCCAAGTCAATACAATTTGTCAATTTTTTGTATTATATTAATTATTTATATTACAAATACAAATTAAACTTTAGGTAGCCTACTATAATAATATAATTGCCTTTTTAGTCCACTAGATGCAAACAAATGACTGACGTGAGATGAACAGACTGAAAAGTTTTCCTTGCGCAACATAATTTATAGTTGAAAAAAGTTAGAAATCGCAATATATCACATTATATTTTATCCCAACCCTCAACAAAATCGCAGCATATTTAAAATTGCAATAATATTGCATCATGAGTTTGTATTGTGTATTGTGATAATATCATATCACGGATCCTCTGGTGATTACCACCCCTACCTGATAATTGCTCATAAATAACACTTTGGATAGGGGCAAGTAAAAATTGACTTTGGGCAAGTAGATTTCTGAACTATTTATTAAATCAAGATTTTCCTTGGTATCGTTTTTTAAAGCTGGTACTCGGTAATATAATGTTAGTCCTTCATAGCTCTTTCCTGCAACTTTACTGGTTGCTATTAGATTGGTTCAAATAAGGTGGACCTGCATAATTAAGTGTCGACTTGCTGGGAATTGATTCATGGCACACTTTTTAAGTCACATATTTTTTAATCTCTCAGCTTGGGAGAAGTTAAGTAAGCATTTTTATGCCAAAAGGCCCATTCCAAGTAAAGTCACGACTCACTGATGGTAGAATCTGAGTCGAGTTGCAAGTCTTCTTTGATTTTGTCCAGTGGAGGTTGATGTCATGTCACTCAACATCTCTGCCTGACACCCTGCTGTATTTATTCCTTATTTTGCGGGCTCTCTGGTGTAGTGGAGGAATGTAACAGTGAGCAGCACCAAAATATGAGTGGTGCATCTACACTAAAATACACTGAAGCAGATGTCATTGTTTATACAAAAAAATATTTTCCTGTAGCTTTTACTGTATTTTCTCTTGGGTGACTGGGCATCTTTTCCACCTCAGCCAAGCATGAAAACCACTGTGATATGCGTGCTTTCTTTTAAAATCCTTTTCACTCATAAAGGCTATGTGTATTGAAAACGTGCATAACAACAGGTGGCTCAGAAAGTGCTTAATGACAACTTACAGCATTTTGAGCAAACTAGGAACAATAATCTAGCAGCTTTGACAGATAACAGGGACGTGCTCAAAGACATAAAAAGAAGAAAACCTTGAAGTGAAATATAGTAACAACATGAGTAAGTTATGGCACTATTTGTAATGAATGTTTTGGGCAAAGTGAGGACAGTGTGGTTTATGATCAGTGCCCAAACTGCACCACTTGAATCAGTTTCCAAATCCATCTAAAGCGAGAAATAAACCCTGAAGTTCCAGATCCACGCTTTGATCTGCGATGCCCAGCTCTAAGAAGTAGTCCTTCAACAAACTTCAGAAGTTTAAAGACTAAAATACTGCAGTGCAATTCACAAGATCTTTGTGAAGCCGACAGTTTCCAACTCGTCTACACACCAGCAGCTACGGATCACACCTTGTTACTGCCAGCAGAGGAATCTACGCCAGGAGCCATCTCTCCACAGAATAAACCACAGCCTGAGGGAGACTGACACTCAGTAGTAAGAGGGAAGCCAGCAGCAGAGCATGCTCTGACTCAGCAGCTGCCTGGATTTGTTGCCAACACACTGGAGTCTGTCCAGGTCCTCTCCATGGTTCAATGAGAGCGTCTGTAGGCAGAGATGATTGTGGCGCTACTACTCATTAGATTTTACGAACTAGACTGTGCAGGCAGACATATCGAGAGGAGAAGAGGTAACCCATAGCGTCGCCAGATCTGGCTGTGTTATATTGTATCAAAGGGTTCTGTGATGTGGGTGAGAATAGAGTGTTGGTGGGTCATGGAGGATGTGGGTGGAAGCCAAAGGTGTGGTACTGATGAGTGTGTGGATAGCTCAGGAGGGTGAGACTGTCTGTTGTGTGCCATTGTGTATCTGTAAAGTATATCCTGTTTTGAGTGCACTTGGCTGGAGGAACGTCTCAGAGGGGATGAATAAGTCAAACAAACATGTCATAAGATAAGAGACAGAGTAATAGTGAAACAATACTTGACTTCTGGTACTGAGTCTGACACCAAAATGCAACTTTCTGACACCTTATTGTAAGAAATATCTGCATTTTTTCTCTCCATTCACCAACAGAAACCAAACTTTCCAAATATTAAATGCCAAAGAAGAACTCCGCATGAATAAAAAGCCTAAAAGTGGAACTTTTTTTGAGGGAGTCAATAATTATCTGATTACAAATCTAACCAGAAATTCATGCCAGCTTTCAGTACTTCACAGCTTTGATTCTAAGTGCCATTGATGCAATTTGGTCAGCACCAAAAAAAGTATTTATGTTCGATACCAAGCCCTACTTCTCTTTTGACTTATGTTCTCTGTTCTGTTGCATCAAATCCCAGTGACAAAATCAGGGTGGTAGCTTTGACAGCAAACTCAACTTTAAACAGCAGATGAAGTCATTAAATCTTGCTTTGTGCAACTTCATAACATCTCAAAAATGTTGTGTTTTTTATCTGCTAAGAATCTGTAAAAACTGTCATCCATGCTTTCATTACATCCTGCTTAGACTCTTGTAACTTACTGTATTCCTCTCACCCAACACAACCCTTCCAAACTTCAACTGGATCAAAATGCTGCAGCCAGACTAGTCACAAAATCCAACAGATGAGTCCTTATAACACCTAGTTTAGCATCTCTACACTGGTTACACATTTCAAAATTGATTTTCAGATTTTAATGATTACTTTAAAAGCATGTTTGGGGATGACCCCTGATTCAATCATTGACTTACTAACCCCGTATGAACCTGAATTAGAGGTCCCAAAAAGCTTGCTGAATAGACTGGGGGCAAAAATGTGCGCTGACTGGCTAGGTCAGGTAGGGTCATGTATAGCCAGTCTTCCATTGGAGACATGCATGGCTTGTGCCGCCACAGAGCTGGTGTGCCCCAGGCGTTAGAGGCCGACTAGTGCTTTTTGGAGGGGGTCGGACTTGGTTGGGCTTGGGTTCACTATGTTATGTGATGATCTCAAGTTCGGGTTGTAATTTTTTCGACCTGTTGAAAAGTGTAGCCCGAATGCTGCATAAGATCCTTTGGCAGAGATACATTAACAATTGTCAGGTCAAGGCTAACAACCAGAAACTCAGTTTTTGGAGTCACGGCCCGATGACTCTGGAAAGACCTGCCAGAGGAGATCAGGTTGGCTGGTTCTGTTTCTTCTTCAAAATGTCCCTTGAAAAGTCACTTTTCTATTTTAATTATAACTGTATTCACTGCGTTTAGTAATTCATACCTCACTTGTCATTATTGTTGTATCAATTCGACTTTTATTTAATATCTATTAGGAAATTTTTCCTGTGTTTTTGTGTCTTTGTAAAGCATGTTGCAACTTGTTTTTCAAAAGTGCTAAATAAGGTTTTCATCATCACTATTATTGTTTATAACATGGCCAATTACACATGTAAGAAGTCATTTGTTATTGTTAGTCTACCCCATGTTTAGGTCAGTTTCACCAGTGAGGGCTAGCTTAACTGTTAGCAAGTAGCAACTTCTGTGAGAGGGCAGTACTGTGGCATTGGTTGGGGTGGTTAAAATGTTGGTCAGACAAAAAAAATAACATGTCCTCTTGTATGATTTTAAAGGACACCAGTCATCCACTCAAGGGTATTTTACATGGCAGTGGTATAAACTTTCCTGTAGCTACTGTCTTTGTGTCTGTTGATGGCATCCTTCCTGTGTCTGTAAAAATATCTTGGAGATATTTGTTCCTCTCACTTTTTGGTAAAGTCATTGATGCCACTCCAGCTTTTATTTTCTATCTCTCCCTGTGCAGGAAATTTGTCCTTCAGGGCTTCTTTCCTGAAATAATGTGCAAGTTACACAATACTGTTGTTTGCTCTGCCATCAGATTTCCCAAACAAAGAGCAGCTTTATTTCAAGATTGAGTCTATTTACAGAAAATTGTGTTTGCACAAGCATAACGACACTAAACACTGAGTGAGAAAAATGACTTTGGCAACAACTGATTAGCTTTTCAAGGAAAAAAAGGCCGAACTGTGTCTGTGGGATAAAGTCAGAGCTTGCTGTCCGTTACATCAGTGCATGGGAAAAATGAGTCAGCTTGGGAGTTAATGGGGAAGCACGCAGGGAAGCTGGGCTGATAATGTCAGTTCCTTATTTACACTGATTACACTGAGCCCAGTTTCAGCTGACGGCTGGAAGCACAAAGGAGCCTCAGTTTGCTCAAGGTCTGAACTTTACAAGAACAAAGCAGAATGAGGAAACCCCCCCGACCTCTCAGACACAACACACCAGAGGAGGACTGTGTCTTACATCCACTAGGATTTCATCCTTAAGTGGGTCAGGAGTGCGAATGAGATGAGAAAAGGCTGTTTGAATTGCTTGAATTGATCAAAATTCCTCACATGCACTAAAAGGCTCCTCGGACGTCAGATATACATTCCAGCATAATGAGGTAGCGAAACTCCCAGAGCAGTGTCTGTGTGATAAGACTGGACTGTTTTAAATGAAGCGTCTGAAAAATCCACAAAACCTGAAGAGGATGCAGCAGTTCTGTTGGCATTAGACATAACTGGTTGGGAAAATTTATAATCAATTAGCCTGATGAAATTTTGTACCACAGGGGTCAACATTTTAAACCCGGGATGCTCCTTAACATGTAGTACATCTAATTTAGATGAAACTTCTCACACTGATGGCAGTATAGAAGGCTCTTATATTAAAGGAATATTTCACCCCCCACATGACCGTTTGTATACCGATTACTCATCCCATGTTACATTGAATTTGTGAAGGAAACCTTGTTTTTCTCGCATACCTGAACAAAAAAAAATGTCTTAATGAATTGAACGATTAACAATTAACAACAACAAAACTATATCGAAACAACTATTTAGCAACTCTCATACAACTCAGGCAGAAGTCTCATTTATCCAGCCATATGTGCAGTACTTTTTAAACAGACAGCCCTTTCTGATAGGGATATAAAATAAAAGTGAAACTTATCTATGTTCTCTTCAAAGCCAGACTCCATTGACAAGAGTAGTAATTTTACATTACTGAACACAGGAGCTGCTTGTCCACCACTGCCTCAAGCCGACAGTTTGTTTGAGTTATTGCGTGACTTTGGTGTTTTAAAGGATTAGTTCGGATTAACAAAAGTCACACAGTAACACAAACTACCGACTGAGGCAGCAGTCGACCAGCAGCTCCAAAGCTCAGCAAGGTAAAACTACTTTTTTTGTTAACAGACTCTGACTTTGAAGAGAGTTCCACTTTCACTTCTGTCCTCCTTCAGAGAGGGCTGTGTGTTTGAGAAGTACTGCACACAGGCTGGATACATGACACTTGGTTTATACTGAACGTATTGTGTGAGAGTTTGTAAGTGGATGTTTTGATATGGTTCTGCTGTTGTTTAACGTACATGTACCGTGTTTTTTGTGCCCTCTAATCTACTGGTTCCCAACTGGTCCAGCCACAGGGTCCAGATTTCTCCTTAGTCATTAGTTCAAGATCCATACAGTTTAATACATTCAGTGTCATACTTGCATTTGGCAAC
>JAPZEB010000011.1:8568919-8579505 GCA_029783705.1 Chaetodon striatus | reverse complement strand
TACACTTGTGCACACACACACACACACACACGTTCACCTCTAAATATAGGCTATAAAAGACTTAATCTGTGTGTCCTGCAGTGACTTATTCAATGTGGTTTCTCATTTGACATCTACCAAAACCTCACAGTACTTCCGCCCTCTTAGGAAACGCCACATCCTGCTCCTCTGCTGTCTTTTAGATCACAACACCTTTTTACAAACTATACTTTGTACAACAAAACCTCTGTGGGATTAACCTGGTTCAATGGAAAATTAGAGCTGCAATAACACATTTTTTCGCAATAATTCGCAACTAGTACAGCTGTAAATCACTAGTTTTATCATAAAATTATATTTTATTGATTCTTTGGACAAAGATACAACATTTGCTGATATCACAGAGTCTTTCACGAGTCATTTTAGGGGGCCTACGATCAATATTAAACTATATCATATGCCTATTTAACACAATCAGTTATATTTAAACTGTTTTTTTCTAATGAAATACGAAACGGAAGCTGTAACAGTCATGGCTGTTTTAGAGTTGAAGTTCAGTTTTTGCAGAAAAAAAGCTGATCAAAGCTGGTGGGCAGGTATCTGACACAATAACGCTAGCACTAGCACGAGGGTCAATTCCACACTTGCATTTTCTGAGTATTTAATCCTGCGATGGCATTGCTTGTTTACGGAATATGCTTGGTCTGGTTCGTCTTTTCCCTGAAATTATATTTCCGCTTGACTTTTTTTCAAGGTGGGAATTAAATATTATCATCATCTTTCTTCTTTCATCATCATCTTTTCTTGGCAGCTTGCAAATGTCTGCCAGGCACTAGCACAATTTGAACATTTAGGAAGAAGGTGCACTTGAACAGAAAAGGTGACACAGACGTCTTTAAGACGATATGTATCAATGTTTTTACCTTGCATATGTGATATTAAATCGTTGATCACTGAATTAATACACTGATCCCAATTCGATGATTTGTTACATCCCCCAACAACTAGGACTGACCCGCATGCTTCAAGCTAAATAGTTGCTATGGTAATCAACATCTAAATCAATATTCAAATGCTTATATTTTATTTTCTTTTTACACCAGTTAAGTGGTGGAAAAAATTAAAAGGCGGTGTTAAGTTTCAGACACGAATGAGCCATTGTCATCAGTATAGCCATTAACCCCTGCTTCAAGTAATTGAACAGGCTGTTCAATGAGTAAAAGGAACAGGTGTGACGAATTGCGGACAGTTATCTGCAGCTGGCAACTGTAGTAAAGCACTTGCTTCGCAACTAGCGAGGCAGCCCAATGCAATCGTCCACGTTCCATCTTTTCTTACCCATCTCGTTCTCACACACACACACAGCTCAAAGTTCTAACACAGTCTGGTTGGGTCGGTTGGTTGATATTACACCCCCAAGGTACAGCTGCATCACATCCAAGCTTCAAATATTCACAGGTAATTATCACAGAGGCTTTGAAGCCCCACAAAATGGTATTTGGGACAGCCCTACTAAGAACGAAGATGAGGAAAATCTGGTTTCTTAGCAGCCATATGCTCTACTTTCTTCTAGTCGCCAACTTAGACTATTTGCTGTTCGGCGCCTAATGTTCTGAGACTGAATCACACTGTAAATGTTTCTTAAAGCCAAAAGTATGAAGAAAAAAGAGGCAAAAGGCTGGTGGTAATTCACTGGGTTATCTTTTGTTAATAAACAGAAATATTGATCAGTGCAGCTTTCAGTAACAGCTAGACTGTGATTATCCATTTTCCATGTGGGCCTCCATGACCACATCACGAAACATTTCACAACATACCAGCACAACCATAAACCAACTTCTTATCTCCCAGCTGGCAAGTGTTCTATCTTTAGTTTCTTTTGTTAGCACTAATCAACGTTTTGTTCCACTTCCACAGAACAGTGACATCCTCTCCTCACATTTTACAAAGCATAGGAAGTGGGACAGCTTTTAGACAGAGGAAGGGGGGGTAGATCAGGGGTGTGTCTGTGCTTATCAGTGGGAATGAGACAGAATCCTCTTATAATAGACCTAAATAACCAGCCGTGGGGTTACTGTAGGCAGGGTGCTGGTTATGGAGGTCAAAGGATAGTTATTATTAACATGACTAAGCCCAGGGGGAGAGGGAGCAGCTGGGGCCAAGATTTCCAGCTGACAACACCACTTCTATGGGCACAGTACACTGTCTGACGAAGAACTGTACATGTGGATTGATGCCACCCGCCCACATTGAAGGGCAGCAGAAAGAATGGAGTCACTCTGAGTCACCGAGTAATCATGTGTCACGTTCCTGATCTCAGGACAAAAGACACCAAAGTCTGCGGGTTTAAAAACCCTTTCTTCTCCAGTTCAAGATATTTCATGCACACAGTATGATCCTTACAAGGAAGTCTCACAGGACAGAGAAAGAGAACCAAACCTAACTTATCAGAGCAGGGAAGAACCCCCAAGACTTTATGCTTCATCTGTTTTGTTTTTACTGGGCTACCAAAACCAGTATAGACAGTCGCACTAGCAGCTGCAGTTTTAGTATTAGTAGTAGTAGGAACACTAGTAGTAGTTATATCGCAGGCAACGTATCACCTCTCATTCAAGAAGATTCCTCAGTTCCAATGAATGAGAAGTGATGAGAGGTCCAATTGCATGCTTTATGGTACCTAAGACCTAAGCTGTTCCTTAATGGCCTTTTTGTTCTTCTTTTTTTTCTTTTTTTTTTTTTTACAAAATAACAAGGACATAAAATAATAAAAAATGTTTAAAAAAGGTCACTGTAATGTTTTTGGCCTTGTCACTCTCACGAGGGAATGTCTCTGTCCCTTTAGGAGACTATTCTCCGGTGTTTGTCACCTGAGTTGGCCTCCCTGAATGACCTGTATTCAACTGAGTGTTTATTTTTTGGCCTCTGCACATCTTTTGTACAGATGAGGCTTCCATAATATATTCACTGCTATTGGCTTTCTCGTGGGGCTTTTGTTGCACTTGCAGTGGCGTGGTGAGTGTGGCTGTCATAAGCTTAGCACCACTGTCTGCCTCTACTTCTGCAGTGAAAACCTCATGAGCCATGGATGACACCCAGACTCTCACACTACTCTGATATGAAACCTTGTTAAATAACAAACACACTCAAAATACATACTGTATTTTGCTGTTGTTTATGGCAGTGGTTCTCAGATGGTGCCACGGATGCCAGGTGTGCCATAAGATTTTGTCATAACCACACATAGTTATTGCAATATTCAACTGGGCCTGTACAAAAAGTTATGAATTAATTTTTAATTAGCTGTATCAGTATGTTTTGTGCACCCATTTCCTGATTAAATTCCTAAAAAATTACAACAAAGCACCCGTGAAGACGACCTACCAAAGAAAGAAAAAAAGATATACAGATATACAGATATAAATACAGCTAATACATATAATACTTGCCCTTTGGTGTGCCTTGGGCACAAAAGTTTGAAAACCACTTGTTTATGGCATGTGGTGTTTTAACGCGGGCAGACTCAGCCCCTGCTCTTACACAAACATGAAACCCTAGTGAAGTGGAGGAGAGACAGTGAGTAGAGAGCTGGAAAGTTGAGGATAGCTGCACTCTGCTTTGCTGAGCTGACAGCTTCAAAAATAAGATGCCTGTGTGATAGCGGACGTAAAACAAAGGATCAGATCAGGCTCTGTACAGCTAACCGATCCAGATCGATTAAAAAAATGCCTGTATTGGCTCCGATACCGATCTTTGAGTTTGGACTGAGACATCCCTAGTATTAATAGTTTTTGCAGCGGCGGCAGAGGCAGATGCATTAGTAGTAACAGTAGTATAAGCAGTTGTAATAGCAGCAGTAGAAGAACTAGTAGTTGCAGTAGTGTGAGTCATAGAAGCAGTTGCACCAGGACAATTAGAAGTAGCAGTTAGAGTGGTAGAAATAATACTAATAGTAACACTAGTGGCCGCAGTGCTAGTGGGACAATTAGTATTAGTATTAGTAGCAGTTGCAATATGGTTTAATATTAGTGGCAGCAGTAGTTAAAGTAAAAAAACAGCCATGGCCACATTTAAAATCATAGATTTTTGTTGTATTATTCATCCCCGTCACTATAATTTACTCAAAAGCTGATGTGTAAAAATCTGAGCTCAGGATGTCTCATTCAATCCACTGTTGTTTTTTCAGGCAGATCTGTTATCAGTCGCCCTCGGGGCAGTGATGTCATGATACACTCAGGCCCTGAGTCTAGACGGTCGCACAGAAACCCCAGTCTGCAGGGATATCTCCATGAGCCAGAAAAAAGAGATACTCACACACTGGATTCATTGATTTATGCTGTGTCAATTTCACAGAGTTTTATTTGGACTCAGTGTTTTGCTTTAAGGAGATCAGCTGATAAATAAACTGTTAAAACAGCATCAGTCCAGTCTGTAAGTATCTCTGTCAAACCGGTTTTATCTTTTGTCTTTCTGCTGCTATCTAATCAGATGAGCGTGCAGCACATACATAAGCCACATCCAGCTGTCACACTAGAAAGGCGGAGCTTGTTAAGCACTGAAAGACTGTAGGACTCTGGTGGGATGAGGGGATGTCGACCCTATGTTTGCATCTGTGATGTTTGATGCTCAAATGTAGTCGATGGAGTTGATGGAGAATGTTTCCCTGGTGTTTAATTTTTTTATGCCAAGATACCAGCCATACCATCTGCTCAGAGCTGTTTTCAAATTTAAAAAAAACTGCACAACAGGAATGCACTACTTTTACGGTTTGGTTTTCTTCTTGCACAGCATGAAAGTACTACAGCTACATTTTGTTGTGTAACGCTGTGTTGTACTATGACAACAAATGAACTCAAACCTTAACAAGCTGCTACATGCAGAGTTAGAGGCCAATATCCAAGCTCAAACTGGCTGATACTGGTTGCCAGAGTCACATTAGAATATAAGGTCAAAATCAAAGCAGTGTAGTCTGAGATCATGAACATCCTCTAAATAAAAGTACACACCCCAAGGCATGTCCTATCTAGGCCTGTCACAATAAGAGCTTTTGTTGGACAATATATTGTCCCTGAAATAATTGTGATGAAAGATCTTATTTACATTTTAAGGTCATTATATGCCACTGATCTTAGGATCATAAAGAAATTTCAGACATTGAAATCTGAATCTAAAAAAAATATCGAACCTATCGAAGACAAAAAAAGTAACTAACACCTGTTAATACATACAAGAAAGTATATATGAATTTATGGCACCTTTATACGAGAGGCCAAAATTGCTCAATTTGAGACTCAATACAAAATTTGGTCAATAAAAACACAACAACATGGGGCACCCACTGGCTTACCTGGTGGAGCAGGCACCCCACGTCCAAAAAAGGCTTTGTCCTTGCCGTAGCGACCGTGGGTTGGACTCCAACCCTCAGCCCTTTGCTGCATGTCATTCCCTTTTTCTCTCCCCCTTTCACACTATAGCTGTCCTATCAAATTAAGGCAAAACCCCCCAAAAATATCTTTAAAAAACAACAAAAAACAAAAAGATGCCTCTTGCGACTACTAGACAAGCTTAGCAAAGCTCCGGAAACATCACAGTTACCTCCATAATCCGGCCACTGAGCTGCACTCGTCTCTGAGGCTTGGGCGGCCTGGGAACCTGGCTGTTTGTTGGTGGATTTATGAAGTTGAGGATGAAGTTGTTGTAGGGTAAAACTACAAATGGCAGACTTTGGGGCTCATTGCCAGGGGGTGGCAAACTAAGGACTACCAGGACTGTGTGTCTTCCATTTCAAAAGTACAGTTTCAGGCTACGGGTAAGCTATGCTGTGTCATCTTGAGGTGCTGTTTTGTTTCTTTGGACTCGCACAAGAAGACGGTGGGGAGAGAAAAATAAGAGTATCTCTGCATCCAAGTAATGGTCAAGAAATCTTTATTGTGGCATCATGCTGGTTAAAATGTTGGTGACATTCTTATGAAAACGAACACACGTGTAAACACATGGAGGTCATATAAGTCAATAACGGAATAATCGTTCTAGTCCTAAAGTAAGTTGTCCTTAAAGGGATCATTGTTGAACTGATTGCTGCTGTGAAGACAGGTGCTGACTAGTCTAGGATAAAACAAACATGGTAGTCTAACACACAGCCATGGAAGAACACACAAAATCATGAGTTCAAGTGACGTTCAGACTGAAACAAAGAGTAACAGGACGGGTTAGTAATTCACTGACGGTGCACAAAAGCTGCAAAAGTCAAAGTGGTTTGTCATAAGAATGAAAGGAGAATAACATGACTCTTATCATGTGATTTAGAAACCACAGGACTTAAACACAAGATAAAAACAGCACAACATAAAGGCACAAAGTGTGTGTGTGCATTCACATGCCTGTGGAATGCTCTGTGCGAACCTGAGAGGACGTCTAGTCTTGTTTACATAAAGCCGGTGGTTTGTATCACCACAGATGATGATTGGGTTACAGTGAATGTTTGTGTTTCTGCTTTGCTGAAAGCTGAGCAGATATCCACTATTGTCATCTGAGATACAAAGAACTGCACACCTATAGGTCTCATTTACACACAGCGCTGTTTGAAAGTGTACTCAGATATACAGCAAAGATAAATGAGAACACAAACAAGCAGAAAGTCAGATCAAGTGGACTCTTACTTAATGATTCATTTCCTGTTAAATCTGCCTCTCCAACACTTGCTTTTTAACAGCATGCAGCCACCAGGACTGTGCGTTTTAGTCTCAAGTATTGGAGCCTGAAGTAAACTGTCAATACAGGTACATCCCACATGAGATAAAATGTCCATACAAGCTGAGACACTGAGTCAGAAAGGCAACATCTCCTGTATCAGGTGACTATACATGCTGCTGAGTGCAGGAAGGCCGACCAAGACACAAGAGGAAACTAAACCAAACAGACAGGCTGGCTATGCCTACTACCTCCGATCTATAACTCCACATTAACACAGAGGGATCCACTGCTTCCTAGTCAGGGGGTGTTCTGTCAATATCCCTGAATCAACAACAGAAAATGTAGTTTGTAGAGGACATCTTTACGTGTTAGCTTCTAAAACAGGACTGATAAAGTTTTTTAAATTACACTATAATAAAAGCGACTGTTGATCGTGGATGATCCTGAGAGGTAAAACAACACTTACATTTAATGAGGACATTCCTTAACTTTTATCGCCCCTTTTTTATTGTTCATTTCTCCAGTGTCCATTGATGGCAACTATAGTTTATTGTCCTTCGGTGGACAATAACTTTTTAGAAACTAATTCTGTGTCTGTGGCAATCATCAGATATACCCAACAAAACATTACAATTAAAGACAGTCAAAAGCAAATAGTAAAGTGCTCCATATACAACGATAACACCAACAATCAAAAATCAACAGTACTGTGAAGGTATGGTTAAAGCTTGAGAATATGGCAAATAAAATATGGATATATAAAGGGTAAATTTAGGAAACTAAAGCAACTAACTGAGTTTAGGAAAAGACTGAGGCCATGGTTAAAAGAGGACTAACAGCACTGTGAGGCTGTAATTAGGCTCAGCAGTATTTCAAGCTAAATGTTAGCACTAGCATGATATCATGCTCACAGTGCTTCCTCACAATGTTTCCTCACTCACAAAATGTCAAGAACCCACATAGACTAGTACTTTGTGACTTTGTACTTTTAATATATTCAATTGTTTTTAATAAAGGAGCATCTGTTTAATTACATGGGATTTATTGTTTTTGTTTTTTTACAGTGGTATCGAGTTGGGTATAGAGAATCGGTCATCGGTATTAGTATAGACTACTAAATTTGTGGTATTGTGACATGCCTAGTAAACACAAAGTACTGCTAAGGCTGATGGAAATGTCATTTTTTTCTGACAAAATCTGGTCTCAAGTCCCAGCCAACATTTGTGTGTGGGGCCCATGTGGGTAGTAAACGGGCTAAAGAAAATGGGCCACCTATGGAATTGTTCATGGGTTACAAACTGGCCCCATGGTGGTAAGACACCCATTCTGGGCCCATAACCACTTGGTACCCAGGTAGCCCAAGCATAACCAGGTGGGGCAAACCACGTGGGCAAAGCCAGCGATGTGGCAACTGGCATAGGGGCCAAAATGAAGCCCATGGACAATCCCATATAGGGCCCATTTGTCAACCCATTTACTACCTGCATGGGCCCCACATACGAATGCTCGCTAGGGTATGGGACAAATCAAAAATTGGACCTGATGATGGTGCTAAAGAAAAAAGTTAAGGGATCACAAAAATGATTGACATTCATCCTGAGGGGAACATGAATGTGCATGAAATATGTCGTGAAATCCAAAAGTCAGACATCTCATTAAAAACTACAAACATCAACCTCATACTGCACTAGAGGAAAAGTCAGAGGATCATGAAACTCAATGGACTTAATCCTCTGAGCACCATGGATGTCTGTACAAAAGTTCACAGAAACCCATCCCATAGTTGATGAGATATTTCAGTCTTTACCAGAGTGGTGGACCAACAGACAGACATTTGTATCCATGGAGAGATGCCGCTAGCATGGCTAAAAGGACAATAAACTGCTAGTTTTTTCGCTGTAAAAGGGCACACACTCCAGACTCCAACGTGAAACTCTGATGCACACCCCCATCCACCACTCCATCCTTTTCTTACCTTGCTAAATAAAGAATGAACCACTTCTTGCATTGCCACTGAATGTTGGCATGTAAGTCATACAATATGATCATTTTAACTTTAATTAAGGTTGCGGCTGGGTTGTAGTGCATGTTCAACACTATGTTTAAGTATAATGTGCATAAGCTCATTCATGTACTTTCATTCATTCATTCCCGACTCTGCTTTAACGACCATCTTTGTGAGGAAGCTAATCAATAGAAATGCTCTCTAATGGTCTCCATCATCAATAATACAGCGAGGCTCAGAATTTGGCCTCTAAAATCAGCATCTCAGAGAACTTACATCTTTTTATTAATATCCCTCTGTATTTATTTCACCATATGACTTGGTAACTGGACACACATGACTCACGATGCAATGTGAATTAAACACTAAAAAAAGGACCCATGCAGCTCATATGGTGCCACAGTCTATGTAATGGATGCTATGTGGCTTATCCGCCCAGATACACAGAGTCCACTTTGACACTATGCAGGCCATCCTGCCCTGAAAACCAGAGCTGCTCTTTGGTAAAATATCTTTGGGTGGATTCTGTTTTTCATGACCGCTGTGCACACTTCTGGAAGAATATAGACGCTTTTAAAACCAACTATTAGGAACTCGGGGCCACTGAATGGAAGAGAAATGGTAAAGCTCACTGAATTTTACGACCGCTTAATGATGCCTTCCATCCTGATGCTTAATTAAAGCACCAGGATAGAAAATCACTCTCCAGTTAAAAAGGTTTGCTGCTGTTTGCATTGATATCCATTAATTGGGTAGAAAGAGTTCAAAAAATGGCCCCAGAAGTGTACCCACTCCTAATCTGCATTGTTATGATACCATGAATGTGAAAGTGGTTTTTCAGATTACTAGCCTCGTAACTCATCATCTGGCCTATTGACACATTGTTCATCAAATAAATGCAGGAAATGGATTAAATGAGGAACCTGCCCTGACCGTCCAAATTTCCAGTTACAAACCTACAATTCACTAGAAATGTCTTCTCAAAAGACAAAAACAGGAAATTCTCACGCTCGCACAAAGCAGAGACACTCACACATTTTCCTGCTTCAGCGTGATTCAAGCCCTGTGATTGATGGAATCATCAGAGGCTGTGGTTGAGAGGGGTGATGTCACTGGACACATAATGCAGCCTCTGCATTTACAGTACATTAATGGACAGGCTAAAAGCCCGAGATGGAGCCCAAGTCTCTTCGGTTGGAGTACCTTTACCCAGAAGTCAGTGGAAGACTTAAACTGGCAAAAACAACACCACCTCACGCATCACCTCTTCAAACACACTTCCACCAAGCAAGCTTTAGTGTCATTTAATATTATTTGAGGGACAATCATCAGTATGTGTTTTAGGGGAGGGCTAGGATGAAAGTTTCACAGGCATTTTCTCTTATACTACAAAAGTCAGGAACTTGCTGGGAAGTCCACAGGAGGTACACCTCACTATTGAGTCCACAGCCAAAACCAGCCGGATCTGATCAGTTTTGCCAATTTCGCCAAAAGATTTTTTACTCATTGAGCAAATAAGAGACAACTGAAGTGTTCTTCATTTCTTAGGTAATTCTTTTTGTTAAAGATTGTAAATGTAAATCATCTGTTAGACCTATCAGTAGTAGGGCTGCCCCCTAATAGTCGCCCAAATATTAGTTGAACAGAGAGGTTGCTTAGTCGCAGAAAAAAAACCCAACAAAAAGAAAAATGTGAAACGCTATATATACGCCTTGTCAAAATAAATCAAAACCTTCATGACTGGACCATGTGGGAATTTAATTTGAAAAGACAGACACAGGAAGTGGCCACGCTCTGCCATCACACAGAGAGTTGTGTGTAACTTCCAGTTATGTTAACTTCCAGGGCTGGTACCTGCGGTTATTCCACAGGCTAGTTAATAACATGTCGGGCAGGAAATCCAAAGTGTGGG
>JAPZEB010000011.1:8547348-8558878 GCA_029783705.1 Chaetodon striatus | reverse complement strand
AGCCTCATTCTATGGATGATAAACGAGGTGCAGACTTCCCTCTGTGTCACCGGTAATGAGGAAATACAGTGAGTGCTGGACGGAGCAGTGAGTGACAACAAACACGCCCACATTTAAGAGTACTGTTTGCGGTGGGAACACCAGGGTCTAGGTACAATGTCTGAAGGGTTACTGTTGGGTCCAAAGGTACCATACTGAAAGTGTTTGGTGGAAATGGGGCTTTAGGTTCAAAGACATCAGAAAATAGGGCCCAGGTTGAAAAAGTATTGAAGTTACCCTTTAATGAATGAATTACTGTTGTCACACGTTTCAAAGAACATGTTTACTCACGTGAGTCCATTTTCTTCTCTCATCTGCTTGGTGCTGACATTCGTGTGGCAACCAGCACCATTCCAGTTGCCCATCATTGGTTTGGGGTCCAGTGTTGCAACAACCCCAAAATCTTCACATACACGATGCAGCAGGAAACGTGCAACCCACAGCTGGTCGCCCATCTCAATGCCCTCACACGGTCCCACCTGGAACTCCCACTGAAGTTAGAAAAAGCAAAGAAAAGAGGAAAATAAAGAAACTGTAGAGGGGAAGTGTCAAACAAATAGTAATTCAAGTTGAATGCATAGTGAAAGCATTTTCTGTCCACTGTGCATTAGAATAATGGTAACACTTGCCTGAGATGGCATAACTTCAGCATTGGTGCCGTAGATTTTGATCCCTGCATAGAGGCAGGCCTTGTAGTGGCACTCCACAATGTCTCGTCCATAAGCGTTGTCAGCCCCCACTCCACAGTAGTAGGGTCCTTAAAGTAGGTAATGTGATGTGTGTTAAGACTAAATAAAAACAACTTTGTACAAAAAAAAAGAAAAAGAAATCAATATACATGTGATTAATTTGTTGTAGCATTTTATAATAAGACATACTTTATAAAGGGTTTATGAGTTGTGATTAATGGCTTTTTTAATGGTTAATAAAAATATTGGTGCCATATAAATCAGTATTATGACATAATCTAAACACTTTTGTCGCCACTTTTTAAAAACTCTGTCTTGGTCTTAAATTCACCAGGAAGATCTGAACATTTTGATCAGTTCGTGACAACAACTTTTTGGTTGCCAGGTTGTAAGCAATCCTGAATTATGAGCTAAAATGCATCCACATCAAAATGTTTTTATTAAACCATTACTCATATTCTGCAGATTTGATTATTTAGAGTTATTATGATATATAACTGCAGAATATATTGCCTATTACAGATTGATTCCCAACCTTTTTGACCAATATAAAAGGAGCGGTGTGTGGGATTTAGTGGCATCTTGTGGTGAGAGTTGGAGATTACAACCAGCTGAAATTTCTCCCACATGCCAAGCTTGAACTCCCAGTTAGGATTCCCTCAGTGTTCTTTGTTCAGGATGTTTTTACTGGGAGTCAAATTATCTGTCGAGGTCTCTTTTTCTCTGATCCAAATGAACCAGGTTGTTGAAAAAAGTAAAAACACTGAATAAAGCAGTTTCATGTAAAAAAAAAAAGTGTGCTGCCAATGTTTAGTTTGTTCATTCTAGGCTATTGTAGAAACATGGCAGTGCAACATGGCTGACTCTGTGGATGAGGACCTGCTCCCTATGTAGATATCCCTCTAAATCTGACATCCTACACACTGAACTTTTGAGTAAATACATATAAACTATCAACTCATAAACCCTTTATGAAGTATGCCTCATTAAACAGATTCTTAATATTTCATCATTCATGACTGAAATGCGCAAAGGAGGAGACAAAATGAGTGCTGATTTACCTTGGGGTGCTGGGAATCCATTTACAGGCCAACTGAAAGGATGTCCATCCACTCCTAAAAGTGTGTACTCTTGTTCCATCCCAAACCAAATGCAGTGCTCTTTAACCTGGTCCATCACTTTTTTGCAGCTTGTTCGATGGTTAGTTTCTGGAGAGTAAACAATGGTTGTAAGTACAGCTCATTTGCCTCGACTGTAGTGACCACTAAAGCATGAACAGAAATGTGAAAAATATACCTGCAGGTAAGCGGTTGTATTTGAGGACCTCACAGAGGACCAGTTTGTTGGGGTCAAGGGTGAATGGATCCCTGAACATGCGGACTGGAACGAGGTACATGTCACTGTTGGAGCCTTCGGCCTGGTATGTGCTCGAGCCGTCAAAGTTCCACTCAGGAATATCTGATGAGATGAGATGAATTCACGCAAAAGATTATCATCAAAACATCTCTTACATAAAGCTCAGCTGTGAAATCTGATAAGATCACAGAATGTTTTAGCTCTGACCTCACTAAGACAAATTTCCGCACATTGTAAGTTAGTGCGTGGTGACCAGAAATAATGTAATCTTTTACTTAACTAAAAGTAGAACCACCATGATGGAAAATTGTTTCAGTTTCTCAAACCAGGAACACACACACAGATCACTTGATTCACTCTGCATGTGCTTAATTTAGTCCCTATACCTTATTTAAGGAAGACAGAGACAAGTTTATAAGGAAAAAACTAATTTTGCTGTGTGGTCAAGTTCATCAAACTTCAGTCACGTTTATTATGTGTCCATGTGGATATCTATCATGCAAGGTGTCAGTGCTAATGTTTCATGTTAGCTTTGATGTAAGCTAGTTCATGGCTACAAGGGTTAGGGTTAGCTGGAACAACATGTGAAAATAATGTGATGAACAACCCCAAGAAAAATTCAAAAGTACCCTACTTGGCTAACACACACACACACACACACACACACACACACACACACACACACTTAAGTGCAGCAGACACAAAGCACATATAGACAGGCCAGAAAGCAAACACAAAAACACACAAAAGTGCAAGACAAACAGGCACAAACATACACAGAAATGCACACACACAAATTATGCTAAAACAACAAAATACTGTATGTGACACTGGAGAGAGATAGTTGATTGTATGATCAGGTTGTTATATACCGAGACTTTGGGTTGGTGGTTTGGTCTGATTACCAACCCAAAGCATTTTTGATGTATTTGAGGACCTGGGAATGAGACTCATTAATCAACTATATTCCCACAGATATATTTTCAGCAGCTTTAAGTGTTAAATAAAAAGCTTTTAATGTCTTAAGTTTTTGTCATAATTCTTATTTCATAATGTTACATTCACTTCAGGCTGTGTACAGCTAACCCAGAGTATGGGGTGAATTGAGACATTTTCCTCCTTGTGTAAGAGACTACAGCACACATTTCTGTTTGGGTTGCAGAGGTAACAGCTACGCCATTTAATAGCAGACACGGGTAACTAGTTAGTCTTAAATGAGCTCCAAGATACAGACAAAAATGTCAAAAATGTTGCAAGCATCCCTGGTCTCCTATACATCACATAAATTTTGTTTACAAGTTACTGGCAGTAAAGTGTGCAAAACAAGGAAGTAGCTTGAGGTATTTATGAAAGAAAGAAATAAAGAAAGAAAGACAGGGAAGAGATCAATAACATTTTAAAGTGCTCATGCTGAATATTAAGGCTAAATCTGCAACTATGAAAATGTAAATAATCTGGTATTTTGAAAGTACTTGAGTACTTATGGATTTGCTTGGTTATGTGGTGGCAGCGCAACAAGCTGGTAACAAATCATAGCCATATTAAAGCTGTTACCATTAACATATTAGCAAACAATAACATTTTTTACACATCCAGCAGACATGGAGCAACATTAGCATTCATTTTAGTTTGTGTCTACATGATGAATGTTTGCTCAACATTTACTCTTGTTTTTAACTCTTTTTTGGTCTCTACCAACTCTTGAGAGAAATATCTGTCTTTTTAGCAGCTAAATGCTACAATACAGTCCCTGGCTGGTCACTAACTTTGTGTGCCTGCTGTTTGATGCTAGGCAGGTGGCATACCTAAAGCTATTGTTTTGGAAAAAGCGCAATGCATCATTTTTACACGTTGGTTTTGTATGGATTAAACAAAAGAGACATACATATATGTTGATGTGCTAGGAGGGGATTGTTACAGTCAGATGAAGCCAGGCTAGCTGTTTCCTCCTGCTTCTAGTCTTTATGCTAAGCTAAGCTAAGCTAAGCTAATCAGCTTCTTATCAGACATACTGAACAAACAGACATTAGAGTGGTATCAATCTTCTCACCAAACTCTCAGCAAGAAAGTGAATAAGGTTATTTTACAAAAATGTCAAACTATTCCTTGAAGTCAAAACTTTAAGTACCAATACACCAAAACTCTACTAAAATACTCTCACAGTGTGACACTTGTTTGTTCATAACTTGTTATGTTGACCGTGTCTTAACTAGGTTAGTGTGAACAGTAACAAATATTTGTTCTTCAGCTCAGCCAGCATATCAATGAGGTTGCTCCAGGATGCTCTGTGTTGTGTGTAATGTAGGTGTGCAAGCATCCCTCCCATGGAGTCGCTCCCTGACAACAGAGCTGCTTTATCCTGATATTTATTTCTGAGTAATTCCTTCACTCACTGATAAACATCCCCCAAAGAGCTGTCCAATGCTTTAATCAGTCACAATAGTTTTACCCTTTAAACAAACTAATTCCATTTATATTTAACCTTTATCTTGCTGTGAAAAGTGTAAAAGGGGGAAGGATTAAAGGGTGACTCAATGTAGCTAAGTAAAATATTCAGTTGTACACCAACTATACCAAAAGTATTGTCTCATACAAAGAGGACATTTACCTTCAATGCTCTTTGGCTCACTGTCCAGTGTTCGTGTCTTGTTTCGAAGACCTGCTCCGGTGCCGTCGATCCAGATGTAGGTGACCTGGCATCTCTCCCCCTGCGGCAGGCTCATGTACTGCTGGCGCACGGCCTTGTTGAGGCGGGAGCTCAGTGACACAGATGCCATGCTCGCCTTTAATCAGAGAGGCAGAAGACAATGCAAGGCTGAATTAAAAAAATTACCTTATGTGAAATGTTAGCTCAATTTTTCATTCAGTCACCCATGTTTTACACCGGATTAGTCACTTCACCATAGGGCCTATATTTGCTGTACTTATCCAGTACATTTCAGAGGGAACTCTTGCACTTTTCACAAGCTAATACAAACTGTCTTCCTAATTTCTTTCTTTTGTCTTTTCCCTTTTCACCCTAGCAAACTTAGAAAAACAAGGTTTGGACAATTAGAAGCTCCACGTTTCTTCCATATGTCCACAGTTTTTGAAGCTTCTTTAGCTTCATGTACATAGTGGTTAAACAGCTATGTTATACTGTTGTGCAGCTTTGTTGTCCTTAATTTAGCTGTTTGTCTATTTCAGTGTAGAGCAATGAAAGGTGAGTCAGCCAGTTAAGCTGATTCTGAATCTGTTTTGTTTGACCATTATTTTGTCAACCAGGAGCAACTCAGCTGTTTTAGTTTGCTTGGGTCAGAAACCTGTAGGGCTTGAAGCACAAACACCAACTGAAAGCAAACAGCCAGAAAACAAAACCAAGTTACAGCCGCAGGTGGTGATTCTAGGTTTCAAGTCAACATGGAATGCAAGGGGAAGATTAAAACCTTCACACCTGCTCGTAAGATAACTAACCGGTTTTATGACATATGAACCGCGCTCATTTATTTATGATTTGTGCCAGGTCATACCTTTCGTCTGACACACTGTCACACCCTATTGATTTACTGCAAAAACATTTAGGGCACGTTTCAACAGCCGTCAGTGATGTTTGGGCAAAGTGTCGTTGGTTTACGGCCAAATGTTGCACCAGACCGTTGCACTTGTTTTGAACTGGTGATGCTCCTTATTTGGTTTTCATTGTAATAAAATATATCCTGCCAGTTCTGTAATGATTGTACAAACAATTTCTAATTGGTTTAGTGATTAATTTCAATTAAACTTTCAAGGTATATTTCAGGCAGTTCTGTGAACATATCCTGCCAGTTTTGTGATGATCGGCCCAACAGTGGTGGAGTTATGTGCTGTGACATGGTCTGTTAAAGTTCAATGGTCAGTGTCTTCAAAATGAGGTGAGGTATCAACAAGCTTTTGATAAGCTTTGATAAGCTTGGTCGAGTTGTAATCCAAAGAAAATGTGGTACAAATCGTATGTACAGTTTAGGAGGAGGTGTGAGCATTTGCTGGCGTTCACACTAATAATAAATCTACACGAAAACAATAGAGTTTCAGTGTTTAGGGCTTGAATCTGTAAAAATCATCTAATTGAAAATAATACAGCAGTGAGTGTTGTCATGTTTTTGCCTGTACTGATTTTTTTTTTAGCATTACTGTAATTAAAAATATTATAGAGTAGAAATAATATATTATCTGTAAAATTTGATGTCTAGTCTCTGACTCTGTCTCTATTTTCACTTTTTGTGCAGGATATATGGGAACTTCATTTCACTTTTGTGCTTGTTGCCAGTAAAACACAAGATAGACACAGGTCAAACATATTACATTAATATCATATGAATGACTTAAAACAAACATACACACAGCTGAGGAGTTTTTCCATTTGCACTTCATCAGTTATGAGTGATTTTATTCAAATTTTTTTAGCGCAATGTGTGAAAAATGCTGCTGTTAACAGCTCCAGTTGTGGATAAAGAACATATCGTTATCATTATTATAACACTGTGTTTTAAAGGTTCCATATACTTGGGAAAAAATCATGTTTTTCCATCCTTCTTATTTTTTTCAAATGCTAAAGACTCAACAACTTAAACACTTAATTGTAACTTTAAGATGATATTTACCCCAATATTTATATTGATATCTGAAAATTGAGGATTTAAACTTTTCCACAAACTACTTTTCAAAATCTCAAAATCCTAATGAAGCCTAAACAAACTCCTGGTTTGTCTGTGCAGCTTGAGGTGAATCACAATTAAAGAATGAGCCAAGTTGTCCAACTTGTTATGTCAGACTGTGCATCAGTGTTGATCATGTAAGAAACAGAACAAATGAAGATTTAACTCAAGTGATGAGACACTGTGAGATTTCACAAAGCAAATTAAACGTAATACAATCTATTAAAATGTTTCTACTTACTGTGTTACAGGTGACTTCAAGTGTAGTCAGGTGACAACTTCAATACAACTTCAGAGTGCGGTGCGCTTGAACCTGCGTGCGGTATTTATCTGGAATGCAAATTACCAAGCTGATGATGACACAGGCTCACATGTCCTTTACGTCACATGATAGTTCTCTAAGTAGGTGTGTGTTTATGTGTGCCTGATTCAGATTTCCATGACATAAAATGATGTTTTCATTAGACAGAATCACATCCTTCCTGATTCTCACTTTAAGCCAAACCATTCTAGTCTGTGAGAGTTTGAAACACTTTTCTTCTGTGAGGAAAGGACTTATTCAGCAGTAAGTAACAACCATACTATGAATGGTCAGCACATGCAAAACATCTCAGTTACCTCCTCGGTCAAAATCAACTGTCCCCTATATATTAAAACAAACAAACAATAAATCAGAAACATCATAGCACAGCTGAGGTGGACCTAAACTCCCATGAGAAATAGTAATGAACACCCACCTGTGCCAGGGAGGCCATCTGCTGATAGTGTCTGACTGCTGTTTGCTGAGCTGAAAGTCTTGCAGCTCAGTGAACACAATTAGAGACTAGAAGCTGCTCGTTTGCTCACTTTCCGTCAGGTTAGCTGTCCTGAGATCAGGCAGGAGGGCAGAAATTCAACAACTCCTACAGAAACAGGACCGGTCACATGGGACAGTGTGATGGTGTGTGTGAAATGTGTGATGTGTGCACAGAGCCGGACAAAGACATATGCAAGCTAAGCTGTGTGAAGGGCCACCGAGGGCCACCAAGAGCCTTAGGTGCTGTAGTAGGCAAAAAATGTTTACTTTTTAAGAAGTTTGTTTTGATTGGACAACAGTGCATTTTAGGGTTTTGAGACAGTTTTATGAATCTACAAGGTTAATAATTTCTCACTTTTCTGACTATTCTGTTTATTTTATCTTTGATAATTGTCTAACCCAGTGGCTCTCAACCTTTTTGTGCCAAGGACCCCTTAATTGATACACATTAGGGCGTAGACACACCAAGCCACAGTCAGTTGTCGATCAGTGTCGGACCATCGAGGAACGTCTGTCACCCTAGTTTTTGTGTTGTGTCCCGGCAGTAGTCGGCCCTTTTCGACTTTTTGTCAGCTGATTCAACATGTTAAATCCACGTCAGTGCCAATGGAGCCCATAGGTGAGTGAAATCTGTCTGAATGGTAGTTCAGCTTAGTACAGGAGAAGGGAAACCAAAGAAAGGAAAGCAAACAAACAGCTAAGTCAAGGGGGCATGAGATCAAAACACTTGGGTTAGACTTCTCATATAAGTTAAGATTTGTTTTTAGCCAGTGAGCTCTTTAGCAGAAACTGTTAGTAACTGTTTGTGTTATTGTTTACTGGTGTTGTTAATGTGCTAACTGGCTAACTAGGATCTTAAATCCATCCTATTGGTTTCTCTTTTTGAATGACGAATACAGACTACCTCTGCCTGCTGCTATGCAGAGTTATTTTCTCCCATGCAGGCACATACCGTACATGCTCGTTGTCTGTTGTCTGTTGTCTTTGTGGTGAGTTTGTGTTTTGGCCCAGACAAAAGTGACTTGAGGCGACGCAACAGTTGGCCTTTGTCGCAACTAATTCTTTCACATTGGTTTGGTGTGTCTGGGCCTTTAGGCCACAGACCCTTATTTGATGAGATTTTGCTGCAGGGACCTCCATCAAGACTTAAATATTTGTTAATTACAGGTAAGGAAATAAACTTACTCACACTGGGTTCACTTCCTGAAAATAAATTATTCCCTATTTTTCTGGGGAGCCCCTTGAACTCCCTCAAGGGGGTCCCCAGATTGAGAACCACCGGCCTACCACCTTTGTATTTTTAGCCATGAGAGCAGCGTAGCTCCAGGGACAGCAGTGTCAGTCTCCCTTGTTTCTTCTTAATGTGATATGATGTATTTTTTACTGAATTTTAATTTGATGATGGAGGAGTGTAAGTATGCGAGCCTAATCCTTCAAAGTATCTGAAACTATGATAATGCCCCCCAAAATAGAGACTTTAGTGCTATTTTGATGTACTTCTTGAAGTATTTTTGGGTGTGCTCTGGATGACGTGGGATGGGTGTAGTTTTCATTGTAATCACATGCATTTCTGATGTGGTTTGTCATCACTAAATCCAAAGGTATTTTAGTGTCATCGCCAATGCTTAGGCTACTATACACCTCTTACAATTATGTAATTTTAGTTTGGCATGAACAAGGGCTGCTGTAACAAACAAAAGGCAGTAAACTACATCTGTTATTATGATTCACCTGACGTGTACCTGCTCCTGTACCTGACTTCAGGCTGCCCCTCAGGGTGCTAAAGTCTTTCCACACCTGCATCGTATAGCATAGAGCACATCACATGGCAGCAGCAATGAAGCCAACACAAGTATAGTAGCTTCATTTTTCAGCCCAGAGGTTGCTGCTTGATCTAAATCTTTGAATCCACCTACTTCACTCAGTGCGAGTTGCCTGATTTGTCTGGCATCATGACATGAAACAACAGTTTTATGTTTGCAATGTAAAACGATGCAATCAGCGCTGCGGGGGGGGGAGACTGACAATTAGCAAATCAGTGCCACAGGCAGGACTAATGCTGTTGTCAAGCAGTTGTCAGGAGATGTCAAGGTGTGCATCGGAACAAAGGAGGAGTTACAACAAAGGCAATTCACAAGATAGACACTGCTGTCGAGGCTGTTGTCTTCTCAATGTCACCCGCCATTGTAGTTTGTTTTCACTTTGCTCTGCTCCGCTCCACGGCTAAACCCCAACAAAACAAGTATATTAGTATGGCTAAACATAAGTGATGACTTCACTGTACGGTAACACATAAGAGAAATTAACACTGTTGAATTTCTGGCTCAACTAATAGCAAAGAAGAATATGTGGAGGAGACATTGATGTTGTTGTGTTTAACAGGCTGATATTGTATATTGGCCATGAAAATACAAACTGCCCCACATGAGAGATGTTGCCTGACTGGCAGTGGGTCAGGAGACAGGCATTAAATGTATGAAAATGAACCAATAAGATCATATTATGTGGTATTTATCGGTATTTATTTATTCATAACTTAGCTAGCTAACATTGACTAGCTAGCTTTATGCTTCTGTCACATCCATAGATTGTACATCTCGATGGACGACGCATCCCCACGCACTTCCACTGTACAAAAATGAGGCCAAAATATCCCGGATACAACTGCTGCCGTCTTGTGCTGGTGATGTCATTTGCAGCCAGAGTCGGCAGAGTTCCCACCCACTCACTGGTCCGACTAACCGTGAGTAGCATGATTGATTGTGAGCAATCCCCAATGTCAGTTCCCCTGAGACCCTGTGTCCTTATACAAGGACATCACATTTTGGGTTTTCTTGTTCTTATACTTCATTCTACTTATTGAAGACCTGTTGTCATTGTTCGTGGACACTTTTTTGTGCCATCTAGTGGTAGTAAGACCACAATACACTAATCCATGTAAAAACAAGATGGCAGTCCGTAGCCGATCCCGACACAAAAGTGGACAAAACCGGATCAAATTTTATGGTTGAAACTTGTTTATTTATGATTAATAATGTTTGTAGTTATGGCAACAAATTTGACTAATTTTAGCAACGGCAACAAGCTAAAACGCTATTAATTAGGAAGTGCTTGTTTGAAGACATTAGGATTCTATTATCTTCTCATTTGGGGACATTGGAGCTTTATTGTCATCTCATTTAAGGACAAGGGGACTTAATTATCGTTAACAATGTTATTTTTTTTAATACTTATTGGGTCCTAATGATCCCATATAGCTAGGGGAAATTAAAAATGCATACCAAACAAAAGTTTGGGTCTCAGGAGGATATACAGTCTTTAGTCACACCCAGCACTGCTCACATTCAACATGTCTTGGGTGTGACTGTGCCCTAAAGTGACATTAGATCTAGGCGGATACGTTGGTCTCTAGTGATTAGTTAGGGAAAATCTAATCACCCTCCCGCATAGAAATCAGTAAGAGTGGTCACAACGTCTGACTGAAGATGGAAACATAGTGCAACAACTTGACAATTCTGTCTAATATCACACAAAACATAGAGAGGAGTGGGATGAGTTACTTCCCTAAGGGCAGTCTGGGTCCTGAACCAGTGACTTTAACATCCATAACTCAGTACACATAATTTATAACTCCCGAAATTTATAACTAATTTATAACTTTTCCTGTGTTATGCACTGTTATATTGTTTCTCATTAGAATAAATTTTGCTTTTTTGTTTTGTTTTGTTCATTCATTTTCCATAACAGCTTATCCTCTTAGGGGTTGCAGGGGGGCTGGAGCCTATCCCAGCTGACACTGGGTGAGAGGCAGAGTACACCCTGGACAGGTCACCAGACCATCACAGGGCTGACACATAAAGACAGACAACCATTCACACCTATGGGGAATTGAGAGTCACAAATTAACCTGCATGTCTTTGGACTGTGGGAGGAAGCCGGAGCACCTGGGGAAAACGGCACGCATTATTTCAATTTAT
>JAPZEB010000011.1:8531510-8547248 GCA_029783705.1 Chaetodon striatus | reverse complement strand
AATTAACCTGCATGTCTTTGGACTGTGGGAGGAAGCCGGAGCACCTGGGGAAAACGGCACGCATTATTTCAATTTATTCCATAGTCTGTTATCATATTCTTTTTTCTATGCAATAGTTGTTTCTGAAGATGACATAAAAATAATTTGTGTATGATTGTGTACATGCCAAAACCTTTATTTGATTTTTGAACTCTAAGTTTACCTTTAATTGGAGGACCTGTGTGTGGCAAACCTCATGACAAAATGTGCTGAATTCATTTTTAGCAATGTGATATTTTGACTTAAAATAGATTTAGAATTGAATCAGACTCTACAGGGAAACCTGTTGCTGTTTGGACAAGTTTTATTTGCATTCTTGTGGCTAAAGGTCAGCAACAAAAGGTCAAACTAATGAAGGCCTTTATGAGTTCAGAGCTTGAACACAACGATCTCTTTCTCTTTGTTCAGTGTGGGGTGTGTATGTTTCGGGGAGTGTGTGCTGAGTTAATTGAGGGAATCATATGAGCAGGTATCTTATTATATAATTCTGAACCATTCTAATAATCAGTATGACTGGATCATGTGGAAGTACAGTCAACACCCTCAGTTCCCTCCCTTTAATGACAATGCATGGTTATCAGTACTTACATGTAGCTGCAGTCTGAGCCATGTGAATTCTTTTCATCATCATCATTTTTTTTAAAATGCACAGTCAAAACAAACAACCAACTTGATGCACGACATTCTTTTGGGTGTTTTTTGGTTCCTTGTGGTGCAACATTCCAGTTAATTTCAGGATTAACCTTCCCAGAAACAGTGATACACTCCAAAGGAAACAGACTGGCTACCCAGATGATACTATAACCAGTAGGAGTATAACTGGTGAGTTCAGCCTGATTAAAAAAAACAAAAAAAAACAGAAACATTTCCGCTGACTAAAGGGTATCTAGCTCCACAGTTTTGGTTTTATGTACAGAAGTGTTGAGATATCCACCTCTGAAACTTCTACATCCGAAAAAACACAATGGAGGGAAATGGATTTGTGTTTGTGTCGCTCAAAATATTTTAAAAATTACATTTGTAATCTGTGTTTTTAGAAACATGGTCACAGATACTGTGTATAATCCATAGACCTTAACAGATTTTATTGGGACTATAGCTCACAGAGAGAATCTGAGCCTCAGTGCAATGTGAAAAACAATTTAACTATCTGCATTTACAGAGGACATCTGCTGGATTCGGCTCCCAAACTTCACTTCGGTGTTCAAAAGCACAGCAGAGCCATATTCACATATCTGGCAACCACTCAGTAAATTCTGCTGTTGCCGTAAGCTTGGCTCGGTTTGCTGCCATTCAAGTTATTTTTCAACAAGTGTCACCCATGTCTGGATCTGCTCCGTATTAGGCTTTTCTGACGATGCGTCCGCTCTTCCTCAGGTCCCGCCCTCCTCTGTCGGGCCTGACCGACTGGCTGCTCGCCCTCCAGGCTCCCTGACACACCCGGGCGCTGAGGAGGAAGTACAGGTTATTAAAACTTAAAGCTATGAGGAAACATAACTCCTTAACGTTTCCTTTGAGGTCATCTTATTATGGTATTTATAGAGTGAAACAATGTTTCAGGAACATTTCAGTCAGATTAACTCATCTAAACCTGTCCACATTTTCCAAGGAAATACTTACATGCTACTCTGGAAGCATTTGGGGAAACACCCAGAAAATCCCCACGACCAGAACGTAACATAAGTGTTAAGAAACATATTACCCGTTCAGATTTAATTTAACTTTTAAAGACGTTGCCTGGTTTAAGTCAAGTTTGGTAATTTAGTAGGCTTGTTTCAGTTCTTAGATAAAATATTCTACACTCAGGGCTCACTGACTGTTGATAGCACCTTTAATGGAGCAAGTGACACTTGCTCAGGTGTCTTCATGAGCAGGTGGTCATTGTGATCATACGATGATACCTCAGCAAGTCCAGTTAAAGGTCCAGTGTGTAGGATTTTAGTTTAGCAGCATCTAGTGGTGAGGGTTGTATATTGCAAACAAGTGAAACTTGTCCCGATTAGAATTCCTTTAGTGTTCAGAGTTCAGGAGGGTTTTACCTGAGGCTGAATTATCTGCAGGTCTCTTCCTCTCCAAAAGAAACGGACCACGGGCCTCATTTATGAACACTGTGTACGGACAAAACGAGGCCTGAAAGAGGCGTACGGCACTTCCCAGGCAAAAGTTGTGATCCATAAAAACAGACTTGATGGGAGAAACTTTGACCCATGCTGACAAATGTTTTGGAGACAGGAAATTGGTGACACAGATGGTGAGGTGGAAGCATGTACATTTATGCAGGGTTTGGCTTTATAATTTTACAGGACACGAACACCACTCTCCCGGGGGAAAGTTGGTGTTTGTTGGACCCATTCAGCACACCTCACACCCACCCTTCTGGGACTTTCACCACCTTGACTTTTGTTCCCCTGTCGCCGCTGAGCGCCCTTAAACTATAAAGCCTTTGATGCCTTTTGATTTACATTTATTTTTAGTATATTTCTTGATTTTTTTGAATGAGTTTATCAGCAAAGTGGGTAAAAAAAAATTGTTATTATTGCAATTGGTATCTGGTGACACCAACCCCAACATTATCAATTAATGGATTATTAATGAATGTACATTTTCCATCTGAGCCTTTCAGAGCTATCAACAGTGCCTCCATGTTTATCAAAACATATTGGTATGTTACATCCAGATGTTCTTATTCTGATTAAAAGCTAATCTAAATCACAGCCACACACACACACACACACACACACACACACACACACACTCACCTTGAGCGCAGCAGAGGTCCAGCTGCTCGTTTGCGGGGCTTGGCGCTCTGTCTCCGGTACTGCATCCAGCCGCAGACCAGCTCGTGCGCGATCATCACGTACAGCAGGAAGATGAGCACGGCGGGATCCATTCAGCCGCACGCGCCGCTGGATGAGAGCCGGCTGGTGCAAATGAAAACGGTCCAGATGAGCGCAAACAGCACCGGGCTGCAGACGGAGCAGGGTGGCGGTCCTCTGCAGGATAAAGGCTGATCGGCGATGACTGGGAGGAGAGGGTCCTCGTGGCCAAGTTGCCCCGTGTCCACTCCAACTTTAGGCACTTAAGTCGCGAGACACAAACGGCTGCTGCGGTGGGCGCTCGCACTCCACCCATGACAACACAGCATCCTCCAAAATCATCAGTTCATCCGAGAGAAAATGGTGTGTTTTTTTTCCCTCCGGTCTCACTGACAACAGATGAGAATCACGGTGACAACAGCAGAGAGGGGACATCGGAGGATGTTGCCGTAGAGACGCGACCGTTGCTAAGGACATGATGTCGTCATCCCCTCTTCCTAAAGATGAACGAGGCATTTGACCACAGCAGAGCCATGCAGGGAGCTGCCAATCAACGGCACGCATGATTGTGTCCTCACGCGTGATTGCTGTAGGTTACCATTCATCCTGTGACGTGTGGGATGCAACCACTGATCCCCTGCATCATCAATGATCTTTTTATTTATCAATGTATTTTACCAGCTGATAAATACCTCCATAAATGTGCAAAATATAGACCCACAAAATATTATAATGAAGAAAATTATTAATTTTGAGAGAACATAATCAGAGAACGTTTGATTTTTTAAATTAATTAGTTATAGATTAGTTATCAAAATCTCATTATTTTTACATTAAAACATTTCTGCACTGATTTTGAGCAGGCACATTTAAAATGCTACTCTAAATAAGACATAACGTACAAATATGACTGATGAGATTCTTCCCAGCAGAACATTGCATTGTAATGGGACGATCAATGTCATTTACATCACCTGTCAATGGTTTAATGTGGCTGATCAGTGTCAAAGTACAACCCCGTTTCACTCCGAAAGTCATGGAAATCTACAATGACTTGCAGTGTCAGACACTGATGAAAAAGCCATCCTTTGACATTGGCATGATGGTCACTTTTATATGTTAGTGATGCTTAGTGGCACCAGAGGGAAGCGCAGTGAAACACCAACGAAAGTTAAGGCGATGAAAGTTGGGGTAGACTGGGTGGGATGGGTGCTGGATTGGTCCAACAAACACAGACTTTCACCATGGAGAGTGCTTTTTATGTTGTGTAAGGTTTTACAGCCAAACCCTGCTCTTTTTTCCTAAACCCAACCACGTGCATTATTGTTTAAGGCAAATAACAGCACTGTGCAGTGTTTTACTGACGTAGTGCACTTATTTTGAAAGAGACTGTACATAAATGTTAAATTTCCTGAGAAAACAGAAGTGTATTTTGAAGGAAGACAATGCATGTGACAGACATAAATTGACATGGCGTCCTAGACCATCAAAAACCAGCACACCCAGGGTACCTTTCACGTCATATCTGGATGTGGAAAGCCCATGACCAAATGTCGATATGTGATAAAGTGAGAGTGAGAATGTGTTGAAAAATTACAGAAACACAGATAACAAAATACTGACTAAGATCCAGGACAATAGACTCAAAACTGTAATAGCCATAGTTGGAAGCTCTCAAGCACACAGTACTCCTGCGTGAGATACAGCTGACACCATTTGTTAGCCCAGTGGTGCTCCAAGGAGGCAATTTCCTCAAGTTGACTTCAGCAGAGTGTTTGACATAGCTGAGCACAATATCCTGCTGTGACTTCTGTTTGTGGAATGAATCTGGTGTCTCAGTGAATCACGTTTGGTGATTTGAATAACCAAGGGTTTGGTCTATGTTTAATGAAAAAAAAACAACATAAAAAAAACAACCAAACCCTCACACATGTCCGGTGCTCTGACGTGTGTCTACCAGGAAGTGTTAGATGTGTTGACTCATATGCCAGTAAGAAAGAAGGAAGGAAGAATTCAGCTCTGATAAGTTTCGTCACATGGTTTCGCTTATGATAATCTCTGTATCAGAAAAAACACACAGTTGAAATCACACCAGATAACTTGGCTTGTGGCGGCAAAGAAGACTTTTGAAAACTGGTCTTTGAGTTGTATCTGATTTAAGGGTTGTAAAAAGTTGTGTTCAATTTAGATGGATTCTCTTTTGTTTTTTGTTTTGTTGTACATATTATGTATGTTTGTAATAAAAGACAAAACAATTTACTCTCATAGTGAAAAGGCACATTGATGTAATGTTTTAATATTCATCTTTAATTCATTTATCATTAGAGCTCAATTATATCCTGTTTTAAAGCAGAATAATGTTAACCCTCTCACAGCGCCCAAAGAATACATCTGTTCCACAGACTTTCCAAACAGCAGCATTACATGTCAACTTCCTCTATAACCTTTTTTTTTTCCTTTTATCGAGGTTTAACCTGTCAGTTTTAAGTTCTTCCCTTTAAATAAGCACGCCACAACTTTCTATAAAATTGGAAAGCTTTTGAGAGACAGATTGAGGCAGAGATATTTGAACTTGTAGTCCTTAATGTGAGTCAAACTCATCTCTCAAAATGCAACTTGATAGTGTCTTTCATTAGACTCTCCCTGCCTGGTAAACTCACGTCTGCTAAGCTCAAGGACCTCAGTTCATGCTTTCTCACGGATCCAAAATGGATCATAAATCTCCATGCAACCATTTTTGCCATTCATGGGTTATGCCCACTCTTGATTTTAAGACAGTTAAACTACTTTCTGTCCATGACACCTCAGACGTTCTCCCTCTGACTTCCACGCGTCCGTCCACAGGCAGAGAGCTGCAACCCTCAAGGGCTCCATCAGATCTGAGGCAGCTGTACCGATTAGGCCTTCATCAGTGTTTCAGTATGTTGGCTGTGTTCGTGTTTTGTGTATGTAAGTGTGTGTGCATGTGTGTGTGTGTCATGTAAAGGCGACACAAGCAGTTCTTCTGCTGTGATATCGCCTCAATTTTACAAAGCCACCGTTAGGTGGCAGGACCACTGCTCCTCCTGCCTCACGCCACCTCCATCTCTCTGAAATCAGCAGGGACCTGCAGAAGCACCAGAAGAAGAGCTGATGTGTCAGTAAGTACAACCATAGTCCATAAACTGGCCCAAGAAAGGTACTAACTTTAAATTTGTAGAGAGTAATAATTTTGTTAAATAGTCTTCTTAAGGCCTGGCACAGACATATTTGACAGATAAAAGAATTATCCCTGATTCCCTATTTAAGGAATACCTCACCCCAAAAGTGATCATTTGTATATCAATTACTCACCCTATGTTATTTTGAATTCGTAAAGAAAACTTTGTTTTTCTTGTCTTGCCTCAGACGAAATAAGAATGCAAAAATGGGGATAATTTCTGATGAAGTGAAGTCACACAAAGCTATATCAAAACATCGGTTCAAAAATGTTGATATTCTCTTCACATCAATTCTCTCACTACATTGTCTCCCCGCCAAATGAAATAAAACAGTCATGAAATGTCTAAAAAGCTGTGCACTTACGGAGACATCATTGAACCCAGCTGCCATGGGATGGTTTTGCCTTGGTGGAATCATCACATGGTCCTGCTGAAATTAAATGATGAATCATTGATTAGACACGGCAAAGAAAATATGATGCTGCTAGCTACATTAAAGCTAAAATCTGCAGCTAATTTTTGGTTTATAAAAGACATTTGGTTATTTTAAAGTATGATTTTATCACTTGGGAGACTGTAAAGGAAATGACATGGCCACTTAAGGACATTTAGCTAGCTGTATGTTACACAACAGCGACATGACTCCAATACCGCTCACACCATGAGTTCAAAGCATGCCAGGCCCAGAATGCATCTGTGTATTGTGCACACAAACTATTTTCTGTCACAAATTAGCTGCTGCAAGCTAGATAATGGAGCTCACAAAATACTATTTAAAAGAAAACTGAACAAACTATGAGCCTGTTGAGTGGAGTGGGGTCAAATCTGAGTTGAGCGAGGAGCAACACTGAGTAGAGTGGCTTTGAGTGAGGTAGCAAGAAGCGTATTTCTCAGCGCTCCACTCTGCTCACATGCTCACCAACAATACCTGAAAGTTATTGATTTATTGTCAGTGTGATGCCCATCATGACAACTTGTACTCACTGTCTCTGCTACATATTCAGAGTTAATCTTCTCTCTTCTTATCTATGGGGTGCTGTTTGTAAAGTGGCTCACACTGAAATTAACAGCAACATTTTGCTGCATTAAGCTTCAAAAAACATTTAAAAAAAGCAATATTGGTACTTCCGGTGACCGGCAGTGTGCATTTAACATTTAGATTTAGGTTTAACATTTAGGTTTAACATTTAATATTTAGATTTAACTGCGACATCATATTTAACATATTTCAAATATTGCTGTAAATGTGGTAAAAAGTGACTTTAAAAAAATTCACACCACTTTTTTAAACGTTGTTTGAAGCTAAATGTGGCAAAATGTTGCGGTTAATTTCAGCGTGAGCCACTTTACAAACGGCACCCCCATACTTCTGCTTTGTTTTCTCTTTGTCTACATCATATTAAATGTGCAACTTTACATTTTCAAAACAGTTACTGTTCGGTGGTAGCCTTTAGCTCCTAGTGTAGCTAGGCAGCACACTACCTTACCTTCGAATCATCCATAGTTAATGCAGCCAGCTATATCACAACGATTTTTACTAACTATGCCACTTTTGGAGACACCGTCTCTTTGGAAGAGGCGTGTCTCTAAAATAGAAAAGCTCATCTATGCTGCTATAAATGTTGTTTTTTTTTGTGTATGTGGAGTTTTTCCTTTCCTTTCCTTTGAATTGAAGGTGTAAGAATTGTGGGTGTCTTGCTGTGGAAAGATTGTAAATCCCTTTGAGGTTTGATTTGTGATTTGGGGCTATATGATATAATTAAAAGTGACAACAACACTGCTACATTGAAACATGTCTGAGGGATCTCAGCAGTCAACTTGGTGAGTAAGATGTTAATTTCATTCATGGATCCACATAAGATCCAGGGTGTAAAAAAGCAGAATGATCCCTTAATACTCAAGGCACAAACTTGTCTTGATGCTTTTTTAAGCATCAAAGGTTTGAATGTCAGATTAACTTACTGTGAGGTCTGGTTCATATGATTCATTACTAAATCCAGCAACTGCTGAGGAAGATGATACTGATGATGATGATGGGCCTGTCACAGCATTGACTCTCTGTCTGATTCGCAGGTAGTAAATCAGCAGGGCGATCAATGTGGCGATCAGCAGCAGGACCACGATGACAGACGCTGCGATCCCTCCTGTGTTGTCTCCCTTTGAAGCTGCAGGAAAGATGGAAAACATTTAGTTTCCAGTTTTACAAGATATCATACTGAAGACAAGAGGATGTCAGTCAAAAGGCAGCACTACTGGTTTTGACATTTTGAGCCAGTTGGCTATGAGACAAATATCTTTACTAGTGAATATAGTGAACATTTTATAAGTTTGCAAGACATTTTTTATTGTAGCGAAGAAAATGGACAGTTGCTGAAAAATCTCTACGCCCACAGAGAAATTGTGTCAGCACATAAAACCACGTCATTTTTAAATTATACACTTTCGAGCAGATTAAAACTAATAAGATGTTATGTGTTTATTTGTAAGCTGTAGAGGTGTCAACGGAGCCAGCCCAGTGGTTTCCCCCTACTTTCAGTCTTTATGCTAAGCTAGTAAGAGCTGCAACGACTAATTGATTAGTTGTCTACTATTAAATTAATCACCGACTACTTTGATTAATCAGCTTGAGCAATTCTTTAAGAAACAAAAGTCAAAATTCTCTGATTCCAGATATTAAATGTGAACATTTTCTGATTTATTTACTCCTCTGTGACAGTAAACTGAATGTCGTTGGGTTGTGGACAAAACAACATTTGAGGATGTCATCCTGGGCTTTGAAAAGCACAGATCAACACTTTACATCATCTTCTGGCGTTTTAAAGATCAAACGACTACTGAATTCATCGAAGATGAAAATAAACGTGAGTTACAGCCCCATAAGCTAGGCTTTTTTGCTGCTGGCTGTTGCTTCATATTTCACATACAGACATAAACGCGGGTGATACTCCTCACATCTAGATCTCTGCAGGAAAACAAAAAGGGGATATTCGTATGGCGCATCTTACTTTTCACTGCATCCGTGGCTTGGTTAGCGCAGTCAACTCCGACGGTGTACTCAATGTCATCCAGAGCTACAACACCTTTTGTGCCTTTGATTCCATCAAACACAATCTGAAAACAAGAACAAGACAACAGTAGAGACAGTGGGCCATCATTACTATCCAAATATGACATTTAGCTATGTACATACAGAATTGTGGAATAGGCTTTTATACAGTACACTACATGAGCTTAAAGTGTTCAAAGCACTATATTAGTGAGTATAAAGTAAACACAGCATATTTAGTGTTTTCTGGTAATGGGAGCCTGACCTGGTATTCCTCAGCGGATGTGATGTTGATGTCAAAGTGTCTCCATGGTCCTCCTATTTCACTAATCACCAGCAGCTGATGGAGACGACCTTCAGACAGCCTCCACACCCTCAGCTGGCTGTCCGCTGCATCAAAAAAAATAAACAGGAAAATATCAACTATCAGACACATCCAGTCTACACCTGACAGCCTCTCACAGTGACATTGATCCTTACATGAGTACGGCTGGTAGGCCCAGAATTTCAGGCAGGTGCCTTTGGTCGGGGGCAGGTGAGGGCTCAGTAACTGAGCGTTTTGATTGTCTGCTGTGCGGTTGCTGCTCGGTAAGAACAGGAAGTGACCTGGTGAAAAGGAAAGGGAAAATAATTTGTTCCCTGACTCTAGGTGTGAGGATCTTGATAATAAGAAATGTAACACATGACTTGCATGATCATTATCATCCACAGTTAAAGTAACTCCGTCCCTGATGTCTCTCTCTGTTTTACCTTTCTCTGTCCCCAGACTGTGGTCCTCGGCTGGGGTGGGGTAGTGTCTCTCTGCCTCCTGACTCGTCAGCTCCCAGTCCAGTTTGTCCATTTTGACATTTTGAGTGTTGCTCCAGCTACACATCCCTCTCTCCAGACTGCACTTAGAGCCTGAGATATAAAACAGAACATAAAAAATTGGCGGAGTGCTCCTTTAAAGAGCTCAGACGCTGCAGTGTGACCAGCTGAAACCAAACTTAAACTTTGTGGCTATTGTGTTGCCACTGCTGCTGCAATCTGGTGCTAACCTTCAACTGTATCACATATTTTAGATGAACCTGCATGCTCGTCTAAAAGTCTTCTGCGTTTCTCATTAATGTTGTAACAAACCTAGATCTTGACATGGGTGAGCTGAGATGTAGATGTCATCAACTGCAACGTGAGTGTCTTTGCCTCCGGCTCCAACCACCTCAAACTCCAGCTGCAGAGCAGAACAAAGCATCTTGGTTTTAAAAGACAAACACGAGATCCTACATATCCAGGCTCACTGATTATAATTCTCTAAATCTGCTGAGTCAAATTCTGCTGAAGAAATGGAAAGTTTAACCCTCTGAGACCTGGAGAGACATCAGTTCTCTGGTGCTGCATTAAGACGCCTTTCACAAGCATTTAAACCTTTGGAACCTGAGTGAATTGGTTTGGGTTCTTTCAGAAACATGCTCAAAAGGTGATGAGCAACTTGGCAAGAAATGACCTGCAAATTGCAGGAAAATAGTGAACTTAACAAGAAAAATAAGCTGCAAAGGAAAAGAAAGAGAAGGGAAAAAAATGTATCTAAAAATAGGAAAAAATGTCCAGAAAAAAATATTTATTATTATTATAATTGTACCTTTAAAATTATATTACAAAAAAACTTTCTCTCTCCCTTTATTCATATATATAATTTTTTGTGTGCATGTTTTTAACCTTTTTGTGATTAATTTTTTCAGGACATTTTCCTGTAACTTTCACTAATTTCTTGTCAATTTTTAGGTCATTTCTTGTAAAGTTGTTCATTGCCTTTTTTGTGTGTTCTTGACAGGAATCAGGCCAATTTGCTCAGCTTTTAATGGATTAACATGCTGCTTTTCCTTAAAAACTACACTCATACTGTGGCTATAAAGACATTTACACATATACACAATCCAAACTCAAAAATACATGTTTTTCCTCACCTGTAGTGCCATTTATCAGTAAGATCAGATTGTTTTGGTGTGAATTGCCGAGTGTTTAAGATAGCGGATGTAGACATGTCTGCTTTCAAATAGATTTAAAAACTCAACAGCAATGTCTCTTTCCACAAATCATGGTCAGGCTACTCAAGATAATCCACAGACCTTGTTATGAGCAGTTTTATGCAGGAACTATTTTCTTCCTACCGAACAACACCCACCAGACAGAAGGAGGCCTGCATCTACTAATGGATGAGAAGCTCGTGCACGTGACAGGGTGAGATGTAAACATTGATGGTGTCCTCCTGCTCACAAGGTCTGTGAATTATCTTGAGTAACCGGTTCATGATTTCTGTAAAGAGACATTGCTGCTGAGTCTTTCAAATGAGCACCACAAGCTGAGTGCCATCTAGTTCCCTTATGTTGAAGAGAAGGCAGACATCTCTATGGTTGATATCTCCAACACCTGGCAAGTCACAGCACGACAGATAAGAGGAAAAATATGTATTTTTGAGTTTGGGGTGAAGTGTCCTTTTAAGGACATCTCTGAATCAGAATAAGCAGAAGTAATAAAGTGTGAGGGAGCATCTGATTGTAAGTCGGTTTCATTACTCTGTACGTAACACTTATAGTATAATAATACTATAATTGCTCCAGCAGCCCTCTCCAGCCTCCACACTGTACCTGCCAGTCCTCAAGGGCACTCGAGATGTTGCCGTTGCCATGGCGCCAGACATCTCCCTGGTTCAGACTATCAGAGAAGATCTTCACCCTTTCTCCCTTCACTGGCTTCATGTACAATGTCAGAGAACCTGTATAATACACACAGTTGTATTGTGTTTTTTGTTGTTGTTGTTGTCATTTGTGTGTGTGTGCGTGTTTCAGTGTGTGAAGATGCCTCACCAGGATTCACTCCCCCCATGTGATACCAGAAACTGACGCACTCAGTCTTGGTGGTTCCTTGACGAAAAGGGGAGAGGAGGGCCGTCGTTTCACCAGAGGGAAGGTTGTTCGCCCCAGTGTTGGCCATCATGTAGAAACCTGACCAGGCAGAGGACAATCACAGCTCACCGTCTCCATCACCATAAAATATTACTATTAATTTATGTGATTTTCTGATTGTCTCTCACCCAGTTCAGTCTCCAGAGTGTGGTCAGTTTTAGGTCCAGTCACTGTGACGGTGAGTCCGCTGCGATGGAGCCAGTGAACTTTTCCAGAGCTGGTGTAACCACACCGCTGACCTTCAAAAGAACACATCCTCGGCACGGAGCATGGACCGTCCCCAAACGTCACATCGTCAATGGCCACGCGGCCGTCAAAACCGGAGCGAACAGCTTCAAACATCAGCTGGTGGTACATAATAGTTTGGATGAACAGTGTAAGATAATGTTCAAATATTTATTTGGGCATTATATTCTTAAATGCTTTTGACTACCAGTTTCTTCCCCCTTAACGTCACAATCTTTTAATTATGAGAGATGCATGAATCTTTAGACATTGTTCAGTAATTTCACACTGACTGCAGTCATTCCATACCCGGAAGTTTGTGAGCTGGTGTGGTATAGGGCAATGTGCCTCGTGCCACATGTTGCCGTGAGCTGCACCTCGGGTCCAGAGGATGGTCTCAAAACCATCGTTATCTAACAGCTTCACGTTCAGAGCACCTGGATGAGATCAGTGGGAGAGGATGGGGCAGTAAGTCGAGGTAATGATTCAACTTGCTGATTGTTTTCAGCTTCTATCAGGTAAGTAGGTAATATTCATTTCAAACTGACATAGGCGCCATTTTGAGACAGCGACTCAGCTATGTACGCTGTTCTCTCTGTATCAAATTATTAACTTCAGGTAGCATATCCACTGGCTTAAATTAACAGATGTCTTTATATCATTCTTTCACTCTAAACTGCTTTCCATCCGGTGTCATCCTCACCTGCGTTGGGCCCGTACAGTTTGTAGAAGAAGGACAGGCAGTGACCTGTAAAACCTGGTGATTGTGTGAATGAAATCAAGCGTCCGAACGCACCGCGCAGAGATGGACTCCACATGTCCACGACAAGGCTTTTCCCTGGATATCAACAGATAGACAGGTGGGAATTTAAGCGACTTTGAAGGCATCACAGGTGCAACAGGTTTACTTAACATACTGCAGTATTGTCTGATATACTTTATGATATAAGTTTGTAGTGATTAAGAGTGGTGCAGCTAATAAGCTCTTAACTAAGCAGAGAATATTTACTGCTGCTGTCAAAAATAGCTTTGTTAAGAATATACATTTAAAAGGGCACAACTGTTCCTGAAGATTTAAGAAGATTATTTTCAAACCAGAAAAACCGCATTATTGCCCTTTGGGCACTTTAGGTCAGGGTGTTGGTCAGGAAAAGAAAGTCAGGAGCAACAAGTTTTATGTCAGGTCAAAGTCATACACTTTGTGTTTTGAGTCACATGTGCACCTCTCTCAATGTAATGCCATTTTGCATTTCATAATAGGGTAACAGACAGCATCATAAATTATCATAAATTATTTTTAATGGCAAATAATACAAAAAATATGACATTCACTTGTGCCTCTACTGAATTTCATGGCTCTAGGAGTTAAATGTCTGTTTTCACATATTGGAATTTCTTACTTGAGTACAATACCTTCAAATAAATACATTAAAGTGATACCTTTTTTCAATACCACAGGGAAAAAAGAAAAATTTAGGGGATACATTTTTTTTTAAAATTAATATAACAAGGTTATGACATGACAACAACAACTGTTCTTGGTTAGTAGCAGACACAAGAAGAATGACCGTAGTAAACATTAAAAATGAAAGACAATGAGCAAGCACAGCTGGTGCCAGTGTATCAGGACTGAAATAGTTTCAAATATTCAGAATTAACACGTAACAATAAACTGATACTGTAAAAACACTAGCTCGAAGACACTGAACCCTAATACTGGCTTCTAATGTGTTATTTAAGGGTGTGGAAATAACAAAATTCCTAATAACAGAAAACGTGCAATTCTCAAAATTCAATGAAAATATTTTACAGAATATTTTTTTGATATCATATAGCATTTACATTAAGTTTAAACAAAGTCTAAAATGGAGATAAAAACCTCTCTCTGATGTCTCAATGTGTCTGAGATAGTCCACACTGTCTATCTGTATACACTGTTTTATATTCCGTTTTTAACGTTAGCTCACCAATCCCAATGGTGTGGTCCATCCCATCGGTCACTGTCCAGTCAAAGTTGTCGCTGTTGTCCTGATACCATCCACACAGTCCCTCTTCAAAGTTACATGACAGTGCTGGCCAAAAAAGAATAATTGATGAAAGCAATGAGACATTTCTAGGTAAAATATAAAATGAATTATGCATTATTGTGTGTACTGTAAATAGTTATGGGAGTTACCTGTTGGAGAAGAAGGGAAATAGTCGGCATGACAGGAAACAAATCGAACGTTTTTCACTCTAATTTTGGCGCATGAGCAAAGTTTCACAGCGCGAGCTTCAAAGGCCAGCTGGTAAAGAAAGAGGAAACAGAAGAGCCCTGATTTGATTTCTTACATGACTTGGCTCATATCTGTGACTCTGATCTCACCATCAAAACTTTCAAACATTAAAATGATGACAACCATTTGCAATCTCGGTCTATTTCTGTCCAGACAGGACAGAAGGTCACTTTGGTGATATATGTATCAAATGTTTCTTTTTCTTCAAAGGTTGCCCTCTACCATCTCATCAATGCAAACATTTTAAAATATAAAAAAATAGTAATGACCTGGAAGCGATGTTTTCTGGCTCCAATAGGCACGTCAGCATGCTGCCACGCCCCCTCCTCTGCTCCTGTCTTTCCACTGAACTCCCACAGCTTGGGCTGCATGCCGAGCAAGCTGTCAAACACCCTGACAGACAGCTCACCTGCAGCAGAAAGACGTAAATACAGTCATATTTAAAGTTCTAAGCTGTGTGACCTGAGAGAGGCTAGAAGTTAAAAAGACGACACATCAGATAACAAGAGGGTTTAGTTACCAATGTGACCCAGATTCCCACTTAGTTCATAATCAAAGCTCAGGGTGCAGGCTGGGCCGGAGGGGCCCAGGAGGGGGGTCTGTGTCTGGGCCTCGGTTAGCTGCTGGCCTGGAGCCTTGGCTACATAAAGGTGGTCCTCTGAGAATGTGAAAGGAACAAATATCCACATATTCTGTTATTTTTCAATCGGAATATCTGAGTATTAGCAAACCAATAGCTGAGTGTTGATAGTCGTACCTCTGGAGGTGGTATTTTCATGTAGCACCCAACCTTGACTCCCAATGCTGCTGTCAGTCCAGCCCGAGCTGCCCTCAGCGTAAGAGAAATCCCCTGCAGAGAGGATTGAGCAGACATCTCACTTGCAATCAAGCAACAACTTCACAACAATGACTGACATTATTGTTGTGCGCTCGAAGTTCAGTGCAGGAGATAGGTCATAAGCGTCAGTTCCAGCCCAAGCATATTAATTTAAAAAACATAAGATAAAATACAGTTAATCTACTTAATGAAAAAAAAAGTATTTAAAAAACAGGGCTACACATTCTGTCGTATCATGAAAACCTTCAACTGTATTGGATGTTTTCTCAAAAAGTCCCCAAGTTGTTTATCATCACGTGATGTTTTCAAACCTAGGATCTCTTCCCGCACGACAACATAGTTTCTTTGAGTCATAA
>JAPZEB010000011.1:8502280-8522283 GCA_029783705.1 Chaetodon striatus | reverse complement strand
AAACTTGTGCTAATAACGTTAAAAGAAAAGAAACAGTTGGAAAATGTCTCATGGGCAGACCTGGAGTAGTGAGGGGGTGCAAGCGTTTACTGATATATGATCGGAGGACTGTATATCGCAGTTGCTTGTGGGTAACCACAAGAACAATGAGGTTTTTAAATTGTTTAGTGAGAGGATGGCGGCATGCAGATTTAATCACTCGATGGATCAGTGTCGTATTAAGGTAAAAAAACTGCAACAGCAATATATTAATACCGCCCCAGCTGTTGTAACTGTGTGACATTCTCCAGGCGGTTTCGTCCGCTTTGAAAAGTGCAGTGTGAAAGTGAGTCCAATCAAATGAAGGTGTCAAATTTTTCAGCATTCCTCGCCCAATCGAACCGAGTCCCCCGGACTATCCTGGTGTCAACGCGCCCTTACAGTCTAGGCATAGGGAGACATTTCAGCACTGCAACCTCACCACTAGATGGCACTAAATCCTACACTCTGGACCTTTAAATGCATAATCCCTGATTTAAATAAATTGAAACTGGAGATATGCTGCAACCAAAATTCAAAATACAGGACTGGCTTCAGTTCTCACTCCAAAATGTGAGGTCTGACTAAAGCAGCATGAGGAAGGTGATGATTCAGCTTCATGGTCATTTTATGGGCAGTACATTAAAGTAAGAGGTGTTTCTACTATTTTGTCCACCACACCTATAACCACGAGGGTAGACTGAATATTAGAAACACCTCTCAGTAACATAACACAATAACTGCAGCCTCTAAAGTTAACATAGAGTTGAGAAACTCCATGAAGCTGGGTTTGGCTGTCAGGCTGTTGTATTGGACTGCATTAGCTTTAGCTAGGTGCTCCGGACTCACCGTGGTACTCGGCCCAGCCGTATCCTCGGACTATATCTATCTCCGAGTCGTCTTCCGGCTCTTTGCTGTGAACCCTGATCAGGACGTACTTAAACACGCCGGACGGGTCGATGTCTGCTCGGGGTATGTTGGCCATCAGAGCTGCAGCCTTCGTCTGAGTGCACATCTCCAGACCTCTCAGCGACACCACCAGCACACAAGCTAACAGACAAAATGTCTGTACTTTCACAACAGACTCCGTGTCTGTCTGCACACAGGGCTGTACAGCTGTGAAGAACGGCTCTGTTTTATTATTTTAGACGTGAATGGACCCACATGAACTCACTACAACTGAAAACGGTCTGCTCCACAGTCACACCTGTTCCGCCGTGCACTAATAACGGAAGGACTTCCGGTCACAGCCTTCAAATTAAAAGCCATCAAACAAGTGCTGAATCCTAATAGCAGCTTTCTACTCAGTCTGAAGCTTTTTAAAGACTTAAGACAGATTTTGTCGTTGTTGAATAAATGTGGGCTATAAAAATATAAATAAACAAATAAATAATACTTATGTTAATACGAATATTGCAACAAATAATAATAACTATACATATAAAAATAAAAAGTATTCATGCCTGGAAACTACTCTAGCTCCCTGTTTTTTCTAGTTGTGTTTTTAATGTTAATTCTATGGTCTTTATTTACTTATTTTTCACTTCTTTTGTTCCTCTTAGTTAACTGACAACAATAAAATTACTCTGTATATCCAGATATGATAGAACACAAAAAAGAAATGAACTGCACAGATGAGAGTATGTCTATGTAAATTAAGTAAATATTTGTTTTGTTGTATAATGTAAATAAATAAAGAAAGAAAACAAAACAAAACTGCAGGTCCAAACTCCAACCATCAAACCAATCAGTCGTACTAACTTGACTCGGGCTTACAGTATTTTATTTATTTATTTATTTTTAAACCACAGCTATGGGCAGAAATATGTGCTGACTGATATAGAATTATTTACTTTCTTAATTCATCATTTATTTACAATTCAAATTTAGTTATTGCAATTCAATTTCACTTTACTGAGAACTGTGAGAGCTGAATGTGGAAGTATGTAGTGAGTTGAATTGTCAGCAAGGATCAAAAACAGTTTCAGAGCAACTGAATTCAACTGCATAACATAACATTTAGTGTTAATTTTTACTGGAATTCAGTTCTAAACTAATACATTCAATTTTAAATTATACTATTTGTGTTAAATACAAGTATTCATGTCTGGCACTAAACATTAAAATATAAATTAGCTTAATTCAGTGTCTGGTGACACACATTTCTGCCCACTAAATTGCCCCCCTTCTCTCCTGCACTAATTAATTTAAACATATTCTATATTTATATTTAAGCATTGTCATTTAAGATTTTCATCGTGCAAACTAATAAATCAAAGAGATGATAAAGGACTGGTTTTATTTAATTATTCCTTGATTATTATGATACCCTACAATAACAGTCTAACAATTTCACTCAGGGAAAATTAAATAGCGAATAGCATTACAAAACATTACTGCAAAACTCTTGAAATCCCCGCTTTTATTTTGACAGCAACATGACTATACCGGAAATCATTGGAACTAGCCGCATACTTCCGTAAAGTAAAGCATTCTGGTAGTTGTAGTCCAGTGTAAATCAAGGAAGGAAAGTCACACAGTATCAGATAGGATCCAAACACAGTAGACTCATACAAAGGAAATAAACAAACATTTATTTTGTTATCAGGAGTAAAACATACAACGTGAACACACAGAGAGCAACGTAATGTCATGATAATTCAAAACTCACAATGACTTAATATTAACTATGCATTTAGGGTGGCTCATGGCCTATGAGTGAAAATATTGGTAAGGTATAAAATTAGTAAAAACTATTTGTCACGCTTGTTTCATCTGACATTTATTGAATGGGTCGACAGCTACACATGGTTAACAACAACAATTTTCACCAGGATTAACAAAAACGTATAATTCCACAACAATAGTTTGAAAGATGCCTCAATTAAAAATACATCAACATGCAGGGGCTTTAATGGGGTAAACATAATCTTGGAAGTTCTTGAAAAAGGCACCAAGACACTGAATTGCTGCTTCCAAAATCTAAATTTAGGGTTGCCTTCGGCTTTTTACTGCAGCGCACCTGAGCACATTTTGGAATGTCTTTATTTCATTTTTCATTGTTCACCTCAGCCTATAAATGCAAAGGGATCGGCGCAATAAACACAAGTAATGTGTAATCTAATACAACAAAACAGCCTTTAAATACCATATTATGGTGCAAAATATAACAATGCAGTACAACAACGCACACACATTAGATTAAAAAACAACCACTGAGCTGAATTAACACCTGTTTGACATGTCGACTAAAACTCATCACTACTTTAAACCTTAGTGATATTTGTATGATCTAAAATAAGTTAATGGATTCATGACAAACATGTTACTGTCAAAAAAGACAAGTATAAACATAAAGTCTATGAGTCAGTGCTGTAGTCAGGACCACCTAAACTGAGACCAAGTCATTACCAAGACCAGATTGTACTGAAGCCGAGACAAGACCAAGACTTCCAGGGGGCTGAGACCAAATTAAGACAAGACCAGTGCAAGTCCCACCCTGCATGACACACCTATGTCAAAACGTAGATCATGAAAACTCCTCAGGTTGATCTGAAATATCCACATTTACATAAAAACACTCACAGAAAACAAATGATTTTATTGCCATACTGCCATACTGTATTGCCATGTTTAAGTGTACCATGAGGAATGGGAATTTCCTTTGTTTTCTATAAGTAACCAAATAGAAAACAGACAAAATCAACAAAACCATCTTTGTTTAACACTCAGTTGAGTGAAATCCCGGTGGTTGTAATCTTGATTTGTCTTGAAATAAAATCTTGACTCCTCTTTGTTTGAGACTGAAACAAGGCTGACTAAAAATGCAGCTGAGTCTGAGATGAGATTGAGACCAAGAGAGATCTCGAGTACTACAACGCTGCTGTGTGTAAATATATTTTTTGGCAGATTAGATGCGAATGGTGTTCAGCAACTCAATGATACATCATTCCTCTTTGTCTTTACAACAGGGAGTGTGGTACTCTGGTTTAACTTGTATCAGCAACTGCTGTGTCATCCTACATTTTATCACAGACATCAAGAAAACAAGACGTGTATATGAGCGAGTGATGTTATGAAAACACAAGTTTGAACCATTTAATCTTAGTTGAAAGATTCCATCTTCTGTCCTTACAGAGTAAAACTAAAAATCAATAGTTAATAACCTCTGTCGTGTGACACAAGGTTAAAAAAAAACAAAAAACACATCTGCCTCACAGTGACAGCTTCTTCAGAGTCTGTCTCTGACAGCAAATAGTTATAATATGCAAACGCCTGTTGTATGTTATTGGTTATTCAGAGTTAAAGTGGGCTGACTCAAATGTGAATAAAAACTGTCACCTGAAAAACATCTTTCAATACAAAAAAAACATTAAATAGTGATTACATATTAAAGTGGTAGTCATCTCCATAGTGTGCTTTATATTACTTTAACAGTACTTCAGAGTATAGTCACACCCTCTACAAAAAAACAAAAAACAAAACAAATTATTGTTTTTTTTTTACATTCCATACAATCAGAAAATGGTATCACTTTTCAAGAATAAAAATTACATTCAGACCTTCTCTGTAGTGCCAATGCCACCAGCGGAGTGCTATGTTAAACCTACAGGGCAGTCGGACAGTATTTGGTCAGTAGTGACACATTTTCATTGTGTTGCTCTGCACACCAGCATGTATGAAGTTTAAGTCTTGACTTTCAGCTTTATTTGAGGGTGTTTTTTTTGAGGGAGTCGTTTTTAAACAATTTTAGGGTCAAGATATCTCCAAATAAAGGGATTCTATATACAAAATGTAGTCAAATTCACTGCAATTACTGATTATACGGTGCAGATAGGATAATAGTCCTGATGACCTGTGAGTCACAGTTTCATTTTTAGATCCAATGTGCCAGAGTACAGAGCCAGCACAAAAAAAAAGCGTGTTACTGTCTTACTGTTTACTAACTGCACTGTATGTTGTTAGGGTGTCTAGATGGCGCTTTCACTGCCCCCTTTCTTCTTCACATCACGAGCTCGAAGTAAAATGAAGACCAGGACTGCCGCGAGCAGGAGGACAAAGAGGAAGATAAGCGTCCCCCACGCACCCGGGGTCAGGGCCTTCCTCAGCCCCACTGTCTCTGCCGGCAGTAAACTGCTCAAACTCAGCATGTAGCCCAGAGCCCAACCCACCGAGGCGTCTCCTGCCTGAAAGATCAGCAAATGATTACAGCAATTTAGTTGAAAATGGGTCTTGGGGATATACTTTGTTGAAAAGTGATGATGAAGTTCTCACCTTCTTCTGAAAGGAGATGCGTGGGAACGATGTGTCATCGAAGCCGTATCCTCTCAACATGAGAATCTTGACAAACACAGAGGAAGCACAGTAGTCCTGCAAACGATGCTTTAGCCGTGGAGCAAGAAGCAGCATCTGGAACAAAAACCAGATGCTGCTGGTGACTGAGTGAAAATCTTTAGAACACAATAAAAAATAAATAACATTAAAAACCCCTTTTAAGTGTAAAGAAAGTTTTTTAACTTTGTAAACATGCCTATAAGGTGTTATAGGACTCAACACATAGTAACTACCCATGAGGCTGATGGGAATGTCAACAGTTTTGTGGGAATGTCAATAGTCTCCAGGTATTTGGTCATATACCACAGACACATGAACTCCACACATGAACAGACACAAATCGAAACATAAATAAAGAAGTACTTTACTTGATTGAAAGTCATGCTGCACACAGTTTGGGCTGCCTCCTCCAGTTGTGAAGGAGTGCTCACCGTGATGCCGGTGGTACTCTGCAGGAAGGAGTGAATGTAGTAGAACGCAGAGAACGCCTGATGGTGCAGAAAATGGACAAAATACAAAAGTCAGACTCGTAGTACATGGAAAATAATTCACTTACCAGAGACAGAGAGGACACAAAGACACATAAATAATGTGTGTAGCACCTTGAGGCCATATTGTACTTATACCAGTGTGTAGCCTGCTGTGATAATCTGTAGGTTGTCAATCTGTATAAAGTCACAACACACATTTTGGTACGTTTACTGTGTTTAACTTTACTTTATAGTTACAGTAACAGTATCAACAGTATCAATTATCAATTAAATACAGTATCAATTATATTTTTTTTATAAAAACCTCCTACTTCTACTTGTGATGTAATATTTTTACAATGTGTTGTTGCTCCTTTTACTGAAGGAAAGAAGTCATATTGTGTTTTTAACAGGTTACCATTTGAAGCTTGCAATTTTAAATGACTACTGATCCAGAGGTAAGCTTGTTTGTGTGCGGCACAGCTACAGTATGTAAGCTATAATCTTGAACAGAGCAGAGTACAGCTGTCTGTGGGTCAGAAAATGATCACTAACACTGTGTGTGTACCCCTTGTGTACAGGCTGACCTTTAGTCTATAATGCTACCAGTGTGTACAACCCCTCTGTGTCATCTACTCCCTCCAGCCTTTCTTACCATGAAGCCACCGCTGACATTTGGCTGGAAGACTTTATCAAAGTAGCACTGGGAGAAGGGGCAGCTGTCGAAGGAGAAGATCTCAGAGACGTTGCTCAGACAGTGTTCATAATGTCCGCTGCCTTGTATTGTCAGAGTAGCCTGGGAGTTGTAGGAGCTGGGTTTGTACTTCTCTGTGCATGGAGAGTTGAATACACTGCTCAACGGTAAAGTTCTGTTGTGGCCTGCAGGATAACAGGGGTGAGTGATGGACTCGGAGTAACCCTGAGACTGAGAGACAGAGAAACATAGAGGGTGATGAGACACTTAACAGAACCATTTATAATGCTATTACAATTATATTTTAAAAATGCGCATTTGTGATAATGTTCTTTGTAAACTACCATACAATGATTATGAGACCAAAACATATCTCTTATCTGCTGTTTTTATTTATTTTGATTGTGATTTTAATTGTGTTTTAATTGCTCTGTAAAGTGTCCTTGAGTGTCGAGAAAGGTGCTTTTAAATAAAATGTATTATTATTATCATTATTATTATTATTATTATATTATCGTGTGACAGTTTTAATCAGTAGAGTCTGGCTTTTAAGGGAGCATATACTAAGTTTTACTTTCTGTTCAGTTCTCCGTCAGAAAGGCCTGTCTGCACTGAGCATAGGACTGGATAAATGAGACTTGTACAATACTGCACAAGTTGTGTGTGAGTTTGTAAACAGATGTTTTGATATAGTTTTGCTGTTGTTAAATTTGGACCCCTTTTACTTAAATTCTTCAAGAATTTTTTGGATTCTTCTATTACTAGAGGCATTGGAAAAAAGTTTTCTTCACAAATTCAATGTAACACAGGGTTAGTAATTGTTATACATAAAAGTCATTTGGGGTAAAGTACTCCTTTAAGGGATCATTATCATTTTTTTATGTGTGTGTGTCTAAGTTGTGTGTAGTATATATTGTAAGTTATATTAGTATCACATATTTCAGTCTCTGAGTATCAGAATCTACCTCAAAAATCCAGTTGCCCCCTCATATTGTTCAAACGCTAATAAAAGTGTATGACATATATATATGTATATATATATATATATATATGTATTCTATTTTAATACCAGATACCTTTATATGTTTAAAAACTATACATAAAACTGTAATCAGGGATCCCACATATTTTCATGGACAAACAAAATCTCAAAACTTTTCCATTACCCATAATAAATAAAAAGAAATCTTGCCAAACTGATTTGGCATTTTTATACATATTTTTACACATATCAGATTATCAGATTTAAATCAAACATAATATCAGGAGGAGACAGAAGGCAGGAAGAAAATGAAGAAACATATTTGATGGTGAACTTAACATTGTCACACATCAACATACACTAAAGATATGTTACATCAAGAGCTACAGAAAATTAATTTGCTGTGATGTTACATTACGTGGAAGTTAAATTCCTGGTCTCTTCCAAAACTTTCAATGATTTTAACTAATTCCAAGAAACTTTTCCAGGCCTGGAAAATGTGATTATGAAATTTCCTGACTTTTCCAGGTTTTAATGACTGTTGGAACCCTGTGTGTTATACAAAACATAATGTCTGAAATCTGTATGTGCATTCAAAGCATATTTTACAACTAATGAAGCTCTATGTTCTAATAAACCCATCACTATAGTGCTATGAGGCCTGGGTCTGTTTAACTCTTAGTGTTGCAGCTCCCAGTTTAGTGTGGGTTGAAAGTGTTACTTGTTTTACTACCTTCACTATATGAGCCAGCAGTTTCTTGAGGACCTGGTCCTGCCCGTAGCACAGGAAGCTGTGTGTGTACAGAGAGTACTCGTGGCCATAAAGATGCAGCTTTATCATGTCGTGTTTGTCTTCTAATTCCTCCTGAGTTGCAAAGGTTATCTGGGTAGATGCCCCGCCAAAATCAAGCGCTCCCACTGTGGGCCTGCCGGGGCTGAACCAGCGCCCCACGAAACCATACTGTGAAGAAATAATAAGGGGACAGAAGCAGAGGATAATGAGCTTTTTTTCCTGGTTATTATCTCCACAGCAGCTGTCCATTTAACACACATGCTGATAACAAGCAGATAACAGAGGGAATAATGATATACAGTGTGATCATTAAGTGCTGGAGACGCCACTAGGTGTCATCAGTCACCCTCTAAATGAGACAAAAAGACAAGAAGAGACCTCCAGTCCCATAACCTTCGTCACAATTTAGTGCAAAAACAAATATTTTAAATGATCATTTGACTCTTGTGCAATTGATTAAGATATTTTACAGATTCCAACTGATTAAGCCTAAACAATCCTAAACACACCTCATACAAGTGCCCAGCAAACATTGCTAGAATGGTGATGTGTTCCTGGCCACAGTCGGACGGAAAAATGTTCAACATAATTATGAGGTGGATGGCCAGATGGGGAAGTTGATTCAGCGTCCAATAATGGCTCAGTCAAATCTGCTTTTACAAACCAGAAAATAATGATCATATTATTGCTATGAAAAAAGAAATGAATGCTTTGTTTTTTTTTTCAATTTTATTGACTATTTATTTATTTTGTTGTGATCAGACAGCCACACTGTGATGTCCACACCACGTATTAAGATGAGTATTACTCGACGCCCATTTTGTAAATAAGAAAAAACATGTTTATGCCATTTATGTTCATCTACATGTAAATTATATTCCTGTCTCATGTTTCAAGCCTGTGGTGTTTGTAAGAGCCAAAACCCTTCATCTCAGCTGTCTTTGATTGGACATGGGAAAAGCAGTCTTCAGGGCTTTCTGTCAGAGAGTTGGGTGATGTAGTATAAAGAGCGACAAAGTCCATGTCATGTGGAATTTATACTTCTGCATTTAATCGGTGCTGTCGCATTTTTAGCATAAGACAGATTGTTTTGTCAGTGAACCTTGTGAGTTGTAATGGAGCCAAATTATGTGCCATTACCTTTGTTAAATGTTGCTGTTGTCCCTGGTTTTATATGAGAAGAGGAAAATGTAGCTAGCTGCTAGGCTAATTTATACAATGTAAAGTACCATAGGCTTGTGCTAATGCTAATAACATTAGCATGTTGTATTTGTGGGCATAATGTGTCCGGATAAAGACAAGTGTTTGTCTGTGAATGCTGCGAGTGATAGTGAAGCTGATTTGTGTACTTGTGTTTGAAATTGTCCCCATTAAGGCATGTTTAAAGTGTGTATTGGGTGTGTTTCGAATAGAATAAACTTCACAACACTTCACAGAAACCCCATCACCGACCGGTGTTTTGGAGGTGAAACTGCGTGACACAAACACACCACCGCACGGGATTGCTTGGTTGCTAGGATGCCCAAGAAGGACATCCAGTTGTTGGCCAGGTAACACCCCAGATGTTGGCCCAACTTTCATTTTGAAACAATTTTTTTAACCATCACTGGACGTCTTGATTGGACGTTTAAAAAAAATGTCATTCAACGTCTCAATGCTCTCTGGGTTGTAGTACCTTTATAAAGTTCTCTAAGAGATAGTTGACGGTGACCCAGCCGTACGCTCCCTCCTCCTGACCACTCAGTATGGCTGCCCCCCGGTAGCTGAAAGGGTAGGACTGGATTTTGTGGCCCACTTCCTGCAGAATCTGATCTGACTGCTCCGGGCTGGAGATGCTGGTTGGGAGAAACAAGAGATTTATTTTACTACATTTGTTAACAAGTAACAGCTGCAGCAGGTAACGTTTATGGACGCTCACTCAGAGGTTGTAAAACGCTATGTCACACTCACTTATTACTGACTTTTTTACTCTTCCAAGCTTCAGGTTTGACTCCTGACCTCTATAAAGGTTTACCTGACCTTGATCTTAAGGCTGGGTTTACTCCTTGAAGTTTTGCAGAGACGCCACAGTGAAATCAGTGACACATGTTTGTTTGCAGGACCAGATGTGCCAGCCTGATATCAGTTTCAACCAGCCTATCTGACTCCACCAAAGCCTTCGTGTGTACCCATCTCAGACAGATAGCTTCTGTACTGGCATGTTTTGATCTGTGTACAGTTTCTAAATAGTTTCTCCTCTGCATGGAACAAGTTACGTTTATCATATCAAAAGCTATAAGACTTCATCCCCAATTCTGTGCCTAAATTCCCTCAACACACCCATCAGCTTAATTAACAAAGATTTAGTGTCAGAAAAGGCCTGAGCTGCAACCAGCATTGTTATCAACAGTTAAATCAGTTCATTAAATTTTATGGAGTTACAGTAGTGGCAACATTTTATGAGTGTAAAGGGACCTTCTGAGCGCAAAGACAGATAAAAACAGGCAAGCTGTATCTTGCCTCTCATTCAAATTTTAGCTTTTGGACACGTTCCAAGTGAGCAAATGATTTACATATCCACCTCTGACTGAGTGATCAGGCAGCTGTGTTTTTTGCTGCATATTCACATCGAGTCAAACCTCACACAGAGCGATGGTTACAGTGTCTGAGTGCTCTGTGAGCACCCCCACTTTGTGCTTTCAAAGCCTCATGCAGTCACACTGTGTTAAGCCCTATTAGCCCAGGACTAGAATTACCAGGGGACCTCATGTGATATGGAAGTTATCTCCCCATGTCTGTTTTTCATGCTGTGTGTTTGCACGAGATAAGTGAAGTCTGTATTTGACTCCAACTTACTGACTTATATTTCCCTGGATATGATGTGCAGTCATTTGTAACTCCACTCTACCCAACATAGAAACACCACACAGCACCACTACCAGTGATATACAGTGTTAACATCCTTTTTTAAATGGGGGTTAAAGGAACACTTCATCTCTATGACTATGTCAATATCAATGACCCTGTGTTATGTTTTCCGCAAATAAAGAACTTTCTTGCATGTCTCAACATTGAACTAAGAATACAAAATTGGAGATCACTCTTGATTAATTAAAGTAAACGGGGCTGCATTTAACATCAGCAAAACTTAATCAAAACATCTGTTTAAAAACTCTCACACAACTCGTGCAGTGTAACCAAAGTCTCATTTATCCAGCTGTATGCTCAGTACTTCCCAAACAGGCAGCCCTTTCAAACAGGGAACTAAACTAAAAGTAAAATTTATCTATGCTCTCTTCAAAGCCAGACTCCAGTGAAATAAACCATAATTTTACCTCCATGAACACAGAACCTGTGGGGCTGTTTTGTCTATGGAATCTGGTTTTGAAGATAACATAGATAGGTTTTGCTTTTATTTCAGTTACCCATCAGGAAGGGGTGCCTGTTTGGGAAGCACTGCGCACACAACTGGATAAATGAGACTTGGATTATACTGCATGAGTTGTGTGAGAAATTTAGATATAGTGTTGCTGTTGTTAAAAGCAGTCACCTATTACTTTAATTCATCAAGAATGTTCTCTGGAGGCATAACAGAAAAACAAAGTTCTCTTCATGAATTCAACGTAACAAGGGGTGAGTAATTAATACACCAATAGTCATTCGGGAGTTGAAGTATTCCTTTAAACAACCCAAAGTGATTTTGCCCCTCATTGTCACATGTCATCCACCTCATTATCTTTTGAGATTTAGCTCTCATGATTGATTTGAGCTTGGTCCTTCTGCGAATGGGTATTTATGCCCTTCTGCACCCAAAATGCTGCCAAAACATTACTTTATAATTGCCAACACAGCCTCCATAGTCCTTAACTGGGTGAGAGGTTGAAAAGAGGTGCGGAGAAAACAAAAAACCTAAATACATCCCCAAATCATAGAGATGCCAATTCGCACGGGACTTACTATATTGTCACATGACCTCTATGTTTGGCGAAATATGGTAGGTAATTTGTGGTGGAGCTCTTACTTGACAATCATGGACATGGAGGATTCGCTCAGGATAAAGATCACAGACGACTTCTGCAATTATCACAAATTATCACAGGTCCTCAGGTGAATAGGGATTTACTCAATAATCAGTCAGATAGCTGATTAAAACAGAAGGAAGATGTATATAGTTTGAAGAAGTTTGACGAAGTTTGTCTTAACAATGACGCCGAAACCCCACGCTTGTAAAGCTAGTTCAGCTTTGTTTACAGCATATTTCTTGTTTCTATCTATTAAAACATTAATAAATATACTGTAGCACTGCTGAAAAACTTTTATAGTCAGGAAAAACAAGAGGAGCTATAGGCAGTTTGTTAAGTTCAAATGTGTTGGAGGACAACTACAGTATGTATTTGCATTCCTCATATAAAAAAAAGAAAGAAAGGATGAGTGCCTACAAGTCTCATATCTTTACAGGCCACAGACAGCCCTGAGCGCAAATTATGTAAGTATGTAATACGAAATAAGATTACCTTTAGTCAAGAACATGTCAGTATAATCCCCGTGAGACTGGATGTCTGCATAAAACATGTTTCACTACCGGTTTTTATTGAATAAGGTGTAATTATGCTTTGACGAGCACTTTATTGTAGGTGAACTTTGAGGTTTTCTTATTGTCATACTGTATAAAAGGATTATCATGGGACAGTCTTACATTCATAGAACTACAACGGAGGTTAAGTTCTGTGTGTGAAAGCAAAACAACATACAAAAAACAAAGTCAACACAGACAGAGACAGTCTGGTCACACAGACACACACACACTCTGACTCACTTCAGAAGCCTCATGCCAGCTGTGGCTCCCAGGTACACAGGTGTGAGCTGGTGTCTTTCTTTGGGGATGTCCTTCACTGCCTGGTCCAGACAGGCCTCTAAGCTCTTCCCTGCTTCTCCCTGATGGCCTGCATAGCTGGAGATTCCTCCGCCTGAGCGAGTGATTAACGGGATAAAAAAAAAACACATCTAATTACATCATCGACATGTACAATCTTGTTCCTATGATAGCTGTTGAGCACATGTATCATGATGCAATTCATTGATCACACCCATAAGATGAAAGATCTTCCAGCTCCCTGGGGAAAAACTGCCTGACAATGCACTACAACTGACAGTAAACTATGATAAATCAACTTGTAAAGGAACATATAATAGTTACTCTATACTGGTACCAGAAGTCACTGATAATAGACTTAAAGGTACAGTGTGATGAATTTAGGGGGATATGCTAGCAGAATGGACGGATGAATGGATTTCAATATAATAAGTAGATTTTCTTTAGTGTATAATCATCTGAAAATAAGAACTCCTCTGTTTTTGTTACCTTAGAGTGAGCCAGTTATATCTACATAGGGAGTGGGTCCTCATCTACAGAGATCGCCATGTTTCTACTGTAGCCCAGAGCGGACAAACCAAACGCTGGCTCTAGTCAGGGTCATTCATGTTTTCTTGTTTTCACATTGGCCATTGTAGTTAGAAGCCCTTCTGCGACGAGCAGTGTCAGAAAAACAGATTTTTTTAAACATGAAACTGCTTTTTTAAGTGTTTTCACCAATTTAAATCATCGTCATTTTGTCAACATATTCAGTGTCTGACACCGTAAGTCACTGACAAAGGATCTTCGGAGTGAGTACAGGTTGGTTTTGGAAAAGATAATTCAGCTCCCGGTAAAAACCTCCTGATGTCTGATTTTAAGTTACTAGAGAAAAAAGGTGAGCAGACATAAGTCATTAACGGCCCATCTGTGACATGCTATTTATTCAGTGGTTTTACTGACTCTAATCACCTAGTCAATTTGTTTTGCAGAGGAAGAGACCTCTGCGGATGATTTGGCTCCTAGTAAAAACCTCCTGAACAAAGAACAGTGAAGGAGGTTTCAGCCACTAAATCCCCCTAAATCTTACACACTGAATCTTTAATACAAAATTGTGAGGACAACAAATGTTACAAATAATCTTGGAGCATTTTGTCTCATTTAAATATATATATAATTCTCAGACATCCATCTAAGGTTCAAAGTTCACGTCTGACTGTGACATTTTTACAATCATGAGACATGACAGTGTAAACACCATGCTCATGACTAATTGGGGGAAAAAAAGCATTTGTTTATCTGAGCCAAGATACATAAAGAGCCTTTGGCAGGACAGGAGTGGCAAAGCACAGAGCTCAGCCCTGACTCATTTCTGATTCAGATGATTTGCTTCACTTGCTGCACTCTGCTGTGATAATATCATCCATTCACAAGAAAACAGCTGGCACTCTTTCAGATCCCACCCGCTGGTGAATATAACAAGAGAAAGAATTTTCTAACGCATTATTTGGCAGTCTTAAAGTGACTAAAACAAACAGTACAGTGCTCTAAAATGAGGAGTGGAGGGGTCATACTGAGTTCATGTTCCTGGTATAATTAACTATCACAAGATTACAGGTATGCTCCACTGGGAACCCGTGTTTTGAATATAAAGAGTTCACACCCTGAAGGCTTGAACAGAGCCTAAAATGTTTGCTTGCTCTTTACAAAGGATGGTGGCTGTAGTCAGATGATTCACAGCAGTTGTGCAGCTAATGGAGGATGGAAAGCAACAACGGAAAAGATTCCCATGTTTAGGTGCAAGAATTCCTTCGACAACACGAAACAGTTGCATGACTGCAGAGCTGGTCACGTAAGGGTTAAAAACATTGTGCATAGTCAATTCACTGTAGCACTTTAACAATTTACCGCAATTACTTTTAAGGATGGACTTTAATTGTCCTAATTTTGGCTCAGATGTTGGACATGAAAGGTATTTACAAGCTGGACACCTTCATTACTTCAACATGACGTGAGTGCAGTAACAAAGGATCTAATTGGCGACCCAGTGAAACCAAAGAAGGATCAAACATGTATGAAAACAACTTCTAAAATGTATTCTACTGCTTCTCATTTACGTTTTCACCATTATTTACCAAAATTTGGCTACAGCTTCCATTTCACACTAGGGCTAGTGCAGTTACCTGAGCCAAGAAAGTACTAAAAAACATCTGTAAACACTTTTTTAAACAATCCTGCAGCGTAAATCTTTTCGTCTTTGTTGTTCATATGTTCTGCAAACTGTGCTAGCATCAAACAGAAGCCATATCTGGGTAAACATGAGCAGGGTTTGTACCATTTGCATGGAGTTTTTGTGTATCTTAGGAATGTGTTGTGAATCTCAGATGCTATCCTTACTTACCCTGAACATGACATTCACTGTGCTGGGTGACAACGCCTGTGCCATTTTGCTTATCTGCTGGCCACTTGTATATGTACAAAGCCGTATGTGAAGATCCAGCATCCAATACGATCCCATACTGCAGAGAGAAAAACAAAACATCAAGAGAGGTAATTGTGACAGCCTTGAAAGTAGGAGTTGGGGTCGGGGTTAACCCCTAACCCCTTAGGGACTGTTTGTTATGTAAGAGAGGGAAGGGGTTGGTGTCAAATGGGGCAGGCACGTCAAATAAATTTTAATCACTGAGAAAAACGTATGTTTTTTATGTTTTGGCTTAGGGGAGGGCCATAAAACTTGAAATGGTTGTATTTTGTCTTTATTTTAAATCGCCTTGATCCACAAAGCCAACGGCAGCTTTGAAAGGCATGTTTTTGTTCTAAAAATCACCAGAATGACACCATTCATCACAGCCAGAAACAGTAAAAACACCTTCTGTGCAATGACCACTTACATCAAGAAACATAACCAAAGCTAGGCCTAAATTAATTAAATTACGACAAACCCTGGACTTTCACCTGAGGACCCAGTGTTCACTTCCTGTATGAATGTAGAGCCAAACCATGATGTATATTTCTAAACCTAACCACATGCTTTTGTTGCCTAAACTATGTGCTTTTATCGATGTCCTGTTGTTGTTTGCAGTGTCCCAGAACGTTAACAGCAGATGCAGAAGGATAACTAGCGTGTAACATGTAGACATGCAAGTCCACTGACAAAGCGGCGTTATGTGACTACTTGGGATAAGAACGTGTTGGAATTGCACATACAGCTCGTGTGATGATGGGATTTGAAAGGAGGCTTTGCATTTTGCTTAAGAAATCAGTTGTTCACTTTGGCGATAACTCTCACTCCTTTCATGCTGTCTGTTGCATTGCATTGGCTCCAATATCTACATTTGGTGTGAAAATAAAAAGATACGGTTATTTATGGTGGAGAGAGGGTCGTGCAGTTGCTCAGGGAGGCTCAAAGAAAAGTATTTGCAGCTCCCAGGAGGGTCAAGAAAACACACACACATACACACAAAACAACACCCCCAGCTACCCCCTTCCTCTAATAAGTAACAAACAGTTCCTTACTGAACAAAAGAGAGGAGCATCAAGGACAGTTCTGATCATGACCTTAATTTTTGGCATCTGGAAGGCATTTGGCTGAAGACCAGGCTTACTAGTAATGTGGATCTTCAAAGACGGCCCTCTGGGTGTTATTTTACACCACTGCACATTTGTGAAGGACAGAATCTGATTGATATTTCTATAAACACTTTGGATTGTAAGACATTTTAGTATTGCACATCTCCACCTTGGTGAGACAGGAAATGTTTTCTGACATGTATTTTACAAAATAAGGGAAAATACATAATAATTTCACAAATTAATTAATATTCCAGTTCTTTTTTTGTGTGTAAAGACATGTTACGAGGAGCTGAACTCACACTGATAATATGGAAAGATAGTTAAGTCAAAGTATTAAGTCAAAGTCTAATTCTCAGCCTGCAACTGATCTGTCCCAATCATTCTGGAAACATACTTCTTACTGTTCAAATTTCACATTGAGGCAAATAAATAACGCATTCGGTTACAGTTCTGGTTGCAGATGCAGATTATTCACAAGTATGTAAGTACAAGTATGCAACAGGAAAATTATAAATATCAAGAAGTAATTCTCCATCTACAGTTTGTTCTGGTAAAGGGACAGTTCACCCCCGAATCAAAATACACATTTTCCTTTTACCTGTAATGATTTTTATCAGTCTAGATTGTTCTGGTGTAAGTTGCAGAGTGTTGGAGATATGGGTCATACAGATAGCAGAGTTGGGAGTAAGTCATAACCAAGTCACAAGTCCCTGTGGTGAAAATCAAGCCAGCTAAGTTGAGTCCTTGCTATAAGTAAAGCAAGTCGAGTCAAGTCATTGCTCAGGTCAAGCAAGCCATAAGTCAAGTCATACAAGCTCATAAAGATAATATAAATTGCACCCAGTGGTGGATGTCCTGGCGCTGACAGTATCGCTGGTTGAAAAGCACGTTCAAAACTAAATGAGTTATTAAAAAAACGATGATGCTGCTGTACATATTGCCATAACTTTAAGGAGCTGCAGGCAGGAGGACAGAGCTGTGGTAGCATTAGCTATATGCGTAATCATATATTAAAAACAAAATGTAACTTCTCAACATCTAGAAAAGTATAAACACTAAATAAATAAGTCAAGTCCTTTCAAGTCATCTGTCGTCAGTAAAAGTCAAGTCTCAAGTCATAAATACCTAGTCAAAGTCTAGTCAAGTCATACCAAGTTGAGCTTCTTGTGCAAAAGTAGATCTGAATGGTGGTAATCTTGGTGGGTGTAATTGGTAGAAAGAAAATAGTTTCTACATAAAAATTATTACAAAAAGTTCTGTGAATTATCTTGAGACACAGGGTCTTGATTTCTGGAAAGAGACATTGCTGTTGAGTTTTTCAAATGTTTCAATTTGGCACTTTAAGCTCCACAAGTAGAGTGCCATCTATTTCCATTATATTGGAGAGAAAGCAGACATCTCTACAGGCGATATCTCCAACACTCATTACCTCATAGCAGAACAATCTAGACTGATAAACCACACTACATCTAAGAGGGAAAATATGTGTTTTTGATGTGGGGATGAACTGTCTCTTTAAGTGCTTCATCGTTTCAACTTCTTTTTCAACAACTGAGAAAAGCTCGTGCTGACTCTCCCAGCTGTTCAGCACAAAATACTTCCTCAAATGCAACGGTCTGCTACTCAGTGTGATGAAAAACCTGTTGCCCTGACAGTGCTTCCACTTTCACTACTATGCAGAATATTAAGTAACTTTAATCTCTGATTAATTAAAAGGAAACACTCAGAATGTGTAGAAACCCAGTCATGCAAGAAGGTATGTGGCTGGTGATCCAAAGGAAATGGGCCACACACACAAAAACATAAATAAACCTACAGTCCACATACACATTCACATAATAACACACTAATGCATTTGCAGATACACTTTCACTTTTCAGATTTTACAACAGGTGAACAGCAACATCATGTGGAAGCACTCCTCGTTATAACTCATAATATTTTCCTCATTACTGCTGTGCGGTGAGCTGTAAGGACCCGCTCGAACACTTGCCAAAAACACAGAGCAGCTCTAATGAACTGTTTTGTCCTTTCATTTGATAAACTATGGGAACTGTTGCACTTCTGTCCCCGAAAATGTGAGAAAACCCCTTTTGTGTTCTTTTTTGTGAGCGGGCGACCACACTGAGACTGAATTAAAGGGCGACTACATTATACCAACAGGAAAGGAACCACGGGATGTGTAGCTCGAGAGAAACAAAAATGAGGGAGCAGAGGAAACAAAAGCCGACATGTGCAGCAGTCCTGCTCTAAATGCCATTGAGCCTTCATTTCCGCTCTGAATGTAAGGCAGTCTCTTAAATCAGCAGGTCGCTCCACAGGTAAAGGCTTTAACATGATGTGTTTCATTACATGAGGTCACCTCTGATGGCTGTTTCATGATAGGCAAAACACACTCACCTCAGCTGAACTGCAGCAAGAGAGGGATGAGTGACGTTTAACAGTGACCAAGAGCCAAACACAGATAATAAACCACAGAAACAGTAGAAGTGAGTTTTCACAGGCTACAAATTATGTTTGACTGATGGTTTGAAAATGCAAATGCAAAATCCATTTAACATTTCATTTCATGGGGTTTCTCTGGAGCTGCCTACACATTTTATTTTCAATTATGCATCTGAATTTCAATTAAAATGTTGGCATCCAGTAAGCACAGACATGGTGATTTGCAAGTACAAGTGTTTGGCTGTCAAGATTAAAGCTGGGCTGGTTTATACTATTGTTATTCAAATCACTATATTTAAATACGACTGAATTATATACCTGTTGATATATAATTTTTGAAACAATAACTATGTGTACACTAGAGATCTATAATATATTTTCATATGAATTTTAAATCCAGATCTCTTTGTCTCTCCAAATTACCAAATCCATGCTTACAAGGCAGGCAATGTGGCGCGTTTCCCAATATAAAAATGTTTCATGTATAACATACAGACCCCAGGAGGCGTCATGGAGGAAAAAAAGCTAATTAGTGTGCACCATTTAGTGAATGGTTGGTTTAATAATTTGTGACAGCAAACGCCTTTGGCGGGAAACATTCAGTGAGCTGGAAGTTTGAAGAAGATGACAAAAAAGACATTTATGAGGCGCTCCGAGCTGGGTTTTTATGAACTGGATGACATCTGCAGTATCATCAAAGGTTTTATGAAAAACAGGCTTAAGGGATCTCAAAGACAACACAGTGTTGTGCTTAACAGCCAGAACCTGAAATATTTATTCACATATTTTAAATCTAAGATCTAAATAAAACTGTCTTAAAGGAACAGTGTGTACGATTTAGGGGGGATTTAGTGGCATCTAGC
>JAPZEB010000011.1:8444362-8456090 GCA_029783705.1 Chaetodon striatus | reverse complement strand
TGTAAAAACAATCGCTTTATGTGGCTCTATCCTCAATGGAAAATCTACAAGGTCACTACAAAACACAGATGTTTGGTGCCTGCAAAGCCGCTGGAAACACATAAATGATTCACTAGATCACAACTGGTTTTGTTGTTTGTTGGTCTCAAACAGTGGTCTGCAGCTTGGCAGGCATTTCGCCGAGGTGACATTTCATCCACCATCCCCTCCACGTCCGGATGACAAAGTCAGCTCATACACTACATCACTTTAGAAACGTTGATATGATACGTACAAATGTACCATATCCATGGTTTGCAGAAATGTACAAGCTAACATTTTTTTCTGGCAACTGGGCTGATGCACAATATGGCTACAAGTATTCGGACACCCCAGTCCCCAGGCTGTTTGTTGTGATTTAAGCTTGGACCCTTGAGTTCCAGTGCTACAGCACGCAGAAATTTTACATAAAAGTGTGCTGCCAACTTTGTAGCAACATTTCATAAAGGCTCTTTCCTGTTTCTACCAAGTGCAACCTCCGAGGCTGACAAATGAAGCCTACACGAAAGTGCCAGAAGCTGCAATTCTTTGAATGGCCACTTAAGGCTGACTCAAAAACAGAGTCGATCTCCATAGAACCCCATGTTAAAATGTCCAACTTTACAGCAGAAATTAACATGTTTATTGCCTTGCTAATTTCATGACAACTGTATGGGAGGTACATTTTTATATTACTTAACCGTTAACATTTTATCAACAATTTAAGTTACGCACAATTAGGATGGGCTGCTTTGAGTGACGGGCTGTCTGCCAAGAATGTCCTTCTCAGTCAGATCCACCCCTTACTCCTCAAGAGCACCAATCTCTTGCCCAAATATGGTCACTTCTGGCTCCAAAAAAACAAATATGACGATGGCCAAAGTGCCACATTTGAGACTTCAAAACGGGAGTCTACAAACCAATGGGTGATGTCGGGGTAGCTATGTCCATTTTTTTTCTTTTACAATCTGTGGTGTCAACATTACAGCGTCCCAGCATACAAAGCCAGGCCAATGAAGGAGACTGTCTTTCCAAGAAAAGCTACAGCATTAGTTGTTTAAGCAGATGTCATGGGATCTTCTTCCTGTTTCCTTCCGACAGTCAAAGTTGATGTCTCGAAACCATGACCTTGATCGTTCCCTAACCTTAACAAAGTGGTTATTATTGTAGCTATAATGCAGCTACATGTAGGTCCCCTTACCTTAAAAAAGTCATGTAATCCAAAATTGTTTTGTGTCTTCAACAAAGTCCTTCAAACTATGATCTTTCCCAAATCTTAACCATTTGGTGCCTAAGTCTAACCAATCCTTAACCAAAGCAGTGTAACATCATAAACACAGGGTTTTGTAATGCTGACAAATTATGTTGTCCAGTCAATACAGGCATCAGCTCATAAAATACTTAATTGTTTTGACCTATGACCATTTTGTCCTTTAATTTGGAGCCCAGTGCCAAGTACCTTGGCATTGTGGTTGACCACAAGCTTAAATGGGACCTGTGAACTGACCTCATAAAGCACCAAGACAGAGCAAAGAAGGCACTTTATACATAAAATGATACATTTTAATGTCCACAACAAAATGCTCAAACTGCTTTACTGTGCTTTTATTGAAAGTGTTTTATCCTTCTGCAGCATCTGCTGGTTTGGCAATGCTACTGAAGCACAGAAAAAGACTGTTAGAAAAACTGTTACAATGGCCAGTTAACTATTAGGGATTGCTTTACCAAGTATGAAATGCATCTACAGAGACAGAATGATGAAAAAGGCGCAAAACACCATGGGTGACCAGAGGCACCCCTTCGCCTACTCATTTTAACTGTTGCCATCTGGGCGAAGATATTGTTCCCCTCTGTTTACTAAAAATAAATCCAAGTTTTCATTTGTTCCACAAGCCATTAAGTTTTGAAACAGGTAATGCACTAGCACCTTATTCCCTATGCAATATAGCCACTTCTTGCTGGCCTCAAAAGGAGTCCTGCTGCTCTGTTCTGTCCCCCTCCTTCCTGTATGTGTACAGGTATATGAACTAGTACATCCTGTTATATCTATGTACGTCTAGTCATGATTTTTGTATGTCTATTACTGACCTTTATGATACTGGTATGTGTGTGTCTATGGTGACTCTATGATGTTGTGATGAAATGCCTTTGTAATTATGCTGCAAACCAATTTCCCCATGAATAAAAGTATCTTTTGATCCCAACCCTGTCAAACACTTCTTAATGGAATGAGAGCGCCAACTGTGAGCCAGGCGTCATCGCCTAGCGTCAGTGGCCGACCTTATTAATGCTCTTGTGGCTGAATGGGAGTCTTGAAAGAAAAGTGAAGGCAGATATAGCAGCTTACAGTTTTGGACATTTTCAATAATTACACATTGGTGAAACATTTGGGCATCCACGTATTTTTGGCCATGTAGTGTACTTTTATTGCTGTATACTGTCTGAATTTGCTCCAGAAAGAGGGACACCATGCATTAATTAAACAGATTTTAGCTGGTAAACAAATGCCAAAACACTAATGGACAGACACACCATAAAAAAAATCATAAAAACTCCTTAATCCATGCGCAGACCTCTCAGGCTCATTTAATCCCTGAATTTAATGCCTCTGATTTCTTTTAACTTGCAAAATTAGGAGAGATGCCACTCAAATAGACTTTAAATTAAAGTCCTTGGCATTTTATTTATTTGATTGCTTTAAAGTTTCATTTTCGTGGCTTGTGCTTCATAAAAACATAACTCAGGTCAGAGGCATTATTAATGATGTCCTTTCAATTTTCAGCTGGAAACCCATTTAATCACAGCTCCTCTAATGGACAGTGATGGGACGTTTAATCTAGGAAGCTTTTGAAGCCGCCCCAGGGGAGCTCCTCACTCCCTCGCTCTCTGCTCACTCACTTCCTGTTTTTCCTCTCTCTCTCTCCTTATCTCTCTTTACATCGCTCTCATCCATCACTCACCTTGTCTGAGTAGATGGACATACGGGTGGTGAGCCCCACCACGGGGATGCGGTAGAAGCCTGCAGTGTATGAGACAGGCGTTGGAGTGAGGTGGTCGTTGGACTGGGGAGGGTGACTCACCAGGATAGCGTAGACCTGCAGAGGCACAGAAGAGGAACACTCTGTCATTCTGACAATGGCATTAAGAGCAAACACTGCTACTCGTACTCTGATAAAGACTTAAAGGATCTGTGTGTAACTTTTAGAAGATTGTTATTAATGCCACTACTGGCCATTAAGTGAACTGCAGTCAGCATCTGTCGGCATGAGTGAGCCCCTGAGGCTGAACGTGATTGACCGGCATCATGTTGATGGAATGCTGGAAGATTAATTCATAGTTACAGTCATATTTAGAATAATATAACTATTATAACCTTACTGTCTTTTTTGGTCGTGTTCTCCAGTCATTCTGGCTTGTGGTTAATATGCAGGGTACAATTTCTATTGTTTTATTTTCTTTACTTCACACCAAAATGTGGTAAGACAGCGTACATCCAGTGTTACACTCACCTGTCCTCCGCAAAACAGTGTCAGGTAGGAACTAGTGTTAGTCTTGCTCTCACTTGAGGCTAAGGGGACATTAACTAGCAACTTAAAGGTACACTTGAAAATACACAAGTAAAAGAACAGTTCAAGTGCTATGAATGATAAAGGAATACTTACTGTGTATAATTTTTAAAAATGGATTCTGAAAGTCCGAAAAAAAAAAAAAAAAAAACGTGGAATTTTCCTGCTAAAATATTCATTTTTCCACAGTATTCTGTAATGCATACATTTACATGGTGACTTAAGCAACTACAATAACCCCAAAATAAAATGTGTACCGTAACTGAAGTTACCCTATCTGTAACGTTCCTATATTTTATTTGCACCATCAGCTCCATGATAGCCTATTAGCTTGCCGTTAGCTCATGTTACGAAGCAACCAATAGCAAATCCATGCAGTGTAGCTTACAGCTAGCCAGCTAACCTTAGCTTAGGTTTAGAGAGCTAGTTGGCTGTCCCCAGCTAATTTGTGTTTCTTATAATAGTGAAGGGATGACACACCCATCTCTTTCTTACTTTGCCTCTGATTAGCTTACTCTGACTATTCAGCCCATTCTCAATGAACTCGTCAAATACCACCACTTTGTCGGTGATTTTGGTGTCAGACACCTGACACCAAAAGCCACCCTTTGCAGTGTTATGATACGCTGCCAGACAGCCATACGCCACCTACCATGGTGGTGTGCTGGATGGCGTCAGGCACAAATGCTGCCAGTAACGACGTAATATAAGGAGCGGGAAAGTCCATATAGAGCGGGTGGGAGGGGTGGTGGATGGGTCCAATAAAGCCAGGCTTTCGGACTTTCACCTGACAGTCTGGTGTTCACTTATAACCAAACCATGATGTTTTTTTCTAAACCTAACCATGTGCTTTTGTCGACGTAACCTAACCATGTGCTTTTGTTGACATCCCAGCATTGGCTGCAGCATCCCAGAACTTCAGCAGCAGATGCAGAAGGATTCTTATCACATAATACGTAGACGTGAAAGGCCACTGACAAAGCAGTAACATGTGACAGCATAAGATGAGAATCCTTTCTATTGCATTGTTGCACTAACCCTAACTGAATGCAATCCTCTTGCCTAAACCTAACCAATCCAACCAGCAGAGGTGATGTGTATTAGCCAGTCAGAAGGAGAGCACAGTTGGTCATGATTTTGCTACACTAGGAAACACACATGAATACACAATGGATACAGTGTTATAGGCAGGACCCCATTCATTCCTATAAAAGCTGCTCAGTGGTGCATGAAGCCAAAAAAGCTTGATTTCTGCTGTATAAAATTACCCAACTCTTCCACACTGTGGGGCCCATAGACCAAGCACACTAGAGACTAATGGCAAACTTCCAGTTTAGCCCTCCACTAACCATAGACTTTAGTAATACCTAGATACTTAGATACCCCAGGATGGCACCTGCTTATTCCGATGGAGTTGCGCATACGCCAAAAAAGTGTTATAGTTTCTAGTTTAACTTCTATGGTGTGCTGCCCACTGAATATGTGTAGAAGTGTTTCTCTCGCTGGCCCCCCTCGTGAGTTCCCATTCAGCTCATAGACTTTACATCGTGATGACATCACAGATTATAAAATTGCTTTTCTCAGATCCAGGAAAAAATTACAAATATAAAACCATCATGGCTCAAAAATTCAGAATAGAAAGAACCACAACTGACCTGGTATGCACTTTGAGGTGTTTTGTTAACAGTTTAACAAACGTCTCTTTTATAATGGTGGCCTATGGGGAAAATGCTTTTTGATCTGCAAGAGATTTTCTCAAGGCAATACTGTGAACCACCACTGGAAAAAAAATTGGCTGCAAGGCTGAGAAGCGTTCCTGGGGGCTTGCCACTAACTTGAATGGGGATAAAAATTATTTCATGCAGCTCCTCTAGACTTACAAAATGTTATCAGACTGAATGGATCAAATTCCAGTAGTGAAAGAAATTATTTTGTCGGGGTTGTGACGCTCAAAAAAATGTATTCATGGATTTAAAGATGCCTCTTTCACAATGTGAATTTATGGGGAAAAAATGCATGACATGAAAGACCCGGATGTTGTAATTCCACATTTGTCATAATACATAATATCAGAGCAGCTTTAAAACAATGCATTTGCTTCTTGTCTTTTGGAATGTACCTAGGGTGACAAACTCAAACATCAGGGTCCACTGATTTCTTTCTTTTGTCAAATTATATTTCTTTTATATTCAGGCTTTTTTTTTCTTCTTTCTGATAAACAAATAAATTGCTCTTACCAGATGAAGTATGAGGGTTGATATCAACATGGAAAAATGAAGGACAGCACAACCAACTTTAATTTACCGACACTCTGCGGTCAAAAAAACATGTGACTTCAAACCACAAGGACACTGACTTAATGACAGCTCCACACCAGCTGATTCAGCTCAAATGAAATCAGCTGCTGCAGTCAGCTGATTAAAAAAGGGAGGGTCTATACTCCATGTTCTAACAGCAATGAACGCAGTAGTTTTCAGTCTATTTATCCTCTCCCTGTATTCCATTATATCTGTCCATTATTTATAAAAAATAAAAGTTAATATAAAAATCACAATTTGGGCTTCAGCACAAAAGTTAATATCGTGGATCATGATAGCTGGTGAGGTAAGAATTAATCTCCGCAGACAGACAGTCGCTACAGCTCTAAATGAAGGTTGGTCTGCGAGCGGCTGCTGCAAAATGTATATAATGGAAACACAGAATGTGTTGACTCCATGTTGTTGTGGGTGCCACTCGTTTGTCGACATTAACAGACTCCACATCTAAGCTAACATTAGCTAGTGTAACTTGCACACTGTTAGAATTGTAGCAGAGCTAAAGAGAGGCATTAGGAAACACACATACATGTCACATTTGGATTTTCCTGAGTCTGTTACATTGAAATCAATCTATAGGCTGGTATGGCAGCCAAGAAAGTGGAGGAAGGTCTCGGTTTTTAAGTTACATTACAATCTGATCATTCATTGGCAATAAAAAAAAAAGAAATGTTAACCTAATACATGTAAAAAGTTACATAAAGAACCTTGAAGTCTTTACGCAATCCAATTTAGACTTCTGTCTTTCCTTTTCTTATTGCTGCAGACAATATACCACAAACAATTATATTTAAATGTTCCTCACACACAACATATAAAAAAACTCAAAAGTCCATTATCCTTCTTGGTTAATCAAATAAACCTAAATTCGTACACTGCTAGCATCAAGCTACTACAACAAATCACTTAAAGTATACAGATATGAAGCAGTTGTCTGCCTGTATTTTGTTGTAGACGTCATCAAGAACAGCACACAACATGCACAAGACTCCGTGAGGTTTAGTAACATAAAAAAACATTTGCTATGCTTACAAGGCTGATTGTATGATATTCACGTTACAAAAAAATCAGCATAGTTGAGAAAAACAGATGTTATAGAATCAAGATTTCATCAGTTCATGCTACGCTGGTTGGTTTTGCAGGGCAAGAAGTGAGATGTGTTCCTCATCTTGGTTATAAGTGCAAATAAGGAAATGTAAGTACATCCAAATTTAATAAATAAATGAAGACTGTGTAAAACATGGCCTTTTCAGCAAGAGCTTCAATATTAGGTACACATGCAGAAGTCACTTTAATTATTTACAATCAATCCAGTGATCATAAAGTGATCCTCACACTGAATGTAGGGCATATAAGGCCCCTGAACATCTGCCTGCTTTGCCTGATCTGTAATCCAGCCTTGGCTGAAACATCTGTTTTTCAACCTCAAATTGAATTAAATTTGTGCGCACTTTAAACACAACATTGTCATCTTCTAGTGGGTGCAACTGCTGCTCTAAAACGTTGTATAACAGGTTAAAAATAACATTTCTGAACATGAATATCTACATAAATTGTAGTCAGGGACAAACTCATCTATGACAAAGAAACAGAAGAGCAAAGAAATCTCTCCCTTTGTTCCAAAATGCCTCCACTGTGTGGGCTGGCAGACTAATATTCATTTGTGGTTGTTTGGTTTAGTCTTAGCTGGGCATTAAGCAAACTAAAGCTGGTCAACACTCTTGTAGTAAGACATAGATTTTCTATGCACTAAGCCTTAGAAAAATGCCTCAGAGATGTGATGGAAGTGAGGAAGTAAAGTTGGCATGGTTGTGCATGCATGGATTACTGGATATGAGCAGTCCGTATGGTTGGGTCAAAAATGAGGTCTATCTTCCAAGCACTGCTCCCAGGCATCTACTCCTCCATCTGCCACAGACTTCCCCTCTCAGTAACTGTTGTCCCCTACAAGCCAATCTCATCCGATTAAACCTCCCATGGACCTCCTGTCTAAATTAGGTGCGATGTCTGTCTTATTTACAAGAGAGGTGTGTGGAGAACTGAACCATTGTTGGTGTAATCTGTGCAGCCTAATGGGTGGATTGCAAGCTCACGCTCTGGATGAGCATGTGACGAGAGACTGGGTGCGACAGTATTATTCTACAAGCCTGTATCAATTAGAGTCATTACACTAAGCAGAGGCCCAAGGACATGAAAGCAGCACTGGAGCTGTGGGTGTGTTTTTTTTTTTGTTCGCATGAAGCCTCATTATGTGTGTGGGAGAAATAGGAGCGAGAGTGAAAGGGACTTCACACCCCCAACATGCTGTGACATACCATTGGCGCTTTTTAAAAGCCACATTGAGCATCACAGGAGAGGATGGTTGGCGCATTTTAGCGTGCTTCAATGTTTTTATCAACTCTCAAAGGCTTGAACACACTCATCATACATTATGAAGTATGTTTTGTTCCTGCAGCACATAAGCCATTAATCTTTGCTCCTTGTTGTATGTACTTTTTCAAACATGAATCTCATACTACTAAAAGCAGTTGTTCATGTCACCACTGCATCATATCACACAGACTGCAGCCGAGTGAGTGATCCACCCCCGAAGATCAACATATAGTACAGAAACTGTCCAGCAGCCGTCAACCTTCGCTTGCCAAAATGTTATCATGCAGCACACACACACACAGCCAGAGCCAAGTTGTTCGTTTTAAATGACGTATTGCACATTTTCACTCCTCACTGGTTCCTTTGCAGTTCAGTAAATCTGCAGCTGTGTGTCCTGAAACGTACAGTTGCCCTCTCATCCGAGATATGCCCCAAACCAAAGCCTATTTCTGGATGTCTGTGAAACAGATGGGTCTGTGGGGAGTTCACTGTATTAGGACTATACAAAGTGGAATAAATTGTGGGTTATGTGTACAAGCATAGAGTGGATGCCAAATTGGACAAATGACAGGCCTGTTAAAATGTATGGGCTGATGTCTTGTGGTGTTAATATGTTCATGCTGAATTAGTCTGCTAATGTGAAGCTTTGGAGAAATGTAAAGTCTGGATGCAGAGTTCAAGATTGATGATGATGATCATCATAACATAACAACCACTCTGATGTTTTACCCACTTCAGTGACCCTTGAGTGAGAAAACACATCTGATTATGACACAAGCTTCCTGAAAAAACAACTTTCTATCCTTCTTTGAAAACACATGCATCCAACAGCAAACCAGTTTTACAGTGGAGGTGTGCATGGATCATATGCAGCCTGAGTTATGATTCAGAGATTATAGAGACGGTTGCTTGGTTCAGCGCTCATGCAGAGGTGGCAGTAAACTACCTGACTGGAGATGAGGTCCTCGCAGACGGAGAGAGCCATCTGGATGGCGTTGGGTTTGTGCGTTACGGAGATGGCGGTCAGCTTGAATTTATCCCTGCCGTAGACCTGGTTGGCCTGGGTCACGGCATCTTTGAAGACCTGCTCGTATCTCTTCTGGCTCAGGACGGCCCCGATGTTCACGATTTTCGGCTCACAGCCGGCCCGCGCGCAGGAGCACGAGAAGAGCACCGCCAGCAGAAACAGACGCATCGTGTGGACCACCAAACAGCACAGTACAGCCCGGTCGCTTTTCTCCCCGGTGGCGGGTCGGCTCGACCAGCTTCTGGACAGCGGCACGGCTCAGCTAGTTGAATGCACGACTGCAGACACGATCCAGGTGGGCGGTGTGAGCGAAGGAGGGAGGGAGGCCAAAAAAGGATGAAGGAGACTGAGGGAAAAAAAGGTGGATTTTATGTGCAATGCGGAGGAATGTGCACATTAGGGGCAGGCTGTCAACCAGGGACGTCCACACCGCATTGTCCACTTTTTTTTCTTGCTCTCCTCTGCAGAATTGCACAAACCTCCCTGCGGTTTGGAAGAAATAGTTAAACCATTGTCCAAGCTTCCGGGCGGCTTCCTCTCCGGGGTGTGTATCGCTCCCTCCAGCCGCTGCTCCGTGCGCTATGTGCGGACTGAACACCCCGATGCGTCGCTGGCTGGTCGCTCCGGGCTGAGCGGCTGCTGTCCTTGGTGCTGACAGTTGTGCATGCGCGCCGCTTTGGTCCTGCGCGCTCCCGCCGTATCGGCTCCCCACTCTGGGTTTTGCGCGTTGGCGTGCTGCTGCCGCTGCTGCTGCTGATGCGGGAGTGGAGGCTGATCGTATGAAAAATAAATGTACCCAGCAAAGCTACTTGTTTAAAATCCACTCGACCACCATGCTAGTCTTAATAGGACATGAAAGGGAGGATCAGTGAGGGTAGCGCACGTGAAGTGCTCAAGTTGCGTACCTGCAGGGCGTGGATAGCCTGCTAAATTAATTCAGATTAATGTGGGTTTTGTTAATGCTGGCGATTTGTAATTACAACCAGACGGCTGTGAGATTTCCCCTTAAATAACCGGATTGCACAGGATCAGTCAAGTGTTTCAGGTCAGAGTTGAAACACGGTCACGGGCTTTGATAAGACTTATTTTCATGCAAACTGGAAGGAAAGTCTGATTTATCGCATATCTCTCTGCGTAAAGTGGACGGCCCTGCTTGGACAGCACATAAATCACGCAGCATGTCAGGGCCATCCGTCCTTCCAGCCCTCACACTTCAACACGAGCGGACCCGCCTGTCTTGCGTCTGTAATCATGCATGTGTGTGTGTGTGTGCAGACAGTGCATGGACACAGGGCAACACTAGTGCTGTGGATGTTGTTGTAGGTCCCTGACCCCGCGCTTTGGAGTGTCTCAGTAACTGTTAGGAGCATCCCTGCAGCAAGATAATACATGAGCAGAATCAACCTCCTGGTTACCTAGGAAACAAGATTTTTTACAAAACACACGCACACACGCGCGCACGGAGAGGATCTGTACACAGAGGAAATATTCTCTGACAAGCCCACAGTGAGTTTATTCATCACAGCAGGAAACGTCCAAATAAATGACTCCAACAAAACGAACACGCACACAAAAAACATAAAACATAAAAAGACATTTAGTCAGAGAGACTCATTGTATGAACTCTGCTCAAACAGCCGTTTATCATTTTGATTATTAATAGTCAATTATTTGAATATTTTGCCCCGAGGGGATTTGTGTTGTGGGTTTATTCCGAATACTGATATAAACAATTCCTGCGATTAAAAAAAAAGGTGTTTTTGGAAACGAGGCCAGTATGAAATGATCGAGTAGTGTTCTGAATTATAAATCACACAACACTGTGGTGTCTCTCTGTGTTGCAGTGAGCTGATAAATTAATCACAAGGCTGAAGAAATCAACATTCATCAGCTGCTGGCTGTGTGCTTCCATAATGAGCGCGTCTCAGATATGATTTGAGAGGGTTTTTTTCTCTTCTAAACTTAAAAAGAGGAAACTATTACTGTTAAACTATGGGTTTATGGATAGCTGGATAAATAATCCCTCCCCTTACCTTACTCTTAACATTGAAACTGAGTTGTGGATAACAGAAAACCTGTATTCTTAAAGTACTGACAGCAACTGTGTGATGAGAACACCAAACCAGATGCTAAATAAATGAAGGGGTTCACATCAGGGCTCTGGTAAATGCTTGTATTTCTACATTTCTGTCCACACAAAGCAGCACTGTGAACTCATTTCAATATGTCTGCACACATTATTTATATCTTCAGTTCAATTCAGCTCACTAGACAGAGTTTCTTGTATTTTTTGGATACTGTTTTCCTTTTGAACATAGAAAAAGATATTTAGTAAAGCTGCTGCCTCTACACTGAAATCACTGGACGTTGTCTACCACTCAGCCCTGAGGTTCATAACAGGTGATTCTTACAGCAGCCATCACTGCCAC
>JAPZEB010000011.1:8405442-8418267 GCA_029783705.1 Chaetodon striatus | reverse complement strand
GTGATGCAAAATTTTTCACTATTAATTAGATGAAGCATTTAAATGGAAAAATCGTGGATAAAAGGTATCATTAGTTTTGAGTGTACTGTATACTGATCCTCTCTGGAAGAGCAGGTGCTCCTTTTTACTGGTGGATATCTTTTTCAGGTAGAGAACCTTTCATATACTGTTTATTTATGGCAGGTGATGTGACGGAGGCATGAAAGCACCACACGCTCTTTGAAACCTATTTGAACTCAAACTCAAAGAAACTCCGTGAAGAGATCAAACAGTCCCACCGATCATCAACACGAGAATAACAAATCTAAAATGTGAAACACGTAACTGTTTTAAATCACACCCACTGATGAAAAGATGCCGAAAGAAATCACATATCAGCGAGTGAAATAGATTTCAACTATGTAAGAGATAGATATAAAGCAACACGGAGTCATAAATATGAAATTGAAAGCTTTAAGGCTGTGAATGATGAGTAGTCATATGATCATAGACCAGATTCAGGATAGACTGGCCGTCAGATCATCATAAACACCATGTGAAAGAAATCAGCTGTGCTCTTAAATCAATCAGTCATAAGAGACTTCATTAGATTGATTTGATTTTAAAGATATGGTAATGTTAAAGCTGTGAAGGGTGCATAAAATAGAGCCAATTAATATTAAAATGACGAGCATATCACCAACAGATATTCATGATAAAATAAAATGTACTGAAAAAGATTAATCGTTATGTTTGCAGCACTTTCAACTGAAGGCATCGCCTTGGCTGTGGGGAATTACAACTGCACTATTTTATGACATTTTAGAGCTTAGACAAAAACAATCAATGAAAAAGATTAATTAGGAATCCACTGAAATAATCCTTAGTTGCAGTTTATTGCCATTACGTAATAATTCAATGAATACCTCCATCTCCATGACACCTTCAAACCAAACAAAGCCTGACTGACCTGCAACAATGGGGCTTTGTTTTAAAAGATGAGTGTTACTAAGCACCCTAATCACTAAGCCACTCTAACACAAAGGGTGGGCCATTGTGTTTCAAATGTATACTTTAAAAACTTTGTAATATGAGCTTGTCTCTCCTATCATGGCAACTTAGCCTCACAACACCTGAGAAAGGACAACAGGGACCAGGTGAAATGACAAACACTGAGGTTGTAGAAAGGTTAGCAGAACAGAGGAAAACCTAAAGAGTTGAGAATGCACTAACATTGTTTACAGGACTAGCATGTAGGATTTAGTGGTATCTAGCAGCTAAGGTTGCAGATTGCAACCAACTGAACTTCTCCTGTGTGCCAAGTAGGGCTGCCGCCTGATAAGTGGAGATATGAATCGTCAGTCAGAGGACCCTCAGTCAACTCAGATTCCTTCATGACAAGCAGTCCTTTTTTTTCGTCGGTCAGCGTGCAGTGTAGGCTACTTTAGGGGGACATTTTGGTCCTCAGATTTAGCTTCAGAGTGAGCCCTCCTCAATCCTTGCTGCTGTTAGGTACAGGCAACTGCGTACATGGAGGCGGGTGCCTTATCTTCTGCCTTCTGCTGAGAAGTTGTGAATTTACAGCTCAAAGCAACTCAATACGATACAGTCTGTGGCTTTATTTTTTTTTAAATATCTGGTGTTGTTGCACATTCTCAATCTTCCATTAGCATAGTTAGCCAGTTTACTACATTATAGGAATGTCACTGTCACACTGAATGTCCCACTGAATCCTGTTCAAGCTCTCGAACTCTATAGGCAAAAAAAGGAACAAATAGTCGAATGTTAATAATGAACAGCCAAATCTGATTTGACTGGCATCATTCTGAGTCATGTACAGACCTAGTTCTCTGCGGCCAACGCAAAAACCCCTAAATGGGTATGGCCCCATCTACAGCCAGTGTTTGGTTTGTCCATTCTGGGCTACTGTAGTAACAGGACAGACACCATTGATGGATTAAATAGGCTGTGTTGCCGTCACTATAAGGTACAACTATGGCTCTTTTGATAGTAAAGGTTGCAAACCTCTGATCTAAAGTAAAGAAAACACAATTACTTTTGTTTTCAGGTAACCAGGCTACACTGTAGAAAACATTAACTTATTACATTATATGCCATTTTTGTTTCAGTTACACCACCTCAGCGCTATATGCCACTGAATCCTACACACAGTCACCTAAAAATCAATAACAAACTACACCTGACACAATCTCAAAAATATTGCAAAAATCTGAGGATTTATGTCCATGCAAGGTAGGACCAGAATATCTCTGCCTGTCTCTCCACACTTAAACCCTCCTTGCCTCTCAGGACATTTGGTTACTGTGTGCAAAATGTTGCCTAGAGGTCAAAATAAACAAGGAAAAGCAGCATTTGGTTATATCACACAAACAACATTTAAATACTGGCATGGTCACAGACAAATAAGGGAAATTAAAGTCTGATTATTCTGGTTCAGTAACCTCACCTATCTTCATCTCACAACTAGTTCAGGGGCTTTAAATATGACATCACACTCATGCCTGCAGCAGCTTAGATAAACAGGGGTGCAGAGTTGTGTTTTGTGCTGATGTACCTGAATTTAACCAATCTCAGTTTACACACTTTGATGTGTAATGTTACTCCTCTACTCTCTGACAGACACCAAGCAGAACGAAAGGAAAACGAAAATGGCTCCAAATAAAGTCAGTTGAGAAGGACTTGGAGGACATCAGAAAACTATGAACTTTATGTTAGTGAGATTAGTCCCTTTTTTTTTTCAAAATAAAATACAATTTATTATTGCTACTTTAGTGTGTTTTTGGTGATGGTTACCCACTGGTGGTCATGTTTGTCCAGCATTTACATACACTTCCATGCGTCACAGGCAATAATATTATGTCAGCTGGTTACTTTAGGTATTCCATGTTTTAAAGAAGTATCCTACCTAGTACAGAGACACTCCTGACCTCTCCTCTCTGCAGCATGCGTGAGTCCAGCACTCGGTACCAGCCGTTTGGATACACCGGAGGCAGCTCTCCGGTTTTCCTCCTGCGGCGGACCTCGTTTGCCGCCTGGGCTCTGGAGCGACCGTCCTCGGCGATGTATCCCACATCATCGGGCCCCCTAAACAGCTCCAGGGGGGCGAAGAGCAGCCTGTACAGCCAGCCCAGGGCGAGGAGGGAAACCCCGGCGATGATGCAGACCACAGCCCGCGTTAGCAGCCCCCAATCCCTCCACACCTGGTACCCATTGCCCGTTGAGTCCAGCGGGTCTCTGCCTTGTGTCATAAGCATCGCACCTACTCCCACCCCAATAATCACAGCCACCTTCACAGTGCACATGCTCTTACCAAGTATCAGTGCTGTCCCTGTCCCTGTCCCTGTCTCTGTCCCTTACTTTGACATGTTGATAGTTGTCCGGGCGCTTTGGAGACAAGACTTGCCACTTTCTTGAAGCCACACCCGATTAACATTTGGCACTGAGCAGAACTTTCATTTGGGGCCCCCACTTTTCTCTCTGCTACTATCAGTTTACCTGGATTTACCTAATTAGATTACATTAGATCAGATCGGATCAGCTCAGTGCAAATGTCTTTAAAATAAAAGCACCGAGATTATCTGTTGCCATCTTTGATTCTTAATGGGTGTTAATCACTTGCTCCTTACAAGCAGTCAGACATTCTTTCAGACTGCATAAGTAGGCTAAAACTGGTTTAATAATATCAATACAATGGCCTGACTTGCCTCCACTGTCAAACCCAGTGAATAAAACTAACTAAATTAATTCAATGGAAAGTTCAGACTGTGTCCACCTTAAACAAAAATGGTGCTAAACAGTGCTCCCACCCCCTTAATTCCTCTCCCATCCAATATATGGCATTAAATCTATTCTCAACACAGGTATTGAATGGCTATGGTATGGCGACTGTTGTCATTTAATGTGAATTGCTGCATTCATGAGTTTTATTCTTATTTCTTGATTTTTGTCACTAGAAAATAGTTATCTATGTATTTACATTAAGTTGTACATAAAAAAGCTTTGATATGGGCCTATATTTATTCAAACCATTATTTAAGACTCAGGAGATCAATTGAGGGAGACGCATTTTCAGTGATGCTAAGCATGAACAAAGACACTAAACAGGATAAGTGGTTATGGAAAATGAATGACTGAATCTAGTTTAATGTCTTCTTCATTGGAGGACTCAGGCCAAGCCTGTATAGCCTGTACTTTTAACGACTAGACTAGACTCATATGCCGCATGCACCCTCAGGCTGTTACTGGAATTGTTTACGTATGCAAGATCTTAGACTGTAATGTAATATTGTCTTCTTGCACTTATGAAGACTAATTGTTTTGGTACAGCATAAAAAAGAAACAGACACCATAAACCATTAACAGCACACACAAAAAGGAAACACATGAATGTGAAAATATGTACAGTGAAAAATATAAGTTCAGTTCCCATCAAGTAACCAAGAGGCAAAAAGCAGGAAGTAGTGATACAATGACAAGCTGGAGGACATTAAGCACATAGAAAAGTCAGGAATGGTTGTCATGGGGCTCTCAATCACACCACCTTTACCACATCTTCATTAGCAAAAAAACATAGAAACAGATTTATTCTTTTTTTTTTATCACATAACCCTTTAAGCCAACATGGACATATATTTTCAACAACAAATGCACAAACTCTACATGCTGACAAAGATCATTTGATTAAAAACTACAGAACAGTGGGCCATAAGGTGAGACTGTTGTGTCAACTCTGGTTTCCAAAGTTGAGAATCAGTTCTGAAGCTCTGCTTATAAGGAGATTAACTATATGCAATTAAAAACTGCAAGAAAAAATATACTTAAAGGTTATGAAAATGTATCATTCTGTCTTTAAACGATACGTGAACTATTCCCTTTTATAATCAGCATGTGCAGCAGTGATTAAGGGCACTATTTAATAGCGACATAACTGAAAAAACCACAATGTTTTTTATGCCATCCTCTTAAAATAGTTTCCCAGACAGCAATGCACCTTGGATATTAACAGTGCCTCGAAGGAACCAGGAAGATGTAACTGATTTCAATCTCCAAAATGGTTTTCTCAGTTGTCTTGTTGTTGGGGTCTTTGTCCAAAACAGCCTTGCCCTTCTCCTTAGTGTTCAAAGTCAGGAGCCTCCTCACATCCTCACCGAAAAGGAGTACTCATGCATGCATTATTTCGAAAAAAAGAAAAGTACATTTTATGAAAGCACCTGTTACATACATAAAGATATGTGCATTTTGTGTTTAATTATCAGCATGAATATATGCCGCAAACTGCAGGCTTAAAAGGCTGCAGCTGTTTCCATGTTTTTTTAATTGCACAAGGCTGCAGCAAAGAGCACTGATTACTAGTTTAAGTAGGAAACCCCACTAGAGGGCACAGTTTACACAAAGACTATCTATACATCTGTATGTCTCTGCAGGTGGATTTAGAGATTTGCATGCACTCTCATGTGGCACTTTGTCAACTCTAAGATCTTTGTCTGACGCAGATCTTTTGTCGTTGCTATTAAAAAAATAACACATATTGAGAACTGGGAGGCCCTGAAGCAGAAGCATGCACTTTCTGAGTGCTTTCAACTTTGCTTTGGATGGTTGGGTTTTATTTTTAGTTGCTCTGTATCAAGTGACTTTTCAAATGCATTGAACTACACACCTTATTTAGACAGTATTTTTGGGATGCTGGGTTGAGTGCTGATGGCTGCAGTATGTTTAAACAGGTTTTCAGACGATGTGTGTGGAAGTTGTGTCAAGTTCTATTGTTTATTCATCCTGACACATACTTCATCGCTGACTTTTTTCTTTTAACGTCCACTACTGATGATGAAGGACACCGCTCTAGGTAGGTAGATAGGTAAGTAGGTTTTACTCACAAGGTTGATTGTACGCACTGTTTTATTTCTGTACATGGTGTCTTTTTTAAAAACTAAAAATGCATCACTGAGCATCTGTGGCATGATGTGATGGGAGGCTGGGAAGGGTGCTGGCCCAAAGGCGAACAAAACGTAGCCTCATTTCCTGTCCGATGGAGCTCTCATTCATCTTAGCATTGATTTCCAGGAACTGTTGTCCAGTGCTGGTGAATTCAGGCCAGATCACTGGCACCTTCAGGTTTCCTTTGTTGGGGTCTCTGTGAAAATAAGAAAAGTAAAGGAAGAGATACATGTGAAAGTGTCCATTAGTTTTGTCAAAAGAAATCCTCAACATAAAACTTTACAGTACATGCACAGTGTGTTGTGTGTTTTACCCAGTTCTGGCGAAGTTAGTCCAGTAGGCAATCATATAACCAGACAGGTCTCTGTGTCTGTCTCCATAAGCCTTTGGTGTGGTGAAGGGTTTGCCAAACACGTATTGCAGGTCATCAGCGTGGTCGGCTCCCACCCACTCATTGTAGGGTTTGCCTGGTCGAGCCAATAAACTGGGCTCAGACAGCAGGTAGGAGTAAGTACGCCCAGACCTGTCAAAGACCGTCACAGTGTTAGAGTTTATCTGTTTAGCATTACTGCTGTCAACAATCTGATTATGCCAGCCACAAACACAAAAGACAAAGACAAAGACAAAAAGAAAAAAGACAAAAAAAACAAAGACAAAAGAAAACTAATCTTGTGTTATTTTATCATGAGTAAAATTAATAAACATTTTTTTAAATCCCTAACGTTAAGTTGCACCCATTTAGAATGTTATCACTCAACTGATGGGGTGTTATCTATGGTTATCAGCCTCAAAGATGTTGATTAGAAGGGGCCTGCTACACCTCAGCGTACGAGTGGGTGGCAACCTCTAATGGCCGTGGTAAATATGATGGAAGCAAAGGAGGAAATCAGATAATGTAACGTTAGTGTAAAGACTGAGAAAGTCCAGTGTTGGCAGGAGGCTGGGATAGTGTATGAGTCAAACAAATATAGAACTTTCACCCAGAAGATCAGGGTTCATGTGAAACCAAAAGTGAATGCTAACTTACTTTAACTGACGTACACCACGTCACGTCACGTCACGTCACGTCACGTCACGTCACGTCACAAATGTACTTATTTTAAAGGTATTGTATGTAAATCTGGAGAAAAATAGTTGACTTTTTAGTCTCATTCCCAGGCTGTCAAATACTGCTGCTGGGTGATGCTTTTGGTTGGTAGTCGGACCAAAACACCAACCCAAAGTGTCTGTCTTTGATGACCTGGGAATGAGACTAAATAGTTAACTATTTCTCTCCAGAATTGCATACAGCACTTTCAAGTCAAACCACAATCTCTATTCTCAACCTGACCACATAGTATTGGTGCCTAAACCCAATGAACGTGAAAGTGAAATCTTACCCCTGTTGACAACTGATAAAAAACATTGAATGGACTGTTAATGGCCTTCTGAAACTATGTCCCACCTGAAACTAAAAGTCAGTGATGACTTATTTTAACTAAAGTATGTAAGTTCTTTACATCACGTCACATTTTCCTAAACCTAACTACATGGTACTGTAACAAAAGTGACAGTGAAACCATACTCACAATGACAGCTGATAACAGCCATTAAATGCACTGATAATGAGCTTTTGAACATACTAGTAGGTGTAGTACACCCTGTCTAAACCATATCTATGAGGCTGATAACCAAAGATAACGCCTAGTCAGTAGTGATGACATTCAAAATGGGTCTAAGTTTTCAGTTGTCCCATGCATTGTGCATTTTATACTTGAAATGGCAGCTAAAAGATATTTGTGGTCAAAGGAATCAAGCAGTTGGCCTCACCTGGCATTGGCAGCGTGCAGGTAGATGGCAGTCTGTGTTGGAACCAGGAACACGTAGTCAGTCCCAATGTCCACAGCAGTTCTCTTAATGCTTATCTGGCTGGGTGTTGATTCCCAGTTGGATGAGTACTCAGCTAAGGCAATCTCAAAACCAGCTTGCCCCTTCTCTTTGGTATAAGCAGCAAGGAGCCTCTTCACATCTTCTCTGCAATGAAGATAAGGTAGAAAGTTCTGTTAGTAAAAGGGCTCTCAAACTCTGCTATCTTTGGCCTCCAGATTTCTTCTCTTGCTTTCATGGTTTAACTTTCAAAGCTGTAAGGGCCCACGAAACAAAATGGCTTCCCTCTGAAGATAACTCAACCTTACACAGGAATTTCTTGATTCTTGTCATTAAAGTCAGGAATGTCCTTGGAGGAGAACAGGTGTCCATCCATGTTATTAACCCCTACAAGGTAATCGATGTCAGCAGCGTTGTGGAACAAGTTTTCAGGCTGATCAGGGAGGAAGTCTCCATCAACAACAGGAGAAAGAACCAGGTATTTCACAGCTGGATCTGAGAGAAATTGACATAAAATTATTGAGCTACCACTTCACCTCACCCTCACATATTTATATGGTTTTCTTAGTTTGTATGTAAAGCACGTCTTAGCTTAGTTTTAGCTCAAAACCACAATGCAACATGATTTTTGAATGTTGAATACCTGTTACATATATTCAAAATAAAGTTTGATAGACAGAAAATAATGCTCACAGTCTGGGGTGCCTAGTTTGATGCGGGGAGCAGCCATGGTGAGATTCTTAGCATCAGTTGATTTCAGACAGGCCACCATCCTGTCATCAGTAGGGCAGCCGACATTCACAGCAACCTGAGCACGGTAATAAAGCAGCTTTTAAGCAGAGTTTACCTCGAAATAAAAAATACAGATTTTTCCTCTCACCTGTAGTTTGTCAATCTAGATTGTTTCGGTGTTAATTGCTGAGATATTGGACCACACATATGTTTGCCTTTCTCCAATATAATGGAAGTAGATGGCACTGGCACTCATGACAGTTGTAAACAATAATGGCGTCCTCCTCAGCTGAGCTGTAACAGTTGGCTCAAGTGAGCTACAGCCGATATCTCCAACACTGGCCAGCTAACACCAAAACAATCTAAATTGATTGGAAAATTTTAAGTGTATTTAAATCCTATTATGAACATAAATTATTCTATTAATGTAACATTAGGACTTTTACACCACAGCAGGGTTAATATCCATGATGTCTGATAATGACATACCTCCTCTGCAACCTTGAGTGGGCTCCTGTTCAGACCCCAGGGGCAGAGGGCAACACCACTTTGGGAGATAGCTCTCTTGAACAGCCCTTTGTTGTGGGGGGAGAGAGTCTGTGTAGAAATACATACATAGAATATACAATTATTACTTGTAGTTTTGTTTATTTTCCATTTAACATGGCCTCAGTTTTCAGGTCCAGTATAAAAAATGCATGCTTTACCAGGTGAGCTAGAGCACATACGCTAAAGGTATGTGTGCTGTTGTGCATGAATGCTCAGAAATGTTATTTTGGAATAGTTTGTTTATAGGTTTTAACCAATAGCTTTATTAATGGTTAGTCATGGTTTTATTTATGTGTAACAATACTATGCAGGAGGGTCATAAACACCAACCAAATGGATCATCTGAAGCCTGACAACCTCTATATCAGTGATACTCAGCTTATGGCCTGTGGGCTAAGTTTGGCCCTGTTAAAATGTTATTAAAGCTTAAAGTTACACATGATTATGAACATTGCTGCTTTGAGCTCCACCCACTTATCCAAATATGATCACTTCTGGCTCCAAAAACCCAGATGGTGATGGCCCAAATGCCAAACTTCTAAACGTGAGTCCACAAACCAGTGGTTGACGTCATGAATGCTACGTCCATTATTTTGTACAGTCTATGGTTTTTATTAAGGCCTCTCACCTGGAAGCTGACACTAACTCCACCTGCAGATTCTCCAAAGATGGTGATGTTGTTAGGGTCACCTCCAAACGAACGGATGTTCCTGTGCACCCAGGCGATAGCGGCATGCTGGTCCCACAGACCGTAGTTTCCTGTTGTAGTGAAAAATTTTGTATCACAAGCACATTAACACAGCCAAGTCTGCTGACACACAGGTATCCAGGATGGGTTTAAAAAAAAAATATTCAATGTAAAGAACACAATGTAGGCTAATGGGAGGTTTCAGCCAATTTCCCTTATTGGTCCATACCAGGTAAGCGAGAGTCCCCTGTGCTGAGGAAGCCCAGGGTTCCCACACGGTATCCCACTGACACCACAATGGCATTGCCCCTGGCTGCAATTTCCTGACCGCTGTACAGATAGTTGTTGAAGAAATTTGGCCCCATAGAGCCACCAACCATGAAGCCTCCTCCATAGAACCAAATCATGACGGGGAGATCTGATGACACTTAGGGTGAAAAAGAGAAGCATAAGCACATCTACTGTATTAACGATTCCACCATTAACGTATAGAAATACAAAATAGCTACCTTTTCGGCCCTGAGGAACCCAGATGTTGAGGTAGAGGCAGTCTTCACTACCAAAACTTGACGTCTGGAGCATGCTAATCTGGTGACATCTCTGAGCAAACTTTGTTGCCTTCAGTATACCTGGGGATGAAAACAATATTGATTGTTGAAGGGATTATTTTGCCGTTTAACTGTTATTGATGATATACAAAAATACATTCAAATGTTGGGTTTGAGCGCACCATCCCAGCCAGGGTGAGGTTTGGGTTTCTCAAATGTTCCAGGCTTGGCAGCAAAGGGGATCCCTTTGAAAACATCCACTGAGCGGAAAAGACCCAGTGGGATATTTTTTCCCTGAACGCTGCCACCTTCTGTTTGCACCACGCCCAACTAGAGACACAGTCAGACAAGAGCTGTCACCTTCAATAACAATATAATGCCTAGTGTTAAAACAATAATTAATACAGTAAATTATGCTGTCATAAAAAAAGATTCTTCACATTTTAGTGCTACTGCATGTTGACAGACATGAAAAAATGTGAACCTATCCTTTAACCCACTATATCCCTTGATTTATTACACAGTGTTGTTAAAACTTTGTCATTGTCATCTCCGTTGACAAAAATTGTTTTTAGATTTTAGTTAGCTTAACACAGGAGCTGTGGGTCTACCACTGTCTTATGATATCTTTATTGGCTTTATTTGTTATGCTGCTGCCCCCGTCCAGAGCAGTACATTACTTAGCTTCTGTGTCAGTACTCCTGTCTGCTTCTCCAAACTGGGGGCGTGCCGACTGACATCTCCTGTATGTAATACACTGACTGAGGATAAGGGCCTCATACAACCCCACTTCAAAAGATCTGAACTATTCCTTTAAATTCCCAGTGGATAATTTGCAGTCACAAAAAGACAGTGAATATCTTTGAACAATAATCACATCCAAACTGTGAAATAAGTTCATTTTTTCCACCACAAAATTAGTCAAACAGCCTCAAATCAGAAAGAGCAGATGAAATACTCCATATTTGCAAATTCTAATAAATTTAAGTCCTTACAGAGGCTGCGGTGGCCGTCCCCAGAGATACGACAACAGCAAACAGAATCTGCAGTTTCTCCATGGCTGTCCAGGAACCAGTGAGTACCTCTCCAGGAGCTTATATACACACGGGACCCTCCCCAAAAGAGAATGAATGGTTAATAAAGCTGTTTACTTGTGTTATATAACCTTAACACCCATACTGTCACCCTGTGGTCAGTCCGACCATGACCTATAAACCTCTGACCTCTGATGGGAAACGGCCTGGTGCAAACAGTGGAAATTGCCAAGTATAGGAAGGTATTTATTTATTTTTTAAATTCCCAGTACTGAAATAGGACTGCTAGGTCTGAATAACCCTCTGGTCACCCTATTCCATTATGATAACTGAAATGTTATGATAAAAGTAATCAATATGACTGGCTAAAGATCACATACCCACATGTTAGATGTCAGCACAGAAGGAGATAAACATTTTTCGAGGCTATAAGAACGTTGTTTTCCCTCTTTGAAATTCAGAGCAAAATGTCCACATAACGTGGAAGCGAGAAAGCCCAGCAGTTCCTCTAAAGTTGGTAGAGAAGCGAATGTTTCCCCTGACTCACAGTAACAGGTGGACTGATTCTCAGATCAGCAAATAACACATGGCTTCAGATTAGATAAAACCTCAGAAATAGCCCCATTTGAACTGTAAGTGTTTCACTAATGCGAGACGAGAGCGGCCGAGTTCTTTACAAGCTGCCCTGTCACAACACAGAGGCTTATCTACTGACAGATATTGTACACGCTGTAAGACAAAACATAAAATACTGCAGGTGAATTTGAAATGAACGTGGCAATGCAGACCAAGGCTGGTGGTTTGATTTCAACATTTGTGGTGGAACACTCAATCTCCTGCATTTTAGTTATTTTTTTGCAGCAGTTTTATGGTGGTTATGTTTTTATTTAAATGAAAGAAAACTTAAAATTCAGGCTGCAAGTAACAATTCAGAATATAAAAAATCTATTGGAATATAATGCAGTAAGCCTGTCAGGCATTTCGTATTGCTTTCAAATATTCATTCTCCTGTAAATCGTTTTTTTCATTCAATGTTTTCTCTGCTGTCTTTTGCTTGGGGAAGTAACCTCCTTAAATGGGCATGTAGCACCTATTCACTTCAATCACAAATATATCAATTGTCATTAATTTATAAACCTCTGGACTTTAATATCTCATATGTTACATTTCTGCTCATGTTTAAAGCTGTCTGCAAATTCAAAACATATCCAATATATTTCTGTTCTTTGAGAAGTTAAGAATAAAGTTCTATTTATATTTATTCTATGAACATTTCAGAGACGGGAAATTGGCGATGCAGATGGTGAGGTGGAAGCCTGATTGTAGAAATGCAGGCTTTTTACACTAGTTACAAGTTATAAGGCACACACACACACACACACACACACACACACACACACACACACTACTGGCAACTGTTTGTAAAAGCAAGCTGATTTAGGGAGCTTTGCTATTATTTCCCCATTTGTTTCTC
>JAPZEB010000011.1:8369924-8382655 GCA_029783705.1 Chaetodon striatus | reverse complement strand
TTTATTTAGAACTCTGAAGATGCTAATTGTGACCCATTTTTCTGGCTGAATATGTCTGTGCACTATGACCAAGATAATTAAAGAGTGATTCTGTTTCCCTGTTCTATCTAAATAATTTTTGGAGAGTACAGGCAGGCTGTCCAAAACTGCATCTGAGGCACTCTAGACTGTAGTTTAAAATCCTTTATTAATACATGGATAAACCAACTTGTTTCGACTTCATCCTTTGTGGACCCTTGAATGTCAAAATGTATTGACCATCTATCCAAAAGCTGTTGAAATATCTCAGTCTGGACCAAAGTGGTGGACCTGCCAACAGTGTGATATTGACATCTCTATATGGCATTAATAAAAAAAAGCAAGAGGAGTGTTTGAGGAAGTAATTTTGAGTAGCATAAATGCTATTCTTCGGCTCTCCTCTCTTGTTTATCATTTCATGAACCTTCAGATTTATCTTGCAACATAGGCTGGGAAACACTGAAGCAGACTATCTCCTTGCTACCAGAAGTGGGAGTAGGCTAAGTCAGTTCAAGTCTCAAGTGAGTCCCAAGTTACTGTGGTGAGAATCCAGCAAGCCAAGTCTCTGATATAAGTCAAGCAAGTCTAGTCCGATCATAGTTAGCTTTGTAGCTAATGTTAGCCAGCTAATAAATTAGCTGAAAAGAGACGAAGTGAAGTTGGGATGTACATGGTGGTCGTGTCACTGATTTTTGAGCTGCGGAATTTGCATACCACTGTTTTGTTTCTACTGCCGTCATAAACAACATATCCTCGAATGCAAATGTTATTATTTGTGGACAAGAATCTTCCACTACAGCTAACTAAGTCCTTTCCGCTCATCTGTCTCAAGTCTAAGTCAAGTGTCAAGTCATGAATACCCACTCAAAGTCAAGTCCAGTCTTTTATAAATGTGGGTCAGGCAATTGTGAAGTCCCCAAATTTGCAACTCAAGTCTGACTCCAGTCAAGTCACATGACTCAAGTCCCCACCTTTGCTTGCTACAATGCTGGCCTCAACGTTTCCTGGGAAAAGTTTCCTGGACAGTTTTTTTATCAGACAGTTTTGACAAGGAAACAAAGGTACAGAGCGGAGGGGATGGCATGTGGTTCCTGGGATACTATTCATCATGTGGCTTAAATACAAGACCGCTGGGTACCCATGATACTGCAGAGAGCATTAGTACTCACCACTGCTGACATATTTTAACGGCACACCACACAGGCATGATGATAAATTAATCTTTTGCAGTAAATGCAAATGCATTTTATGAGTTATTAATGTAAATATGGCCTCTACTGACTGCCAGTGCTCGATAAAGAGTTGTGTTCAAAGGTCTTTAAACATCCCAGACCCTTAACTTACAGTGACCACATCAAGTGGTGTTCATGATCATTTTCCAAGATGGCAAGCTTTTCTGTTTCCTGTACTGAAGCGCTGGGGCTTTTCCTCCAATGATAACAGGCTGGATGTAACTCGAATGCACCATGTTGATTTGCCTTATTGTGAAATAGATTATTAAATTCCAGGAAAAGCAACCACAGGAAATGTTAGTCTTTTTTTTCCCCCATCAGTCTCTCATGACACTTTGTAGGCGCGGCCTTCGGTGCACGTCATCACTGCACTTATCTATGGGAGGGCAGGACGTGCAGCTGGACCACAACACAGTGTCAGTGGCAATCAAGTAGTATCTCACCCGCCACACTGTGTGACAGCAGTAGATGTGATCATACAGCATCTTCCTGCGTCCAGTCATAGAGAGGAAATCTGCTGACAGTTTATTTTTCAATTTTGGATATTCTGTCTGTTTTAGAAACAGCAAGACACATCAGTGGCACATCACTCAACAATGACTTTACAAAGACAACACAATTCTACGACTTCAGGGCCAAACTTTCATTGACACATTCTTTTTGTTTGTCACTTTTTGTGAACTGTAGTATTTTTGGGAAAGTGACGTAAACAGTGGCTTTAGTTAGTCTGGAACTGTTTTTAAAACATAAGTAACACCTCATGTACAGATCTGTAGGACTACTTACTTGCAGCTTCATCTTTCTGGGCCTGTTCCCTGTGTTCCTGTAACACGATAATAAAAACTATGTCAGCCAATCATACCCAGAATTTAACTTTCAAGCCGTCTTTCTTTGTATAATCAACTCTGGGTCTCAAATCTTGTCATTTTACTTGTTTGCCCTGATTTTATGTAAAACACCTGACATCAAAATCTAATAAAGTAGAGTAAAGGTTTATTTTTCAGAGGCTGTAATAAAAAAGGAGGAACATGAAAGACAAATCATTTGAATCCTTAACAGCTGACATGGAATGAGATTAAATGATTTTTGTGGAGGGGAGGGGGATGTGTACTTCCAACACAGAGGCAGTTGGTGATACAAGTTGAGACAAAAGGTTTATTTGATGGCAGATTTCTCATAGTAAATAATGACTCAGACTCCCGTGATGTTTCTGTGATCTTACAGGAGGGACATAGCAGCTCTTCTTGGGGATCTCCCGCTCTGTCGTGCATGAATGTGTCATGGATGCCTGAGGCCACCCTTCCATCCTGCAGCGTTTCCACAGTACCGGCCATGCGGGGTTCATTTGCATAGAGGCAATTTGCAAGACAAATTTCAGCTGTGTGCTCTATCTGTTGGGTGTGTGTGTTACTGCGAGACAGAGACACAGGCACATTTGGATTGGGGTGTGTTGGTTTTAAGACACAGCACTGATGTTTGAGTCTTGATTTTTTATTAAAGTTGTAAGTTGTTTCTTTGCTGAATGGATCAGATTTGGAGGATTGGTGTGGTTGTTGGAGCTGTTTCTTGTATCAGATTGTGCTGTTGAGGCAGTAACATGTTATGGACGTATGTCACACTGCAGACAATACTTTTAAAATACATTAAATCTAGCTATTCACGCAGCTTCTGAAATGCTTTTAGAAACTGTTCCCGGGTGGAGCTCAGTGAGAGCTGAACAGTTAGAAAGACCATCAAGTGAATTTGCAACTTTCAGGATACCACTACGCCTCAGGCAACACACATTATGCAAATCAACAAAGGCTGGATAACCACATAAACAACTCTGACACGGTTCTCATCATTTTCTCTGACATCTAAAGAAAAATCAAAATGACTCCACTGAATTCTCACACCCACACAACTATACACAGGTGAAGTAATATTACAGGTGCATGTGGGCTGCAAGTTTTCTCCATTTTCTCCCGTTTTTCCCCAGGCTACCCTCTGCACCGCCACCCCTCCCCTTTCAGGACCCATGTCCTGTTTGCTTAGTCCCACCCAAGATGTCTCCCTTTTCTGTTGGTTACCTGTGCAGGATTTTGATTTGCTCTGTCTCCTCTCACCAGGATGCAGCGGGCGGTCTACCTGTACTGGATCACAACAGACCCTGTTGCCGTGGTAATATCAACACATTTTGCATAAAGACCTCAGATTTGTTTGCCAGACCGTAAGCCCTCACGTCTCCTCTCTTGCCTGTGCAGACACTGATTTCTGCAGCAGACACTTCACATGGCACAACATATGGGAATGCACATTTAGTGAAACCACATTACCTTTTTTTGAAGGTCCAGTGTGTCGGATTTAGGGGGAAATAGAAGCAGAAATTAAATATAATACAATAAGAATGTTGTGATTAGTGTATAATCGCCTGAAAATAAAAATTGTTGTGTTTTTGTAATCTTAGAATGAGCTGATTATATCAACATATGGAGCAAGTCCTTTTCCACAGAGCCTGCTATGTTGCACCACCATGTTTCTACAGTAGCCCAGAATGGACAAACCAAACAGTGGCTCTAGATAGGGCCATTTGTGTTTTCCCATTGGCCACCATAGTTAGCAGCCGCTCTGTGGCAGCAGTGTCCAAAAAACACAGACTTTTTGAAGTGAAACTTCTTTATTCTGTGTTTTTACCAGTTTGAATCACCAGGTCTGTTTGTTTTGGAGAGGAAGAGACCTCTACAGATGATCTGGCTTTTGTTATAAACCCCTGAACATTTGGATTTCAAGTTATCTGAGATAAAAAAAAAAAAAAAGTGAACACACATTAGCAGGAGCTGAGCTAGTGGCCCGTCTCCAACCAGCCAAATGGCGTTGAAAAGACATGGATTAATGTGAAACTGCTTTATACTGTGTTTTTATCGCTTTAAAACACTTGGTCTGTTTGTTTTGGAGAAGAAGAGACCTCTGCAGATACTGTGGCAGGTAAAAACCTCTCGAAAGTCTAGATCAGAGAAACTAAACAGAGAAGAAACGTGACCACACATTAGCAGTTGCTGGACTAGCTGCCCATCTGCGACAAATTGGACAGCGTCGGAGAAACACTGATTTGTAATGTGAAACTTTTTTTTTTTTAGTGTTTTTACCAGTTTAAATCACCTGGTCTGTTTGTTTAGGAGGGGAACAGACCTCTGCGGATAATTTGGCTCCCAGGAAAGACCTCCTACGCAATGAACACGGACGGGACTGGAGGAAGATTCAGCTAATTGCAAATGCTAGATGTCGCTAAATCTTAAACACTGCTCCTTTCGTTTATAAATGATCTTTATGGGTAATTTTTAGGACCCATTAGGATGTAAAAATGTGTTGCCATCATTATGTTAAGTCAAAAGAAACTGTACGGTTTTTGACAACACGTCATCAAGTTCGTGTCAGATTTAAAAGGCCCAGGTGATGATCTGATTTGCCTCGAGCAGCTTAATGTCCTAACAGGTTTGGTGTTTGAGGAAGGTGGTGAGTCTTCGTTAGAGCCGCCACTTGTTTGTTGAAGTTAATCCAGAGGCTGACTGGGTGTGGTAACGGTTGACTAAGTAATCAATCCCTTCTCCACAGCTTCTTATTAATCCCTGTATCCCATTCGACTCAGTGCACTGTAAAGGCCGAGCAGTTACACTGCGTGCATGCAAGGGTGTGTGGCCAGAGTTCATTATGGTCTATCTGGCAGTTTGTGCAATTGTGATTTTTTTACTGAGATTATGGAGCTGGTTTTGCCTCCCAACTGAGAATGAAATAACTCCCTTAACTGCTGCTAACTTTTCTCCACGAGCTTTCAAGTCGATTCTCGGGAACAATTTGCATGGTGTTCCAGGTGTGTTATTTGAATGCAGCACTACTCCATCACACACTATCTCTGGGCCTGTAAGAAATTTTCACCTGAGGCCACAGTCCCATATTCTACATCCTGCTCTGACAGGAAAGTGACTGAGAAAAACACACAGAAAGAGGCGACCAGGGAGTAAAAGCGTGTTTACAGTGCTCATCTTAGACAAACAGTGAGCATATATTTTGCCCTAAAGGTGAAAAGGATTTTAGATTCTATTTCACTCTGCATGTGAAAGAAAAACCAAAGATTTTCCTTCTTTTCACCCTTTATTTAAAAGCATTTATCAACTCACACACAGCCAATATAATTTACAGCACATTACTCAAGCATACTTTAAATAAATTATATGAAACAAAAAACGATCCTCTTGTTACCAAATGCATATTTTAAATCTAAATGACATCAGCACATCTCCCATTCATCCACATGTAAACTCATCCGAAAGATCACTTCCAATATATTAACTAACACATTTCTTCATTGTACACATTCATTTTTGAAGTTAAATCACCTTCAATCAAAAATCAATATTAGCTCATTAATAATGAATATTAATATAAAATTATTTTACACTTAGAACACATAGGCTCCTCTTCACTTCATGCCATGCTGGCTCTCGTGGTGCCTGCGGAGATCCACCTTGCGTTGGAAGCCTTTGGAGCAAATGTCACATCCAAATGGTTTGAAGCCCGTGTGTTTCCTGCTGTGTGTAATCAGGTTGGAGCTTTGGCTGAACGCTTTACCACACACTTGGCATTTGTGCGGCTTTTCACCTGAAAAATAAAACACACACAAAACAAAGTTAGAGACTTTTTTTTTTTTTTTTATAATTTGTGTAAAGAAGTTGCTGTGCTTCCTGAAAATCAGGTTTGTCATCCATAAATGGCGCTTGTGTTTTTTTTTTAATAAAAAGATAAGGTTCGCTTTGATATCTACTGGTGAAGAATCATGCCATTGTTCAGATTTGTCAAACATTTATTTGCAACGAATGGCAACAGCATAGAGTTCATTTTACAGAGCTCCGCGTGAAGCAGGAAAACCAGATATGCAAATCCACAGGACATTTGTTTAAGTTTATTTTTCTGATTTATCAGTAGTTATATTACTCCTGGAAACAATTCCTGCACGCTGCACCTGGAAAGCAGATGATTAGAGCAAGAGGAGCAATAGGCAGTTTTATATATGGCTGCCTCCTATAAAACAATCTACTCACTGACTCACCAGTGTGAATGTACGTGTGTTTCTTCATATCAGACTTCTGGTGAAACCTCTTGCCGCAGAACTGGCAGGGGTAAGGCCTCGTGTCCGAGTGGATGAGCAGGTGAGTGGAGAGAGTGGACGAGCGCTTGAACGATTTGCCACACATCTTGCACTCAAAGCTTTTTTCCTGATGAAATACAAAAGTAAGAAGTGTTACAAGACTGTCAATAATTGAGACAGATGTCAGAATCATTGAGCTTCAAGGTTTGTTTTGACCTTGAAAACAGCAGTTGACCATATCATTTCCTTTTTTCTGAGCACTAATGCTTAACTTTTAAGCCAGCATGGACAAGAAGTTCTTGTCATGCTCAAAAAATGGAAATCTGAACACCTACAATCCCATGACAGCTACAGTGCTGCTACAGAGTTCATTCCCTATGCCACCGTTGCATTTTTACATAGAACCAAACAATGTGGGCATCATGCCTGTGGGGGACTTTCGACAGTATGCAGGCACCATGGAATCGAGAGAGGGGTGACGGGCGTGACATGTAGCATAACAGCGTTGGCAGCGCTTTACAAATAATAACAATGGCTTAACATGGCAATAACAATCATATACCATCCCTGTTATCTGGCAACTGATCTCCACCTTTGCTGGGAGGATAAGGAGCTCCTAGACCTTGTTGTTTTTCAATTAGCAGACATTTTCAGCTGCTATTCTTTTTTTTTTGAGTTAGCCTCTAGCTGCTATTAGCTCCTTTTTAAATCCTCCGTGATGGGTCAAACACGTAACACGCCTTAAAAATGTCACAACCATGCCACCCATGAGCCCATCCTGCCAGCTGTCCCATTTATACAGCCCTCAGAGGAAAGACAACTCTGTCCCCCAGTTCTGCGACTGTTTCTTTTATACAGAACAGTGAAGCAGTATAACAGCGCCATATTCCCATCCTTGAACAGGCAGTGTAAAAGCGGCTTTGGATTACATTGCATGAGTTGTGTGAGAGTTTGTAAACAGAGGTTTTATATAGTTTTGCTGTTTCTAAACGTGGACCCATTTTACTTTCATTCGTCAAGAATTTTCTCCAATTTTTGGATTCTTTACTCGACATAGACATTCAAGAAAAACTTCACAAATTCAACATAACACTGGGTGATTAATTGGTTATACAAATGGTCATTTGGGGAGTGGATAGGTCAGGTAATTTTAAGGCAGCAGGAGATCTTAAATTCTTAAAGTGACAAAGCATCCATTTTACACATCTACGTCATCATGAGGAGTACTGCTCACACTGGGAAAACAGAAGTATAATGTAATATAATAGCCTCTATAGAGAGAAAACAACCCTGATAATGTCATAGTGACGTCACCAGGGTCATCTCAGCTTGGACATGGAGAAAACAAACTTTTATCATAGAGCCTTTGTCACAAACTGGAGGCGTCAGGATTGTAAGATGTGAGATGACAACACTTTGAGTCATACCTGAGAGTGGACGTTCATGTGTTGCTCCAGACTGACGGAGTGGCCGAAGGTTTTCCTGCAGATACTGCAGCCAAAAGGTCTCGTTCCACTGTGCGACCGCCTGACGTGAACCTCCAGTCCGTGGGGCGTTGAGAACACCTAAAACAGAGTAAGTCCATTAATGCAGGTGGCTGAGAAATTCAACTGGGTTTCTAACTGATAAGAGATTCACTGCAGTTTATATTTTCATCTTGGCTCGATGAGAAGCTTCACAACAAAAATCAGACAGTGTTTAACACATGGCACGCACCTTGTCACAGGTGATACAGTGGTAGGTGTTGGAGGAGGGGGAGTAGTGCGTGCTGCAGTCCAGAGGCTGCTGAGGCTGTGGGCTGCGGCTGATGTGGGTGCCGTACAGATTGCTGGCATGCTGCAGCACTGTGGGACTGAAACTCATCTGACGGAGCTCGTAGGAGGACGGCACTGGCTCCCAAGCGTACGACGGCTTGTAGTAGGGAGGGAATCCAGCCATGTGGGGCTCTGAGGGTGCACATATACAGACATTAAAAAAAATTACTACTTGAAAATTAAACTGTAGATGTAGCAGCAAAAGATGGAGATAAATCCACAGGCAGCTCACCATTTAGGTAGTAAGGCTGTGTGGGAGCCACAGGGGGTCTGGTTGGCTCTGGGTGAGCAGGTAAAGGGCACTCAAGCTCTGCCTCCTCCTTTGCAAAGTGGCCCACAGGGGAAGACTGACCCTCGGACTGAGGCCTGTCCTCAGAGTCTGTGCTCTGAACCTCTGGTGGGTCTTCTATAAATCCAAAGCAAATAAAAGTGTGATTGATTCAAGCCAAAGAGGTGGATCTATGTGATCACTCAGAAGGTAAATATTCTAAAACAATAAAACCCAGCAGTTCCTTTGGATGACATCTTGTTCAAATAACAAACATCTCATTGGTAACCTTGAAATGCTGAACTGCTATATGATTAATAAACATCCTTTTAAAATCTGCCTTGAAATGGAAATTAATGCAAATACTTTAGAAAAATAACTTTAAAATAACGACATAAAAGTAGGCAGCTCCAATTTAACCGTCCTGACCATCACATATTTTTAAAATGTCATACTTTCTATTATTATTGATATTATTATTATTACCTGTACACACAGGGGCCCTCGGCTCGTCTTCATATGATCGGTGAACATTAAAGGATGTGCACCTTTTGTTTTTCACCAGAAATGACCGGGGCATGTTGATCCTACACCAAAAATAAATCATTAGCGACACAATAAAGCTTGAAATAAAGAATGAAAGTCAATAAAATACCGTTGAAGTCATATTTTGTGAGAGCAAACGTCACTACAAGCGTTGAAATCTAAGATCATCCGACTACTGTTACAGTCAATTGTGTCATTTCATTACTTTCGATTTAATTCACATATGTTCAGTCTTAAATTGCAGGTGGGTTACTGTGTTATAATTCAATTTATTATAATTGTCCACACTTTAAACTCGCGGTATATGAGTAATGTGAATTACTAGGCCTTAACTTTCTACTTTGTCAACAGGCCTATTGATATAAAGTTTAATTAGCACATTTTAAATGTTTTCACGGTTAAAAATAAACTATTTTTTGTTTTAAAAGTATTAAAAGTCGTTAAAAGTGTCACTCTAGCTGTGTTAAAAGTTATTTTACAGTCAGTATGTACTCACCGTTAACCCGACAGGTTCCCGTCGAAATAAAACTTTCAGTAATAATAAAAATGTCCTTGTTTTTGGGTGTGAAGCGGCTCAGTTGGCGGAGTTAAAATGCGTCCCCAAATCCTTTTCTGAAAGTCAGGAAAGCAAAGCAGTGTAAAACATCACACTTGTTGCTCTCTCGTTTTCTCCCCTCCCTGATTTTCAATCAGATAATTTCGCAGGAGAATCTGACTGTGGTTTCAACCAATGAAAAGGCCAACCTGCAGGTGGAAATTTGCGTAAAAAAACACGGGCCCTTTGCTGGCCCTGGAACAGTTACACAAAACACCCAGTGCTCCTGGGAGGGGGGGGGGGGAGAAATGTCGGGTTGAAGACTACAAACTGAAGTTATCTTCCTCAAGCAGAGCGTTTTGCTGCTTTAAGTTAAAGATCATTTATTTAAATTCAGCTGCTGATTTGTGCTGATTTAAAAAATAAAAAAATGAATAAAAACAAACACACACTTAAATCACTTTAAAAAAAATTTAAAAACAAGGAAAAAATTCCAAACAAAAAATCCGACCGAATATTTCCACCTCACAATGTTTGATTTACAGGATTTACTGGGAGTAATGCTGTGTATGACTGTGTTGTGTGCAAGATTTAAATGACCAGAAGATCATATGAGAGTGTAGCACCTCCAAAGATACACACACCAAACCAGTCTGGGTGATTGACACTGTTTGCTCTGTCTTTATTTATTAAAGCATTTAGATATTCAGACATGACAGATTTCTTCTCCGGGTGGTTTAGTGTCATGGGCAGAATGACAAGATAGGTTCAAGTGACAAAATTAAGGAGCTAATTTAATGGGTTTTTTTTCTGTTTTGTGTGTGTTTCTGGGAGGTGCAGTTTTTAGAAAATATTGACATCTCGTCAAATCATTTCAAAGATGAACGAGTCGAGGAGTCTAAAACTTTTTAAGCAGGAGAGGATTTATATTAGGGAACAAATGCAAGGGCGACATCTTGTGGACAATGTGTGTAAGTCCCCACACTTGGATTAATGATGGGTGTTGTGTGTGTGTGTGTGTTCTGCAGAGGCTTAGGGGAGAGCAGGGCACAACCTAACACATATTTGTTTGGGATACAATGTTATTAAAACTGTTTGAGATTAATCATTTTATTGTTTTATTCTAACAGCACGCACACCACTGCTACAAATAAACAGTTATTGATTTTTCTACACTTACCTTTCTCCTGCAATTGCATTGAGAAGTGGTGGAAGTGACAGTGTACCCCATGGGTGGGGTTAATTGTAACAGGCAGAGGGTTACCTGTAACACTGGAAAAGTCTGTTTAACATATTTAATGTAATACAGCACTATCTATATACTGTAGGTCTCCATCCACATTAAGAGAAGGATAGGTATCCAAACAGGTATCCATCCATCTGTTAATCAATATTCAGTGGCTGGACCGATAGATGTAAAGATAGATTGGATAACCTACAACCACGTGTCAAAATATGAGTGTTGAATGTATGAATATTGACAAGACTGTGAAATTGTGTCAAAAATATACTTGACAAATTAAAATACAAAGTATATTTCATTTAATTAAGGACATAAGTTCAAGCTTAACATAATTTTGAAGTGCAAAAATAGAGAAAATGCTTCGTGACAACGCTACAACTAACCCCACTATGCAGAAATTTTATCTAGCCTAGCTAACACTTGCTGGGAGTTGGTCACATAGTTCAAAATGGTGTTGTTTTAGGCAACAGGTAAGTTGTTAAGATGATATATGGTTGGATTCAGTGACTTACATTAACAGCTCAGTAAGTGAAAAACATATATGACAAAGAAATTTACTTATGTTGGCTGGAAACACTCTTCGTTACTGAACTCGTCCATGCTCTGTGGTATTTTTGGGTAACTGTTTGGCGGTATTTTGGTCAACTGGCCACCATCACTAAGGACTAAAGGATTGACCCTGTGTAACCGCATTAAAAGTCCATGTTACAATTTACCTTGCGTTAGGCTGCGCCCCGTGCTCCCCTATAAAATGCATTAAAAGATGGTGAATGGACATTTTGTGTGTTACAGAACATCACACTGTTGATTTAAAAAGCCCTGCATGTTGCTCATGCAGTAAGTCCATAAAAAATCTCTGAATCTGTTTTGTGAATATTTCTCCACACTATTAAACTCAACTTTTTTAATTAGCCTTTTGGAAATATGTTACATGTATCATTGGCATAAGGAACAGGGGCCAGTGCACACTGTTGTGCATGTACTGACACAAATAGAGACGTGACATCAGGCAACATTAACATACATATTACCCAGCAATCATCATTGCATATCTGACAAAAATATCAAAGAAAGTAAGAAATTAATGACTTCATTGAATAGCTTTTAATCATCCTGAGACTCAAACTTTTATTTGGTATTCATGTTTTAATTTCTCCCAGCTATATGGGATCAGTAGGACCTGATAAATATAAAAAACTAAACATTGTAAACAATAATAAAGTCCCAGTGTCCTCAAACCAGATGATAATAAAGTCCCTATGTCCCCCACTGAGGTGATGATAAATTCCCAGTGTCTTCAAACGAGTACTAATTAACAGCATCTTATCTTGTTACTGTTGCTAAATTTGGTCAAATGTGTTGCCATATCAAACTACAAACAAAATTAATCATAAATAAACAAGTTTTAACCCTAAAATTTGTATCAGGATTGGCTGCAGACTGATTTGGCAGAGATGGCCTCCATCTTTCTTTTACATGGATTAGTGTTTTGTGGTCTTACTACCCCTGGATGGGACACAAAAAGGACGAGGACAACAGGTCTAAGTTAAGTAGAATGAAGTATAAGGTCCAGTAAACCCAAGATGTGATGTCCTCATATGCGGACACAGAGTCTCAGGAGGATATTTATAGATTTTATAGCTTAGAAGAAGCAAATAATTTTGTTTTAGATAGCTACTGACTTTATAAAAAAAGAAAAGAAAAAGAAAACCATGGGTTTGCCTTTTTGAGGACATATATGGAAAATGGCACTGTTTTTTAAATTAATAATATTCTTTTTTTCATCATTTATCTTTGAACATAGGTACAGTATATTTCCAAGCTGGCAATCTAAATCACTTGCAAGCGCCTGCTCTCTCTACAGGCCCTTCCACCCCAGGTGCCCCAGTGCAATCGCACTGCCTGCACTGTCTATATTTATACTCCTGATACTCCATGTTATGTATGTACTTT
>JAPZEB010000011.1:8359336-8369824 GCA_029783705.1 Chaetodon striatus | reverse complement strand
GAAATAAAAGACATAAGTATAAGTATATATTTATTTTTTTACTTAATTTATTTTTTATTTGTTTATCATTTCATATTATATAATGTTATTTATTTTTTTCACACCCAAAAAAAAGTCAAATTTCAAAATGAAAACAAGAAGATTTTTTTTTTTTAACTTGAATTTTTGGATCTCAATTTTACCAATCAAATTTGGTCCTTACAGTACTTGCACTTTACTTAAGAATTTCCATTTCATGCTACGTACACTTCTCCTCCACTACATTTATGTGACAGCCTGAGTTACTGGCAGCTTTTCACATTAGGTTTGTGCATAAAAAAACACACAAGTCAAAGTAAACCATAGAAAATACAATGCATTGTTAAAGCTAGTGGTTCCCAACCTTTTCTGCTTGTGACCTTACAATAAAGTAGTGTCTACTTCTTCTTTTTCTGCCCCATGAATCTCACAATGCCTCAGATTTCTTTTTATGTTGTGGTAAATTTATTAAAGTTGAAAGTATGTATTGTGCAGATGTGTATTCTCTAACTAATTCAATGCCATTACATTCTTCAGAGAAGCATACTATTGCTTTTTATCCTAAAACATATTTTATTTTTGGAGTGCAAATAAAAGCACATTCATGGTTCCGCAGATAGAGAGGTAAATGCTTTCTTCCTCATTACATAACCCTCCACTCTACCTGGGTGACCAGCGAAGTCTACTCCTCTCCCTCAGTTGTCTTATCGGCCCGTGGAGGTGACGGCAGCCGCATCATCTGATGACTTCAGAGAGGCGTATGACTGGCTCTGCCACAACACTCCTAAGGTCAGTCATACCCTAAGAAATAAAGAATGATTAAACCAGTTGAGAGCTCTTAAGAGGGTTTTGCATTAGCTGCGTTATGGATTGTTGTTATGAGTCATGCACCGTCATAGACATTAAATTAAAGGGTTTCTATTCGATGATAAGTTTTGTTTTGTGTCTTGTCTTGGTATGACTTTGGCTATCGAGTTGGTTGGTTGGCGAGTTGGACAGGTGATATGGACAACCCTCAGGGTCAGGGATGCACAATATTGGATTTTTTTTGCTGATATCCGATATGTCAATATGTAACAACTCATTTGACCAACACCAATATTGATATATCCACTTGTTTTCCTATCTAATTTTAGTGCTTATCAAGTCTCCTCTGTAGTGGAATTAACATCATATTGTGCATGAAGTCTTAGTTTGATACAATGATTTGGACATTGGCAGGAATGTAGCACGACTTGGGAGGAACAGCAGCGCTCTGTCTATGTTCCTAAAATCAATGAATCATCATGAGCTCAATGCTAAGCTAAATAACAGTGATTATCATTCTGGCTATAATCCTGCAGCCCTGTTGCAAAGCTTAAGATATGCTATTTGAATGTTTTCAGAGAGTTGTATTTCACTAGAAAATATTTGGTTCACACTTTCATTGTGTGAAGTAATGACATCACTAGTTAACTGTGATGTCTTTGTCATTGTTGAATGTGTCAGTCATTGGATGTCACAGAGAAGCATTTTAGTGCCACCTCTCTAACTTGTCTGTCGGCCTCAGACATCAACAAGTTCCTGTGGATGGTCCGTATTGAAGGAAGCACAGACTCAGGCAAACCGGAGAGTTCAGAGTGGACCGTGAGGGCTCCCCTGTACCTCTCACCTGACTTATGTACAACATGTGCTACTGCCGCTTTGGCCAGGTCTACACAGAGGCCATTGTGACCTTTTCTTCATCACGCATGACCCTCCTTTACCTTGCTGTCAGATGCATATTGTGACATGTCAGCGTTTTTAAAGGTCTGTTTAGTTAAGTATGATTATTGATGCAGCACCTTAATTTAAATGATGCTTTTAGCCATGGAGCCAGACTGTGAAAATAAACGCCTGGTGGAATCTACTGTGTGGATAAACTGTTTGCTACTTTTCTTGGTCTTGCATCGTAGTAAATTAAATATCTTTGGATTTGAACTGTTGGTTAGACAAAACATGATGTCATCACTACAGGCTGGAGGAAACTGTGATGACATTTGTCACTTGTATTGATACTTTATAAGCCAAATGACAAATCTATTAATGGATAAAATACTCTGAAGATTAATCACTGAGGGTGCTTTCACGCCTACCCTGTCCCTCTCACACAACTGCACAAGGTAAACTGAGATAATGGATTTGGGAACTTGAGGAAGCTGATCTAAACCAGGGGCAGGAAAAGACTAGATCAGTTTCACCTCAGCCTGTTTAACACTGGGTCTCGCTACTCATCCCAGGCGGACCACTTGGAGGTTGCTTCTGGACCAGATGTGGCCCGTGGGCCGCCAATTAAACAGGCCTGGCCCAGTGTGTTTTCTTACAAATCTGACACGTTTGTGAGTGTGTCTTTTATCCAGTGTTAAGGAGTAATTACTTATTAGATATGTACTTAAATTACAAGATAAATGTAGCTACAGTCAGTTAGCTACAGCTCCTGAGAAAAACACATGTAATTAAACTACAGTTACAAAAATGTCCACCTCTAATACTTCTAATACCTCTAATACACAGCAAAGCTGTGAACTCTTTTTTCGGCACTTCAACCACGTCTGCCTTAAATATTGGTTCACTTACAACAGCTCTGTTAACATACCTATTTCCTGTGGTATCCTTTTTGCACTGTAACCCTAACCCTGTTGATTCAGCATGAGTCCACTTCACATAGCTATGTCTGGTATTTATTACTGCTGTTATTTATTTGCTTCCGCAATTTTTCTGTCCTCTTGGACTGTTACACTTTATACTCAGTCCATCTCAGTTAGCTCTGTTTTTTATTTATTTATTGCCGGTGTATTTCTCTTTCTTCAGTCCTTATTGCACTATAACCACTTGTTCACTCAGTATTGATCCATTTCATTTAGCTCTGTTTACATATTTATTTGTCGTTGTAATCTTTGTCTTCTTGCACTACAACCACTCTTGTTATTCATTTCTTATTCTAATTATTCTAATGATACAGTTCTGTTTACATATCTACCCACTGTCACTGTCAGTTGATCTCTGAGACATTTTTAAAAATCATCTTTCAAACTGTTTATATCCTTAATGTATATGTAGATATACATATACTGTACATACATATTCTTTAAAACACTTCATTATGCTTAAATATATACTGTACATATATACATTTTTTAAAATCTATTTTATTTTATTAATATTCTTAAATTAGACTTGTATATACTTTAGTCTGTATTGTACTGCTTACTGACTCTTGTTTTGTACCTGCCCTTTGTTTTGTTTTTTGTAATGCTGCTGCTCTGAGTGCCTTGAATTGCCCCCTGGGGACAAATAAAGTTTTTTTAATCTGAATTTGAATTGAACAGTTTTTATAAAAGTGCACGTGACATCTCAATGTGGCTTTGACTTTTCAACTGAGCATGTAGCCAATTTTATAGAAAATGACGAAATATATATGAAGAACGAGATAGTAGTGTGCTCGAGGACTGTCTAAATCAAATGATACTCAAGAAAAACCGCAGGTGCTCTTGAAGAAAAGAGTCAGCACAGGGGAACAAGAGGTTAACTTGAGGCACTCGTGTGTAGCAGAAAAGATATGTTTGAATTGAGTTAAAAGGCCTTTATTTCAAAAACATGGCTGCTTACTTTAAAACACCGACCGTTTTCGACTCTCTGGTCTTCATCGGGGTCATCAGGGTAGCACCGTTCAGCCTGAAAACACAAAGATATCATTTTTGTCCATATTACCCAGCCTGAATTTCCAATTATTTTGACTTTAGAGTTGAAAACTTTGACTGAGCAATTAATATTTTTGCATTAGCATCTCATTATTTTATGCCTTTCCATACATATATACTGTACATTTTATAATTTCTAGCCTGTTTGTTTTTGTGGCGTTAATGAGCCTCCATATCGATCACTCCACTACCTGGTTAAAAAAAAAAACATTAATTTGCGCGTGCGCTTTTCACATGTGGGTCACGCGAAACCGCATTACACACATTTCATCCCTCCACCAATGGGGAGATGGGAAAAACAATCTTAGCTTTGCAACTGGGCGAAGAACTTGTCGTGTCGCAGATGTTAACACTACTTCTGAGTTATTTCATGTAACTTAATATGTGTATTTTTGATTTAGCTCGCGTGAATGAGTTGTAAAAGTTGCGGCAGAGACTTGCGGGGCGCTAACTTGTGGGATTAGTTTGCATGCAGCCCGACAGCGGAGGCTGACTGCGGTGGGATGGGCTGTGAGGTGTTCAAGATGGCGGCGCCCTGTGGAGTGCAGCTACTCTAACAGGTAAACAGGTCCGATTATTTATGTCTTTTGTGTTTTTCTTACAGCGAATCTCAACGCATATGACTTGTGTTGCCCCACATGAGAGTTTAGGCTCGCTTCTCCGCCGATTGAACCCGGCTGACAGGCGAGATGAGTCCCCGACCGAGTGTGGGTCGCTGCTCCCAGCTAACGTTAGCTCTCGGCGTTGGGACCGACTTGTTTTTGGAAAGACCCGGTGATGGATTTAGTAGACGTTGATGCTTTGAACATTCAGTCGTGATTATATCTGCATTTTCCGCTGGGTTTGAAGAGGTTATCGGCTCACCAGAGACAAGATGCTTGTATATTTGTATAATCGGATAAAGTAAACCCAACCCTGCCCATTGTTCTCTGCGAGTTGTTTACGACAGGCAGCAGCCAGTGGTCAGTCCTCATACAGCAGCCTCAGACCTCAGCCTGTCCGGGCTCTGTCCTGCCTCTGCACTGCTCTCATTATGCATGTCACTGTAACAGATTATCACCATTCCCTTTGTGTTTTATGTATGTGCTTATTTGATGCCTCATCATGCATCACAGTGAAACACCTCTTGCAGCTCTCTGCATCAGGCTCCCCTGCTTCTATCTGTCGGCTGCAGTCACACTTGAACACACCAGTTTTCTCCCCTGTTATCACGTCAATCAGTAATATCCTGTTGTTAGCATGTGCACATTCATTCGTCATCCTGTCACCATGGAGACAAAATGGTTCACTAGTTTCACAATTTGACCTCCTCGACCTAGCAGTGGCAGGGCTGCAGAGAGGATTTGAGAAGTGCTGAGGTCACGAGTTGAATTTCACTGAAACCAAAAAATAATGTCTCCTAAATGTGCTATTTATTAGTCATATTTTATATATTTAGCTATATTTTCTGTACATACAGTGTTCCTCTCACTGGAAGGATTAGAAGTTGGGATATACTGCATATTTTGGCTTGAAATTAGCACCAGCCAGATGCAGGTAAATATGCAAGTGGCTGCTAGATTTGCTTCACTCACCGGCCAGAAAACTATAGTAATCTATTGAGTGGTAAGTAGATTTTTAAATCCACCTGTCAATGTAGCTAGTGGACAAGAAAGTTAATTTACAACCTTGACTGAAAGTAGTACACTTAAACTATAATAAGTAAAGGAATAGTGGAATACGCCTAAAATTACCAATGTGCTAGTATTTTAAATTTGTAGTAAACTTCCATCAGGGTGTTTAAAATTGAAAACTGAAAAAATACCAGGAACATGACCCCACTGTCCTCAAGCTCCCCAAGGTTCTGCTAATACACATTTTAGTGCAATGCCAGCTTTTTGGTGTTGTTATAAAGAACAATACTTCTCTCAATACCTCTGATGAATATAAACATGTTTTTCTGCAAAACCCTTATTTAATTTAGCAAAATATGGGAAGCATCTACGCGCATTAACATTAAATGTCCAAACACAGAGGCTGTTTTACAAGGCTTTCGCCAAAATAAGACACAATCTAAAATAGAGGGATATCTGCTGATCTAAATTAAGGGTCCTGCGGTTGGTAAATTGGGATGGGTTGGGGTGAGTGAGGGTCTGTGGGATTGCCTGGGAATATAGACTAGTTTCAGATAAATGCGGTTAACCACAAGCTCCCAGAGCTGAAATGTCCTCATACAGACTGTTTTGTTAAGTACTGAGAAATGTGAATGATGACCCCCACCATGTGTTAATAGTTTGTTTTTCTAGTGTTTGTGTGGTTTAACAAAAACAAATCTTCTATTTTAATCTTGCACTTTGACCTCCCATTGTCACGTCATCCTGTTTTTGATTATGATTTTTTGATTTTTCAACATTTTGATAAATATCAGAGACGACTCTACTCAGTTTATTGTGACATAAGTTTTTTGCATATTAACTAGCCCTGTGCTGCAGTTTCTCATCAGTCCTGCAGCAGCTATAAGATATGAACAAATTAATAGTGTTATTCTTGTGTCTGGCTATTTGCATGACCGATCCCTCGTGGAATTATTCAGACACATTAATTAACAACAAATCAAACATTCTTCTCAGTAACCCCCAAGCAATTAACAGCACAATGTATTGACCTTATATGAGTACCATACATATAATGAGATATCTTACAATGGAAATCAAATCAATACATACATACACAGCCTCATGGGTATAATAATAATTTACAATTTTAAACAAATGTAAGCCAAGCAAAACAAAATCTACATATGCATATGTTAATGTTAGTGAAAGCATTGTATATCGGATTGACAAATAAATTATATGTACTCCATATAAAGTTAAGAATGTGGATTTAGTATTTTGTGAGTTGTTTTTCTCCCTCTGTTCAATGCTTTATAAATACACTCAGTTGTCAGTTTATTAGGTACACCTAGCTAAAACTAACGGTCTAATATAACAGTCCTGTAGTAGTGCTGTGGTCCTTTTATTTATTTATTTTGTTCACCATATTTATATTAATAAGGGTAGACTAAATATCAGCAACACCTCTCAGTAGAATGCAGTAATGTGCTGTATTAAAAACGCGCTAGTTTTAGCTAGGTCTACCCGATACACAGCCTACTGAGTGTAAGAAAGATAAGAAGAGTAGAATTAAAAACAAATGGCTTCAATTAACTAACCCTGACCCAATCAATACATTTTCAAAACTTTTCCATAATATTTTACCCCATATTCATGACTCTTTTTAGTAGTAGTTTAGATAGATAGGCTTGTGAAGAGATACAGTCATACACTATTGAACACCCACTTCCCAGGCATTTGCAAATAAGCAAACTGCTAGTGCTTGCTAACTTCACTCCCTCTTTAGCCAACTAGCTTCATATGCCAATAGGTGAGACTGGCACATGCAGGTATTTCACAAAACCTTGGTTAACCTGCCAGCTTATTAGGGCTTTTCACCTTTATTATAGAACAGGTGGAGTGACAGGAGACAGGGCAGAGAGAGAATGGGGGAGACATGCTGCTAAGGCCTCAGCCTATGTGGGGTGCATGCTCTACCTTTTGAGCTAGAAGGCACCCAAACATCGCATTTCTTTCCCCCAAAGGGGGACGCAGCCTGGGCAATAACACAGCGCAGCAGTAGACTTTAAATTAATAATACAAGGAAGGTGTTTTGCTTAATGCTAAACATGTTTTGGGATTTTTAGAAACATATTTTAAACAGCAACCAAAACATTGATTTTCAAAACTTTTCCAGGATATTCTGTTAATTCAAACCCCATCTCCAGGCCTTGAAAACAGTTTTTCTAACTCAATAACTTTTCCAGAAATTTTATGATCGTGGGAACTCTGTACATAATCATATTTGAGTTTTTGGGTGTATTAATTTAGATGAATTAATTTGATTAATTGAATTATTTCTCTGTATCGTCATCACCATCAAGTTACTTAAAAGCCTAAATACATGTGCAAACTCGTGACCTTATCATTGCTGTAATCATCAATCATCAATAAACTGATTGGTGAACTGACAGAAAAGTAGTAGACAACAATTTTAATCATCGATTATTATCTGTTAGCAAAGAAGCCTAACATTCTCTGCATCCAGCTTCACAAATGTGAGGATTTACTACCTTGAATATGATGTCAGTATCTTTGGGTTCTGGAGTGTCTGCTCGGACAGAGCAAGACATCTAAAGACATCATCTTTGCCTCTGGAAACTTGTGTCGGGCATTTTGCTCTGTTTTCTGACATTTTAAAGACTGAAAAGTTAATTGCTAATTCAAAAGAGTAATTAACAGATGAATCTGCAATTAAAATAATTGTTAGTTGATGCCCTAAACCTGGTTTACTCCAGTTAACCTCCTCAGTATTCCCATTTTCTTTCATCTCCTGCAGCAAGGAGATAAAGGGATATCTGCTATTAGCTTACAGAACAGGGCAGTTGAGTTGATGAAAATCATCCCTGCAAATGGACCGAACAGGCTGTTTGTGTCTTTTATGAAACTGCTTTCAAATATTCACCTATGAGAAAAGGAGGCTGTTTGTAACAGCTTGCACACAGCCAAATGTAATTTCCAGTTTGTACATGGAAGTGCTCAGGCTGAATAAAGGTTCTTTGTGTCCTCCTGAGCGTTCCCAAGCTGTCAAGGATCACACTGAGGGTGGTTCGTGTTTGTGCCACTGACCTGTCCCTGCAAGACACTCGCTTGGATGGTGAAAAACAGCCACGTTTGAATCCACTTCCCATATCCTGACTCCCAAACCCCATGACTTAGCAGTTAATTGGTAACAGGGAGGCAATTGCGCTGTGACCTCTCCTGTGAATCAACAAACAGGAGCATATTTGAGCATTTAGCATCTTGTTTTGTTTTGTTATGAACGACTGAGGCTTGAGAAGATTAATATTGTCACGTTTCTTTCCAGAGGGCAGTGTTTTTATCTGACATATGACTTTTGTTGAAACAAGACAAATGAGCTGGTTATTGATTCATTTCTTCTCATCTCTCCAAATTAGCTCGTGTTGTCTTCATTTTGGTAGCAGGCGACGGTGTTGAAAGATTCAATATTCTGCGCTAATGTAATAGTTGGTGGGATTCATCCTCTAGCATGTCGAGTGTTTTGGCCCGAGTGTTGAAAGGAGATCTTGAGAGCTGATGAGATGTCTGGTGCTGATTCATTACTCCTGTTAGGGAATAAGCTGCTGGGTGCAGACACCCTGACGATAATGACCTGCCTATCAGGATTATTTATGCCTGTTTTTCAGATGGAGATTTGCAAGGCTCCCCTGGCCTCCTTTACTTTGAATGACCGACTGAGCGTCAAGCCCAACTGTATCACAGACAACATAAACAGACTAATAACCTGAAATGGTGCACACATTAGGCCAGGCGGTGTTTTTAAAGCACATTTTTGTCGGAAGATAATACGTGGTAAATGTAGCTCTTGAATTAAACTCTTCATTCGGAGCTTTTGTAGTAAATTGGAAGAATTGAAATAACTTTCTGCATTGTCTGTTTCATTTATGCATTTTCTGAACTTTTCTTGGTTTGTTCTCTTGTATAAGTGTTGTAGTTTCAGTCTTTTTTTGTTTGTAAGGCTGTGCATGGTTCAGTTATAATATATTCGGCTCATATGTGTTGAACACTCGGGTTGGTACGGTATATATGCCTCCGTGCTGGCAACTGCTATGGTGGAAGGCACTCCCAATCTTGTGAATGCTGCATCTCAAGAACGCCTTGAGGGAATTTCTTCAAATTTGACACAAATGTCCACTTGGACTCAAAGATGGACTGATTAGTTTTTGGTGATCATAGGTCAAATGTCAAGGGTATGGTGACCTTGTCTGTCTCATTCTTGTGAATGTGATATCTCAAGAATACCTTAAGAGAAATTCTTCCCATTTGGCACAAAGTCCCCTTGGACTGAGGAATAAACTGGTAAGAATTTAGTGGTCAAAGGTCAAGGTCACTGTCACTGTGATCTTACAGTACTTGTTTTTGGCCATAACCTAAGAATTCTCATGCTAATAATGACAAAACTTCACACACATCTCCAGTAGGATAGAATGATGAAGTAAGGATTTTATGTCCAAAAGGTCAATGTTCAACTTCACCATGACATCATAATATTCTGCATTAAACACTTTTTCTGGTCATAACTCAGTGTCATATGTCAGGAGCAGAAGGGCAGATATTTGGCAAGATATTGAATTGGTGACACCAGTTTTGGGTGTCAGCTGTGCCGATGGTATAGATCTTCTGTGTGTGAAGCGCCTGTTTTGTTTTTTTACAGATGTAAACTGTCAGAGAAACTTGACTGGTGCGTGGAGGCATACATCCGTGGGGCGATACTCCTAGTTTATAATCAGTGTTTTCACTCATGAGTTACTGGGTAATTTTACAAAATGAATGAATGTAAGAAGGGAAAAAAAACACTGTTTTGGTTGGAGAGGGCACCTCAGAGCTGTTTGTTACATGTGACAAGGGGTCGCAAGATGTCATGTCTTCAATCAGAGTTCCCACGGTCATGAAAAACCTGGAAAGGGCATAGAATTCCCAGGCTGGAAAAAGTCACGTAGTTAGTGAAAAAAATAATTTAGAAGTCATGGAATTTTGTTGTGTTTAATGAAATTGTTACTGTAATCTTCAGTAGATAACCATGCAGTGTAACATGAAAGCAAATTTATTTTCTGTGGCTGTCGATGTAACCTATATCTAATATGCATCATTGTTTG
>JAPZEB010000011.1:8340075-8354800 GCA_029783705.1 Chaetodon striatus | reverse complement strand
ATCTAACAGTAAGTTCACACAGTTTATTCAAAAGACGTATTTGTACTATTCACTCTCAGTCTCATAAATATCTGCATATTGTCCTCTCTTGTGGAACACTTTCACTGCTTCTATACTGTCGTTGCTGTTTGTATTTGCATATTGCCATAGCAAACGAAGATGAGGATTTGCCGTGGTGTAGGGCTTCGAGGTCATCATCATTATTTCTGCAGTCCTCCGTGATTTTATTTGCATCTAATCAAAACACTTATACCATCCTGGCGTCTGAACGTCAGTGAGAGAGGTCAGAGTAGAATCACAGCGGTGATTTGTAGCTGTTACTTGATGTGATGATGCACTACACAATACATGATGTTTATATCTTTATATAGATGTGGAAACAGCACAGTTCTGGAGGAAATGTTCTTTACCTTTAATTAATACTGAGACAAACTTGTGGTGAATAGAAAGCTTACTCTGCTGTCCCTCACTCCTTCCCTCACAGCACCTTCTGGACAAGATGAATGAGTGTATGACCAAACAGGCCTGCCGGCTGCCCACCCTCACCCTGCTCGGCCATGTAATCCGCAAGCAGCCGTCCTGGATCCACAAGATCGCTCGATACCCTCTGCTGCTCTCGCTGCTCAAATGCCTGAAGGTAACATCCCAGTTAGGACGCAGCGAGTAAAGAAACCTCCATGTCAAGGCACTGAGAGGTGGATGGATGGATGAGGATTAGAGATCTTTTATCCAGGCTGCTTTTAGAGTTAATATCACACAGAATATGTGATGATAAAATATGCGATTTTCGCTCAGACTCTTCCTCAAAGACAAATTTTTTAAATTGCATTTTTTAGGTTGTGGTTCAACATCAAACTACTGTAGAGGTAGTTCTTACAGACCGAAGATTTAATACTTGCCTGTACTGAAAGTGTGAACTGAAACAATTAATGCTGTACTGGTTTGATGTGCTTGTTCTCGATTAGCTTTGTCAGTGAAGGCTCCTTAGAGAAACACTGCATGTTTGTTTACTCAGAGTGGACAGAGGTGAGGTTTACAGTGGTGCTGTGCAAACATTTGTTGATTAAACTCTCGATTAGATTAAGTTTTTAGCCATGCCAGCAACAGGGCATTGGGAATGTGATGATGGTCTGTTGATCCAGACTTAAATGTCTTGACAGCTGTTGGATGGAAGTCTGCACACATTTTGAAATCAGCTGCACCTCTTCCTACAAAAACAAGATGGTCAGAGAGGTCTACATCCTGGTTTACTGATGTAACATGCTCTAAAGCAGGCCTGCCTGAGAATGAAACACAAACGGTGTAAATTAAAACTGGAAGTTGTTTACTTCTCATGGCACATGATATTAGTGTGTCTTAAATTACAAGCGTGCTTTGTTTGCTGCCAGAGTAGCCTGTTAAATCCTCATAAAAACAGTCCGAGACACAGCACTGTGGAAATTTATCAGATATAACTGGCATTGTCTCCACTTACTTGAAGACTGCTGTGGTTAAACCTCTACTTAAGAAACCTCACCTTGATCCCTATCTGAATCGAGGGTCTAATAATAGAGGTTGTTGTGTGCTGTACAGATTGTGCCGTAAAGCCTCTGGAAACAAACTTGTGATCCCTGATATTAGGCTATATAAATAACACTGATGTGACTTGAACTAATTGTTGCAGCAATTCCTGTAAAAGTTCCTTCTTATACATTTCTCAGTTTTGTACCTTGGATTAAATACCAGTTAACGGATAAAGAACTGGTTTTTTAAAGTGTTTTGCCTCATAATGACATTTAGAAACCTCAACAGAGGGAGACCGTCTATGCCAGATCATCAGTTAGAGGTTCTTTTAATATCTGACTTTATCATCCACTTTAATACTTATCTCAATTCCCTGGCAGACGGATACGGACGTAGTGGTGCTGATAACCGGAGTGCTGGTGCTGATCACTCTGCTACCCATGATCCCTCAAGCTGGGAAACAACACCTGTGGGAGTATTTCGACATCTTCGGCCGCCTGGCATCTTGGAACCTAAAGAATCCCGGTAGGTGCTGGCTGTCATGTCTCAAAAACATGTTGGTGCAACTTACATGTATATATACACATAAAGGGGATTCTTTTAGATTGTTTTGAATGAGTCAGCCTCGGCTCGCCCTTGAGGTGTCAACTACTCCCATATTAACTTCTAGCACAGCAGCAGTAGAACAAAATAAGCCAAAATCAAAAGCTGTCACTGTGTTTGCCAAATATCTTGCTGTTTATGTTTAATTTGTTAGTCTGGAGTTCAAGTTTGTTCTTTTTTCCCCCTTTGATATTTCTTATGTGTTCAGGACACGTTTCAGAGGTTTATCTAATCCACCTGCACGCCAGCGTCTACTCACTCTTCCACCGTCTCTATGGCATGTACCCTTGCAACTTTGTGTCCTACCTGCGCTCCCATTACAGCATGAAGGAAAACATGGAGACTTTTGAGGAAGTAGTGAAGGTGAGGTCATTATCCCTGTTGCTTTGCTATGTTGCTCGGCACACGAGTTTTGTAGCTAAATGATCACTAATGTAGATTTTGTGTTCCACCTTTCCTTCAGCCGATGCTTGAACACGTTCGTATTCATCCAGAACTAGTGACAGGAACCAAGGACCATGAGCTTGACCCCACCAGGTAAGGCTCAGTCTGCTCTGCCTGGCAAAGGATTATTCTTCTTTTCTGTGAGTAATGGTGCTTTGCTTTGCTGCAGGTGGAAAAAGTATGAAATCCACGATATCGTCATCGAATGTGCCAAAGTGTCTCTAGACCCCAAGGAGGCCTCCTGTGAGGAGGGCTACGCCACCATGCCTGAGAACTTTTACCCCCAAATCCACCTGCGACCACAAGACTGCACTTCCAGCCCCTACACAGACCTCCACAGCAGCTACGGTCAGATAACACTTTACACAAGTGACACTTGATATGTCTCCAACATGGCAGATAGGTCACAAACTTTAACTGCACTGCCTATACCTCAGTTCAAGTGTTTTCAGAAACATATTTTGGTGTACTGTTTGGCTGTAAAATAGAGAATTTTGATTCATATTTGATCATTACTACCTAGTTTGATGCGTTGACTGCAGTTCGATTTGTTGTTTTTCCTCAGACGAAATAGATTCGAGTAAATGCCATTAGAGGCATTGGAGGGACGTGGAGGAATATGATTTTTTTTTTTTTTTTTACAGACTATCTGTGTCATTTTATTCTGCGTGTGTGTAGTGACATTTTCAGCAAATATGACAAAAAGTTATTTGAAGTTATTTAAAATTACCAGCTACAGCTTTAAATAATCATTATATGCTTCAGTGTCATCATCATGCTAATCTTATTTTGTTTCTCCCTCTGCTCTGTCAGAAACAATCTGTTTTGATTTCACTTTGTATCTCAAAGAAAAAATGATCTATAAATTAGTCAGTCTTGAGAATATTAGTTATTTGGAGCCCTAGTGATTGGCTAGTACTAGCCCTAACCATGACCTCCTTGTCCTCATCCCTGTCTCTGCTGTGTCAATTGTCTCAACTGTCTTCAACCTCGTCATGTCGACGTGACAAGTACTAGCCAGTCATAACATAGTAGGCAAGGACTTGCCAAAAAAAGCAGTGGGATCCATAATTGTGCCGACATGACGACTCCCTAAAAGTGGAGCCAAAACATCTAAATTGCCCCTTGGCAGCTGGCTATAGGTATAGATAATAAACCCCGCCCCCTCTATGTCTGTGGATGAGCCAAACTAAAATATCAAAGTACACGTCCAATTTTTCCCAAACATTGTTTCTAATATTTTAGGGAGTTCCTATCATGCAGCTGTATGTTCAAGTGTTCATTTTTCTGACACTTTTGGTTTTAATTAGTTACTAGATGCTATAAAAAGGGGGTGGGGCGTCATGATTGACAGCTGTGTGTGCCAGTTGATGTGCTCGCAGTCGAGTAAGGCAGGTGTATTTGTGGGAAACTGACACCGTTGCTTCACTTCCTGATCATGACTGTGCAGATTCTGGCTCCAAATGAAGTCAACATTGCAAGATGGCAGTGCCCAGATCCAGGATATTTTGGCTTCATTTTTATACAGTGGGAGGAATTGGAGACATGTCGTCCAACGTCTATAATCCCAGACAATTATGCCTTTTATCAGTGATACCCTTGGTTTTTTTGACATTAAACACTGTGTTTTCTAACTGGTTTAAAGGACAAACACCAAACTGTGGTGACCCAAAGAGAAGAGAAAGGGCCACAAGTTGTTAGGTATACCCATTTGAAGACTGATCAGACTATTTGTCTTCTTGACAACAGGAAGCTCTTCTTCGACCCCCTTTTCAACTCCACGGCAGCCGCTACCCCCACCTCTGTCCTTGCCCCCCTTCTCAGGGACACAGACCTCCTACCGCAGCCCACAGACCTCCAGACGGCAGGTAAGATCATCCATAATACGGTCAAACGCTGTCAGAATCGTGGTTTAGGGCACAAGATTGGTCAGTAACTGAGCAGAGGGTTGTACCAGAGCACCACATTGTTGAGCTTCTGTTTGTGGCTAGCTCTTGCACACGCGGTCATGTTTACACTCTATGAATCACCTGTTCTCTAAAGATGCGGCGAAGCAGCGAGTGGACAGACAGTTTTTGAGTCATCAACGTCAGCAGGCTGGCAGACAGTCGGGTCAAGGAATTACAACACAACATGTGCCCCCCCCGTCCTTGTCCTGCCACCTCTCTGCAGACACTCCCGAGGGTGGTTGCCATGGAGATGCCTTCTCTCCCTTTCTATTATTGGGCCAGCCACACGAGGGAGGGGTCTGGGTGTTTTTCTGCCCCCTGGGGTCTGTCTAAGGATTTGTCTCTGCGTGACACTCCCGCCGACCCAGACAGACGAAAAATTTGGAAAACATGGGAGACCCGCCATTTTAGGATAAACATTTTCAGCTGGCTTGAGTTTGTGTTGTTGACTTGTTATTAGTACTGTATTTTTTGAGGGAGAGTGAGTGAACTGTGTTGTGCTGGTGACATGTCCTTTAATCAAGGTGCTATACCGCCACCTGCTCCACTTTCACTACTTTGTAAAACAACACTGAAACAAGGTAAAAGTATGCAGGATCTTGAGCCAATCTAGATACATTTTGAGGTATCGTGTAATTAGTAGACAGTATTAACTAAGTTACAATAATTACAGCGATTACAGTAACATTGCAGTCTTTTTCTGGCCTTCTTTGAAGTGAGGTCAAGTCAGGGTGGACAATCTGGCAAAGGGGCTAAAATCTGGATCTTTGATTGAGTGACAGATTGCTACTAACATCAGTTTCATTTCATAAAAAGTGTACATGTTTATCATGTTAGCAGATGTTAGTGAGTTTAGCTCATAAAAAAAACATGTGAAACCCTGTAACAACACCCCAAGTCTGATAGGTTCTATTGTGCAGTTTAAGATATTTAGATTGTCAATACATTCACGTAAATTTTGTTATATTTCTTAGTAACCATCCTAAATACCATAACTTCCTGCCAGCTTAGTGAAGATGTTTTGAAACACGTCTGAAATGTGTTTGAGTGTCCAAACATCAGCAGTAAAGGCTAGAATTTGTGGATTCTGGGTCAGTATAACAATCAGGGATTGTGTCTTTAAATTGCAAGGTTTCCAGTGTGCCACATTTCCTGAACACACCCAATCTTAAAGGGCCAATCATCAGAATTCATCTGTGGTTTGAACAGATGTAGTAATAGTTTTGGGCAGCACCAACAAGATGCCATTTTCCTCCCATGTATGAGAATAAAGGTTTCAGAGGCAATTATCTTAGGACGTAGGCACATAAAAGCAGAACTATTTGCCGGAGCAGACACTACTGTGAGTGACGAAATGTGTGCTTTTGGTAATTTGGGTGAACTGACCAGTAAGATATGAATCCACTCATATTTCACAAGCTAAGAACCATGTGTGCATAACCAGATGTACCATATAGACTCACCATCCAGTCAAAATTAAAAGGTATCTGTTTAGTATGAAACTACATCCTGCAGCCGGTCATCTTATCTCAGCATAATACCTGGAAACACCTGGAATTAGCTTGCCCAGCTAATTCACGTGTAACACCTAATTTTAGTAATCACTGGGATGCAGCGCTATTTGTTTATGTACCAGAGCACACCTATGATGTGTGCATGCGTCCACTTGCATGGTAATGCTGAAAACACACCAAGCAGCAGCAAAGTGCAACCTGTGGAAAGCTGCAGCAGTCATTCTAAGCTGCGATTATTTGATTCTGTGGCGAACTAGCGGCAGACTTAGGCTGCTGAGGCTAGAGAATACACGCAGCCAAGCAGAAAACAAGAGTCCTGGGACTCCTATGACATGTTGACCAATGTTAAAAAGAATTTCTTCCTGTGAACACATAGTTGTGGCTCATTTCAACGGTTATGAAACCACTGCTCCTTTCGGTGACAAGTCTAAATATACTAGTCAACTATAATTGTAATATTTAAGGCCCTCTTCACCTTTACTAGTTAATAGTTAGCAGCCATAGACTGACTATTTGTGCCACTCAAAGGCTACCACTGGCTGCTGCCAACAACTTTATAGGTGGAATGTTTTCTTGCATGTTACTCATTGCAAGAGTTAACATCATGAAACAATCAACCCACCTTTAATGTCAATATAATGGCACTTCCAGTTCCACTTGTTTTATTCTCTTGCATGACATACACTTAAGAGGTGGTTGGATCTTTAAGCGCTTAAAAATGTTAATGTATTTCAACCATATTTTGCAAACTGAGTATTTCAGGTGCTCTCCGGCAGTACTACACCCCTGATTAATCTGTGTGTAATCCAAAGTGTAGAAACAACAAGCTGTGGTTTTACAGTGGGTCATTGGTCAGCTTTGGAGGTGCTGGTAGGCAGATTGTGACGGGCTATAATTCCATATTATTTGGAGAAAGATAAAGAAAGAGAGTATTTCTCAATGACTTTTTATCTGTGTTACAATGCTTTCTCTTTGGTGTCTGTTTTTAATAGAACTCCACCTGTGAACTCAACTCTTCCTGTGGGGGGAAGGACCCTCTGTGGAGCCCCTCCTCGTTGTGTGGCATGGCCACGCCCCCTTCCTCCAGGGGCATGTCACCCAATTTAGAGCTCTCCCACAGTGCCTCACACCTTCCCAGCCGCTTCCACTGCACATCAGGTCGACCACACTTTCATGATTACAGTAGCTTTGCGGTGTTATTTAAGTTTTAACTGGAATCTGGAGTTTTCTTTTCTGCTGACTGCTGATTGTTTTGACCCGAGCAGGAGGAAAAGGAACGCCTGCCTCCAGCACTCCAGCCACCTCTTCCCCGCCTCCCACCCTATCAGATGACTTCCCCATAATCTCCTTACCAGCCAACACAGTCCAGTCCAGTCCACCAAGAAAGGTACGCTCACTCCCCTCCATTTTAAAATTGTCATCATAATGCCTCGTTTACATTTTTTTTTCTGTCATTAATCAGTTCACTCAGCTGACGGGCACTTGTCCTTTTGTGGATTTCTTTTCTACTTTTATTAAGAGACAAAAATCCCCAAACACTCTTCATCCAATTATTTTTTTTTCAGCATAACAGAATTACAAAAGGCCAGTGGGTGGATTGTGATTATTCATCACCAGTATGCTGTTTTCTGAATTTCACAATAGCTTAATTGTTTAGGATTCTGTTCCTATGTAGCCTATCCAAACAAATATGACAGATATGCCAGCCACTTCAAATTATCTAAACTTCTATCATGTTGAAAACTAATTACCTTGATAGCAGGAGGGAAACTGATTCATCAAACTTGCTTTAAGTCTGTGATTTTGCACTCAGAAGGGAAGCAACAGGAGAAAACAGTTGAAACTATTATAGTCTCATTATTGGTTTCCAGCAGCAGTCTGATTTTTTTTGTGCTTTTTGTCTCAGAAATGGCTTTTATTCTGTAGTATAAATGTAGAACGAGGCAAAGAATAAGAGTCTCTAATCAGCCTGTGCTGCATGTCTGTAATCCCACATTACAATGTGAAGAAGGTGTAAATGTTCTCAGAAACTGAAAGAGCTGGAGCGAAACCACTGATTTGTTATCCAGAATGAATCATAATAGAAAAAAAAACTTTAAACTGTGTGACTTTCCAGGATCGTCGACAAGCAGAGAGCAGTAAGCCTGCGCTGGTGAGACAGGAACCAGTGAAGGATACAGAGAAGAGTGCAGAAGGAGCCCCAAACAGAGGTTAGTCATAACGAGTCTCATCACTGATTTACCATCATTAATTTCAAAGTAAAGATCATTACAGGTCGTCAGTTTTCAATCTGATCTGGAATTAACCCGTGGAAAAGCACGGTTAATTTTCAATCTGGGCAGTCAGACCTGAAGATAATTAGACCTGAGCCAAAATATGGTTGACCTGAACAGACAGTAATTGAGAGAAAACATCATGAACCATCAATTAGCTCACAGCTGTGGTTAAAAAATACTGTAATATATGCAATTTTTACTGCGCTTCACAGCCTATACTGTGTGTGCCATAAAGGGTAACTTCTGTGTTTTTCAACCTAGTCCCTACGTTGTCATGTTTGACATTAGTCCAGTATTGAGCAAGAGCAGCAGTGACACAGGCTGCAATGTGACGTGAATGGGTTGTGCACCGACAATTTACGTCCAATAAAAGTGCTTATTTTTGCCATTAACATGCTGGGATGGTTATTATCAGTGTCTGACAACATTATGGAAAGGGTCCTCACAGAGAGAGACATTTTCCAAGAGTAGGATCCTTCTAGTCCAACCAGAAACAGCCCCACCAGACTCCATTGAAATAAAGAGTAATTTTATAATTTTATCATCGGCAGAAACAAAACAAAACTACCAAAAGCTGCCTTGGTTTGTCTTTCCACTGTTCCAACAATCACCAGCTCTGCTGTAGTTGAAATAAACCCTCAGTTCATCGAGTTTGATATGAAAATGTGCTGGCTCTTTACAAGATAAAATGACCGTTTATTTAAATGGAGTCTGGTGGGTTTGGCGATAGCGATTTCTGTTCTGTTCCTGGTTGAACATTAATGATCTTACTCTTTAACAAAAAGGTCTGTCTTTGTGGGGATTCTTTCCATAATGTTGTCAGACACTTAAAGTAAAATTTTAAAATAAGCACTTCTTATGGACATAAAGTGATGGTGCCCAAATGCTCTGAGTGGTTTCACTGCTGCAAGCTGCAGCACTCTGGCTCAATACTGGACCAAATAAAAAAAAATTTGTCTCTATTAGTCTCGTAGACACAAAAATATGGAGAAGTAGGGGCCAGGTTAAAAATACCAAAGTTACCCTTTAAAAAACACATTGTCCTTCTGTGATAATGTCGATGTACCACATGCTCAGAGTTGACAGAATCCACTTTGATCCTCTCAGGTTTTTAACATAACAGACCTGCTGCAATACAACAGGATCCTTCCCGGACTTAATTAGACTGAATGTAATATCTGTGATGCCAAATGTTGAATAACTTGGATCATTAGTCTTAATCAGCTGCACAATTCCAACAATGTTTCCCCAAAATAACCGGATCAGAGGTGTATTTGTTGTGTTGGTGTTTCGGCTTTTCTGAGAAGTTATTTTTCTAACATCATACCCACACTTTTGATACGCACCACTTCCTCATCAGATGCAGGAGCTGCTGAGAACGTCTCCATGACTTTGACAGAGCTGTCTGTCTTCATGAAGAAACAGGAGCTGGAGCTTCAGCTGAGAACATAGAAAGAGAGGGAAGAGGGTGAGTATCGACTTTGTACAGATTATATAACCAGATCCTCTCAGTGTGTGTTACTCAGCATGGAAAATACAAGTAACTTTGTGGGAATCTTCCTCAAGAAAAAATATGCTGTGCATGAGGCAATGACAGAAAGATGAAATCAGTTATAGTCAAACTGCCTTGTGCTGTCTTCAAAAACAAGTTGGCTCACAAGCATGTTACAGGCTTGAATGCTTTTTATGTGTGGCAAAGCATGGCGTGCATCACTTTGACTGTGTTTGTGTGTATCTCTGTGTGTGTTATAACAGCCAAACCATAAAATTGCCAGACCCAGGTCTGCTCATCCACAGCCTGAATAAGTTCCAGTATAAATAAACTAATATAATATAATTATTTATATATATTTTAAAAAAAGATAGCATGTAATTGATACTTTATTTAAACCTTTATTTAACCAGGAAGTCCCTCAAGAAGGAAATCTCTTTTTTAGAGGGAGACTTGGCCAAGACAGCACACCAGTTACAGTTTAAGAAGAAATAAACACAACAGACAGGACATACAGTCTATAAACACACAAGGAACAGCCTAAAACCACTTCAGGTGAAGCAGTTGCATTTCTCAGATACGGGGACTTTTAATATGGCTATACACTTTTTGTAAGGGGACTAGATTTTTGCATATTTATTTATTTCTGCAGCATTCTGTGGGTTAAATAAAGCATAGAAAATTACTAAGGTGAATAATGACAACATTAAAATCTGTGGTTACATTTTCTTGTGATTGACAACATTTCCAAATCCCTCTTGTTTCAGAGCAGAGTCAGTGAGCAGAGTGTTTTGTTTTGTCAGAGCCAAAAAGTTTTGAACTGGATCAAATCTTTTAATATGTGAATTCATTCTCCTGTTAAGCTAAACGCACCTGAGCTCATGCACTAAATATCCAGGATGCTAACACATCCCTGTTTATTTCCCTGTGTGTTTTTTAAGCTAGCTCTGCACGGTTATTGGTTTAAATCCCACTTGAGCCACTTGTACTAAAAATAAATGCACCTTGAGTATTGTGGACCATTTTAGATAAAAGCAGCTGCCAAATGGCGCAAGCTCTGCTGCCAAAGCTAGCTGCTTATATTTGAACATTTCCGTCCTCTTTGGGGAAAAACAGAAGCCCAGAAACTTCATTTTTTTGTGTGTGGGATAGCAGGTACTTGGCACTTGTTGTGACTGCAGTAATATTTAAGCACAGACATTGACATTCAGAACATGCAGGTTTAAGTCTGCCACAATCCTCCATATGTTGTCTCTGCTGCAGCTGCCATCACAGAGGAGCTGCTGAAGATCACTGAAGATAAGCAGGAGCCGTCGGGCCTGAGGGGCTTCGACTCCCCTTTCTATCGCACCACTGAGACTCTAACTGGCGGTCAGGCACAAGACAAGACCCTCTCCAACACCCAGCCGGGAGGCCCGGTCAGGGACACGCACCGTGTTGTCTCGACGCCAGACAAAGGGGAGACTACTGCGAGCACCAGTGGTGTTGGGAGTGAAAGAGGAGGTGGAGGAGCAGGAGACAGCAGGAGTTCAGCCATTGGCCTTGAGCAGTCCTGGTCTTTCCAGTCGGGCTTTACTCCCATCGATCACCACCTGCACCGCAGCCCCTCTGCCCCAGACGACGAGGTGAGCAAGTTTGGGATGTTCTCTCCGAGCCCGTGCAGCAAGACCCCTGCCCCCGTGCCCTACGAGTCGTTTTTAGACCAGGCTCTGCCCAGGGCGGCCTCGCTGTTTGTGGGCCAGAAGACGTCGGAGGCGGTGCACAAGGCGGCGATGGAAAGGCTGTCACAGCAGGAGGAGGGGTTGGAGGATGGGGAGGAGGAAGGGGTAGTTTCTGCTTCACCACTGGAGGTGCTGGATCGCCTTGTTCAGCAGGGGAGCGATGCCCACGATAGAGTTCTCAAGAGGTAAATCTGCACAGTTCAACTTTTATTCAAAGTTTTCTGGCTTTTATTTTTGTTGTTATCATTATTTATTAACCATTTACACCTGAACAGGTTTTCCTCCATTTTGGTTTTTGCACCTTTTAAACCTTTTTTCAACAAAATATATCAAAAACTCATTAAATCATATACACACACACGGTATATTTGGAGAAGTCACACAAAATATATCAGGGTGTTCATATGCCCAAATGCATTGTTGTGCATGTTGTGCATGTTGTGCATGTTGTTTTAGCAGATAGATTTGAGTGCGTTGTCAGTGTGAGACTCATGGTGATCATACTGAGGAGACTGAGGAGACTCAGGAGTGTGTTTTGATGTGCTGTTCACTGTGCACAGCCTGCCCGGGTTGTTTCCACTCTATTACTGCAGCCGAAAGGAAATACCCAGTTGAGAACAAGTGTGACATTGTTCAGAATCCACCGCCCCCTTTCTTTCTCCACACTGACACACAAACACACACACACAGCGAGCCGGTCCTCCGAGCCAATAATACAACCATGTCAGCAAAGTCAACGCAGGACACGGAACAATCTGGCTTCACTCATTTCAGTCGACCATCACCCCCGTGTCTGTCTTCATTAGAGCCAGACACGGCCTGATGGAGGGGATAAAATGGGTGGAAACAGAGACGGCAAAGTACGGCGTAGACAAACAACCAATTCAGCATTTCATTATGACACTTGTAGGGGTCTGCAGTATGGACAATATTGATGTGATTATCACAATTACGGCATTATCTCTGTTGATACACAACATCTACTGAAGCAAATATAGTTTTTAAAAAAGTGACAATCTTTTTGAGTATTTAAAGAAATAGTTTGACATTTCAGGAAACACTTTATTTCAATACCTTGTTGGATGAAAAGATTAATTCTGTTAATAAGATATGAAACCAGAGTTAAGAGGCGGTATGCTTAGCTTAGCATAAGCACTGGAGTCTGGGAATAATAGTTAGCCTGGCTGCTTCTAAAACTAAAAAGCGGAGTCTCCACTGATTGTCTGACAGCCTTACTGTGATGACATTGCCCGGTTGATGCTAGAATGGATGGTCTGGAAGGTTAAGTCGCGCCCTACTGTGCTAGGATTGGCTAGAGCGTTAAATGTTTTTCGTCCAATCATAGCGAACAAATGTTTGGCGAGCAGGGGCACAAATTCCCCCAAAAAACAGCTCCACATCTAGGGGTATGTGGGCACTGGAGGAAAGCCAACAGAAAGTCCCTCGGATGTGGGCACTGAACCCGCCAATGTCCTACCCTTCCTCTGGTTCTCCGTTAGAGGGGTAGAGCACAGCCCGGGTCAGTGGGGCTTGCTGGAGGCTTTGCCAGGGCTAAAGAGGCAGTCATAGCCGGTGTGAGGAGAGCCAGGACCCTCAGAGCATGTTGGAGATTCCCCATCCTGTGTTATGTGGACACTGGAGGGCAGATGACAGTGGGCATTCGGCCTTAAGCATGGACCGCTGACTTGACTCTCAGCAACCTGGCTCCATCCCATAGCCCCTAAGCAGCCTCCAGCAGTGAACCGTGAACTGAAGCATATTGCTGAGATGCAGTGATGTCAGAAAAAGCTTTGTGGCTGCGGTCAAAATTAACACTCTTTGCCCCACAGCAAAACAACCAGTCACAGCAGCGTAGAGTTTCTGACAGTCCCTCCCGAATTTCCACTGTAGCATCAACCTTACTGCTCTCAGCCAAGAAATAGCTCCAGCACTTAACACGCTGTAAAACCACAACACATTGCTTTTAGTCTTCAGATACTGTACAGATAAAACTAAAGATATAGTGTGTTAATCAGTGAGCTTTAAAGGTGCTGGTGGGAGGATTTTGTTACCTGTGGACAGAGCTAGTCTAGCTACCCCACCTTTATGCTAAGCAAATAATCTCCTGATATATCTTTATATCTATAATACCGACATGAGATGATAACATACGGGGACTGTATCACCCTAGTATTGTGTGTGTTAACCTGTGCTTTTCACACCTTCCACACAAGTTGTGTTTCAAGTGAAAACCTGGTTTGAGTTTTATATTTTGGATTACAACCAACACCTATGAAATGTGGGTGAGCTTGACATAAATCACTGCAGAGCAGCTTAAGAGAGAAACTTCCCACAGAGATCATTCTTCTAAAGTGTTTTCTCCGTTCTCTCCTTTTCCAGATTACCGTTGCCAAGTAAGTCAGCTGACTGGACGCACTTTGGAGGTAAAACACTCACAGCACAACACTGCCTTACATTGATAAAAGACGCTATTATAAAGACTGCAGATGGAGCATTATTCAGGCATTACTAGCAATTCGTCACGAGCTCTGAGACATGAACAGCATGTTAAAATGTTACCCAGCCAGACAGGGAATTTGTTCAGCGGTTTATCAAAACACACAAAGTTCCCACAGTCCTACAAAACCTGATCAGCTCAGAAATGGAAAGTTGGCCACTTAGAGATTTTTTCCCCTTCTTTATTTATTTATGCATTCAGTAAACCAGTGTAAGAATCTAATCTTCTTCAGCTGCAGCTCGTAACAAAATAGAAACACTGTGTGATTTTGTTCAAACTCTGCCAGCTTGTAATTAGAACTCTGGAATTTAATCTTCTCCCCGGTTGACTGATAGGAGTCATGTAATTTGGATTGCATCTAAACAGAATTCCACTCAGGGCTCGTGGCAGACTGATTTAACCTGTCTGGAGCAATGTGAAGGTCCTGGATCAAATTCTCATGAGAGTTTTTCTCTGCTCTCTTCATACATGTTAACAAGGGAAGCTCTGTGTCCAGAGTTATGTTGAACAGTTGCAGGGATTGAAGAGTACTGTATACATGTGTCACATTTTAAATATCTTTATAATTTGATTAACTGGGGAAACAGCAGTCGAAAGTCTGTGTTGCTACCATCAGGTCACTGGTTCAAATCAAAAGAGAAACTGGAATGTGGATCAAGAAACCCTTAAGGTTGACAGGTGCAAGTTGTTTTCAGACCCGTGTGTTTATTTGTTAGCCACAAGGAC
>JAPZEB010000011.1:8303959-8325373 GCA_029783705.1 Chaetodon striatus | reverse complement strand
TAAATATACCCTGTCCTGAATGGTAGAAAAAGAAAAGGATTTCCGCACACCTACATCTATGCAGCGTTTCACTGTGAAACATTGTGGAAAAAATAGGCTACAGACTTAAACAGTGGTTACAAAAACACAAGTTATTAATGTTACATGAACATGTTAACCTTATTTTTAATAGGTGTTATTTGTTTATTTTTCTTCTTCCCTTCTTTTTCTCTTTTACCATTTAACACTTTGTTCAACACTTTATCCAACAATACAATGCACAAAAAAGTCAGGTATAAAACCAGACCATAACAATACACAAGAGCTGAAAACATCAGTTGCAATTAGATAATTATTAATATATAATAAATATATAAATATCAATACATAAATATTAAGAAGTCTTATCATAAATAAAATAGAAATGGACATGAGAAAAAAATTAAATAAAAGATGTAATATTTAAAAAATTAACTTGCTTTTTTTTGTTTAGCATTGAGTTAAATTCAATCAAAGAAAGACGGAAAGAGGGCTGTGAACCTAAAAATAAATAAATAAATAAATAATTGCTGTATGACGCAACCTTCATTCTCTGACGTCATCGGTCGACATTTTAGAATTAACCACAGACTGTTTAAATACACAGGAACACAGAACATGCTTCCACTGTCAGTCAGCAGGGGAGAAGTTGGGATGATATATATAACTGCTCTCATATCATCTGTTAGATATGAAGCTATGAGCCATGAAGTTATCTTATTTTAACTTAATTGAGTTCAGGTGCGCTGATTAAAAACAAACGCGTACAACGGTTAATTAGCACGCTTCAATCAACTGGTGGGTGGACACGGCTAGGCTAACGTTAGCTTTGTCGGCCGTTAATGCTACACTAAGCTAACGGGTTTACTGACGGGCAAACATGCTTAAGTCTACGAAAATTAACAGCGTATTTCCCAAATTGTCGAGTTCTTCCTTCCTTAAACACAGAGGTGAGTCTGAAATATTATCAAAGACAACATTTAGGTTTAACTCTACGTTAGCTAAACAAAATATAGCAAATAAGCTAGTTCCTGCAGCCCAAAAACACATTTAGACCTAGCTAAGTTAGGTTTCATACAGAAAATCAATGCCAAGATATTTAAAAAACACTGTAATCTTGTTATTGTATGTATTTGAACGAAAACTGCATTTTATATCGGTTTTTATTTGTGTTGTTAAGGACTGAATATGATAGTTTATGCTCAGTGTGTCTGGATAGAAAGATAGAAAGCTGTTCATTAGAAACATATTGCATTTGGCTTGATTGGGGCCTTCTATGGTCATTATTTTTCATGATAAAGCACATTTAATGGCCTCTAGTTGTGCTTGACATGTTGTCTTTTCCTGTCTTTAACTTAAAGTCCATTTTCTGACATTTCTAAAATAACCCATCTTCTCTCTTGACTTTCCTAAAAGAAGTTGGTCAGATGTCTGTGATCATTTTTTCACATATACTGTAGGTGTCCCTGTTTCCATGTTGTTTATATTTACTTTTATCCCTGTGTTTGTTGTCCTGTTTCCACCAGAGGACACTGTTGCTCCAAAAACCCCAGCCTCTGCAGCCATGTTGGGATCAACAGGTAAGGCAGTCTGGTGAACACGGAGTTACACAGTTCATGATTGAAGATGATTCAGATGCTTAGGCTGTTAACGGTGCTGTTCAATATATGACAGCAGGATTGATGATATTGACGAGAGGTGGTGATATGTGTTATTTTTCTCAGGTTGTGTATTTTTTTCTTTGATATTTTTGTTTACTTGAGATGAGGAAATAGTATCACGACTGCTGAAAAACACCTTCTGAAGAGACGGCAGACAATAAACCAAAACCAGAAATATTACTGAAACCTAAAGAAAAGTTAATCCATGTTGATTTATACAATTAAATCTTTGTCATAAATTAGTGAATGTATTAGAATAGTTTATGACAAATACTGCATGTACGTAGTAACTTGAAATTTGGACAGTTTGTTTAGTAACAGCATTCTGTCATTTCGTATTTGTATTTCTCTTCTGTGTATGGTTGGTGTATGTACATACGTGATTGTATGTGTTTTATCAGCTCCCAATTCCCTGAGCCTTGCTGATAACTCTCATCCTGCTTCCAGGACTGAATCATTTTTTGTGAGTATAACCGACCAAGTATGATTAGTTTATCAAACGCGTGCATATGTATTTCACGAGAGAGAGTCCAAAAAAAAAAGGGGGGAAAAAAAGTGGTATGATTAATTTACCAGCATTCCGCAGGGTCAAGGAAATTGATGCAGGATAATTGGGCACATAGGGAATCCTTGGCAATTTGTGCTTTCAGACTCTACTTGAGAAATTAGATGTCAGTGCAAATGTGAAATTGCTCCTCAATGTTCTCAAAGATTCCATGAAAATTTAAACATAAATCTTAAGTATTTCCAGCAAAGGGATTCTTTCCCTTTTTTTTGTGCCAACTTGAAATGAAGCCCTGTGAAAATGATCTGAATGAAGTGAAAGTGTATGAGGGGGGAAAAAGACATCCGAGCCTGTGTAAAGTTGGGGCTGCACTCCGAGGAGGATGTCGGGGCTCTTGCTCTCGGTAAAATCCTCATGCAAGAATTCATTAGATTCTTTTTGACAGGAAGTAAAGTTTGAATTCATCCGAAGACATGTAATTATAATATTCAAGATATGTACACCTATAACGCAAAATATAACTCAGACAGTGCGGTATAGCCTACTTTTTTTACTCTGGTTGTCAGGGTAGAAGTTGGAAGGTACAGACGTACGACACATGTGTTCATATGAATGAAAATAAATTACACAGGAATGAATAATTGATGTAAAGAGCATACATTTGTCAAGTTCAGGAGGCCATTGATTGATAAAGTTGTATGTTTTAGTTCGACAAAAGTTTGAATCTTTTTTATTTTGAAAAAGCAGTCAGACTCTGATTAACCTTTTTTAAATTAAATAGTCATTAATTACATTTTATCAATTTTGATTCAATTACAAGCATTAGTAAAAATTAATAAATCATCATCATCATCACCGAGTCTGATCAAAACTTGGGGTGGAAATTTTATATTCATGCAAGATCAAGATAAACTGATCGCTTAAAAGTCTTGCTCCAAACTCCTAGTTATATTTAAATGTTAGTGTTTATTCCTCACGGACACACAGTGCGAAAGAAAATGCTAAACAAGAATATTTTTGGTAAGCATACTACATACTGACACTCTGGAAAACGGCTTCATTTGTCCTCATTAAAAGCTTAAAAGTCCATGAATAAATAATAATTAAAGAGGATACTTTTTTCCCCCTTTTTTATCTTCGGCCTTATGCAAAATACACTCACTGACTAAATAAATATGCTCCATAAAGGCTGTTTAGAAACGTGCCCTCCCCCCCTACTTCCACATTTAGATAGCTGACATGCACCTAAAGATCACATCCTACATTGGCTGTTGGTTTTGGAGGGAAAAATTGGACCTCCGAGAGTCAACTTAATGCAATTAAGTGAGGATGATGAGTCTTTCTCTCTCTGTGCTGCTTGAATCAGTAAGCAAGGCAGAATCAAAACTTAAAGGCAAGAAGAAAAGAAAAGAGCGGGAGATGAGCGTGCACAGACCGGTCCCAGCGGTTTAATTATTTTAATTATCTCTCCTCTTTCAGCTTTCCTAAAAAAGAGGCCATTAAAGGATGCCCGTTTGGGTTAATCTGATTAAAAAAACAAGATGGAGGGAGAGATGAAAGGCTGCAGATGTCAGTGCTAATCAGGGGAGTTAAAACTGCTATTTGTGAACTGGGACGGTTGTTAAAGTGGGTAGAAAGTGCGTGCAGTGTGAGTGTTTTTTTAAATACGTTTTTCCTCACTTCAAAACACCTCCTTCCCGCAGCCTCTGTTGATAAACTCCCTCTCATGCATCTCCTCAAACTAACGCCATGTTTGATTCTCCACCGCGCTCTGTAACTGTGCTGGCAGCAGGTCAGGCAAACACGGCGCGACTGGAGAGAAATATTAAAAGTTTAAGTTTAGTCCCCAGTGATATGGCTTCGTTTTCGTAAAGGAAGATGCCATTTGAGGAAGTGATGAAAGCAGCATTAGCAATTAGCAACACTAGAGTGAATATTTCTTGGATTTTGCAGAAAGTCGGCCAATAAGACACATCATTATCGATTTACCAGCCTGTGTTTTTTTTTATTCTGAGGCAAAACATAATAATTAACTGCTCCTCATCAAGTCATTTTTGTCAGTAACGTAGTCCTTAAAGGGTTATTTTCTTAAAACAAGTGAAGAAGGTCTGTCAGTTTCCTCTGCACTTCAACTCCTCTCATGCATTTTCTAAAACTAGATTTTGTTTTTCTTGATTCTCATGGAGCAAACTGTCCTTTTCTCACTTGTTTCAGTATAAAGCTAGCGAGGAGAAATAAAGTTGAGGCAGGTGTATGTCAAAGTCCACCAAGTACAAAACATTTGTGCACTCAGATTAGTCAGAATGGCTTTTTAATTGTACAGTACTCATCTATGTTCGACACAGGGGAGTAAATAGACAGTTTGGTTATTTAGTGTTTTATGATGTAGATGGTCTTTTCTATGATCGTTTTACATTGGAAACATGCCTAAATTTTCTCACTGCACCAGCAGAGTTTTTCCACTTATTTTAAGATTTAATGTTTTTTAGAGACATTTTTTATATTTCCATGTAAAAATCAGTTTTGGTTTTAACTTACTTAAGAAGATGGATATGATTTTTGCAGTGTAATTATTTAATGTGGTGATAAGAAGCAGTAGGTATCAACTTTATATCACTCAGCAGGCCCAATGCAACACTGTCAACTTTGATAATGCAGGGAGTTGTTAAAGTTCCTCTGACTGCAGAGCTTGACATTTGTTCAGGCAAGAATGAGCACAAAACCAGCACAGGTGTTGAGCCACAGCATGGCGAGAGAGGAGGGGAAAGGAGAGGGGAAAAAAAAACAAAGATCTACTTTCAAACTAAATCAAGCAGAAGGAATGTCCTGAGTGTGTACAGAGATGGACGGGAGCCCATGCAATATTAAAGCGCCATGTCTGGCAATGCCAACCGTGCCACTCCTCTCCGCGGCTCCCGCCCTCCCGGCTTCCCGGCCATCGGCTCTTCCCTCAAGGTGACACTTCAAAGCGGGCACGCAGACGTGGCAGGCCTGGCTGTCGGCATGGAGCCAGTCCCCCCCCACCCCAACTCCCCCTTCCTCCTCTTTCTCTCCCGCCCACCACCCATTCTACCCTGCTACCCCCACCACCACCACCACCACCTCAAAGACACAGCTCCTACCCCTGCTGGGCCAGGTCAGCGCCAAGATCCACACCGCTCGCCGCCTCGGGAGCCGCTGTCAAAAAACTCTTCCCCACAAGCTTAATTAATAACGGGCCATTCCTAATGCAAACCCTCTGAATCTGCAGCCTGTTTCCCTCCGATCCTATTGGTGAGTTCTGAGGCCTCGACAGAAGGCAGACAAGGAGAGGAGGGCTGGTTGGGGATGCATCCAAATCATTTGAATTTCGATGATTGGGATTCACATGCATTATTCTTCGCGCTTTATAACCTATTTTCTGTGTTGTACAGTGTGCCTGCCTGCCCGCCTGCCTGTCTGTCTGGGTGTTTTTTTTAAAGATGTCTCTCTTCTGCAGATGATTGGAGACACTCGAACCAAAGAATATGGGGCTGCTGTCCTCGGCCTGTCTGACAGGTGGGGTAGGAAAAACCTAAATGTACACACATACACACACCCAGTCTGCATCAGCTGGGTCCAGGGCCTGTAATCACCTCTCAAACCTGGAGGGAGAATTTTACAGAGCGCGCCGTGATCGATATTTGCCGATCCGTCTGCCCGTATCAACCTCAAATAAAAGCAGAGAGCAGGAGACAAGGCAGCACAGGCAGGTCGTGGGGAGGTCTGCGGCACCCCCGTTTGATGTCTGTGAAAGCACTCATCAGTGTGTAGAACCGGCCTCATCTCGGCACGCCGGGTCACCGCCGCCTCACCCCGAGCAGCGCACGGCTGATTGTCTCGCTGTCGGGGCGAGCGGGGTTGTTGTTTTCCGAGGTGAGAGGACTGATCTTTTCCGGCAAGCTGGGCTTCGGTTTTTTAATAGGGCCCCAGCTCCGGCACCTCGCAGGCCCGCTCAGGCCGACACGCTGATGATGAGGATGGGAACTTGTCCAAATTCTCTCCTCCTCCTCCTCCTGCCAGTCCTCAGCTCGTGTTGTTACTGTATTTTTATTCACTGCATGTGCTCCTCTGTCTCGTCTGTTGCATTCTTGATGGACCGAGCGGGGGAAAAAAGTGCAGGCTAAACAACCCCGTGTGCCTCGAGAAGCCGTGGTTAAATGGTACACAGCTCGGAAACATAAGGTCTGCAAGTGCGAGCGCAGCCACGAGAGCATTGCGGCATTTAGGGCAAGGAGCTGGTTACGTTAGCTGACACACTGATATAATTAGGTCGTAATAAATAAGAAAGGCAACGGGGAGCGAGGGCGTGTCTCAACAGTGGCCATTAGAGAAACCACATAGGTTGCATTTTGGGAAAAAAAGTCACCTGTCTACCTGGAAATACACACACTTTCTCTTTTTCCTGCTCAGTCTCACACACATTTACTCATTGTCCTACTTGCAGAGTCCTTATGAGTGTTGTTCTAAACCCCAGAAGCCCTGGCCCTTTAAGTGAGCTAACTGGGGTGGTTGTAGGCTCAAACCAACCTTAATTAGTACACTTACTGCACAGCGAGGGCAGGTACGAAGGCGAGCCTCCGCACTGCAGTTTCCCTCAGATTAAGCCTCTTTTAGACGAGGCTATAACCTCCCACAATGATGCGGTAATTAACTTCATTAGCTTTCGATTCTCTTTTAGTTTTGGCAAAGTGGGTGAGGCTTAGTTTTGGCCTCCGTTGAGATAAGAGTCGCAGAAATCGGTTAATCTTGTCTGTCTGTGTTTTATCTCCACCAATGTTGCTGTATTTCACGCGTGCTACCTGCTGTTCATCTTGGCGACATGCATGTGCATGAGCGGGTTGTAATGAGTCAGGCATCGGGTTTTAATAAGCAGAGCTTTACCCACAGATCCTTCTGTGATTTGCATCCATGTCGGACACGAGGCGTAAAGCGGGGTGATTGATTCATGGCTCGTCCCATATTGGAGCGAGGGAGAGGGAGGAGAGAGAGAGAGAGAGGAAGGCCATAGATTTATTATCAAGCTCAGCGACAAAGGGAGGAAGAGAGTGTGCATATGTTAATCCGCTGGCTGAACGATGATCAAAGACTGGAACAAGCTGAGCCCTGCTGATCGCCTCGGGGCAAACGATGCTCTCCAAGCAGCTGGGAAAGTGTGCAGACGAGGAGTAAACAGATAGTTAGAAAAATCAATAGCCGAGGTTCGGGCCGCGGCTTGGTCTGAAGGTCAAAGAAGGCTGGTGTCTGTGGGTGCTCAGAGGGAAGTCTGGAAACCAGGGGCGCTTTTAGGCCAATCTAAGAGAAGTGATGTGTTTACAGCTGAGTTGTGTCCAGGCATGAAGGAAGTTCAAGCTGAGGTTATGGCTGCTCTGGTCAGTTCAGAGATAAAAAAAACCCCACCATGAAGAAAAAAAACAATTCTGGCTCTGACTCAAACATCTAAAGATTTAATTCATGGGCAGTGGCATGGGTGTGTTTGGAGAGAGGACCTCGCATCCGCTCATTTGGGTTTCAAAGGAAGAAGGATTTTCTTTTTAGTGTCAAAACACCCTGCGTGGGACTCGTTTGTTCGTTATCTGTTGTCCCACCTTCTTCTTTAGACTGACCCAAAGTATTCCCACAAGGCCTTTACCTCTGGTACCCGCGCTGGCGGGCTGCTATGGGAATTTGTGCCATCCCTGTGATCCCGTCCTCAAGGCTCAGTTTTGGTTTGAGTTTTGCAATTTCCATCGTCAAAACAACCAATTCTCCTATATGTCCTCACGTAAATATTGCAGAGAGTTGAGCGCTTTCTTTTTCATCAAAGCAGTCACCTCGCAGCTTCATAGGCTCCAATAGCTGTTGAAAAATAAAAATATTATCTGTCATTGTTCTGTTCATTATAAATTCAAGTCTTTGTTTGCCTATAGCTGAATAATTAAGATGACTTAGCTTTTTACCCCCAAGCTTTGGCGTCTTTTGACTTCCTCCACTTCTGAAGCGGATTGTTTTTGTGATTAGTCATTTTGTTTAATCTGGTAATGATGGCATCCCCTCAGGCTAAATGCCTGATTTGTGCTTACCAGTTTATTTATTCATTTGTACTTTTGACGTGTTAATCTGCATAAACGGCGCAGAGCTCCACCAGGACCCCCAAACGTTTCTCTGCACCTGTCAATTACAACAAATCTAAGACACCTGGAAGCAGCCACCCTGGCCTCCGCGTCTTGATTGGGTTAGAAGTCTGCCTGTCAATCAGCCCTGATCTCCCCGGTCCTGTCAGGGAAATACTGATATTCAGCCCTTCATCTGTACTTCAAGACTGCAGCATGCATTGATCAGAACTGCTGCTAATTATGATTGATAAGATAATGTGCAGTACAGCACAGACAGTACAGTACCACACAATGCATTTCTCTTTTTCACTCTGAGGCAGTGCTTTCTAACTTTTTTGGCTTGTGACCACCTGTCACTGGTTGTGTATATTATATTTATTCATGAATTGCATTTATCTGAATAATTTTAGGGCCCGAAGAGGTAAAATCATGCAGTAATTCACAAGAAAAAAAAGCAGAGATTAGAGAGAATCCTCAAAATATGTATTTAATTTTGTGTAGCTGAAAGATTTTGCTTTCCTATCCTGTTAATCTTGCTATTTACAACTTCTGACCCACTGCTTTAATGGAGCTCAATTTGTAAGGCAAGCCAAAAATTGAGGATAAAGTAGAAAGTACTAAAGCTGCACAGTCTTCCAAACATGTAATTTTTTTGGTCCAAATCTGGATCTGAAAAAAAACACACATATTGGTAGACAAATTGATGATGTCTAGAATTATTAAGACTTTGTATAAACAATGCGAACTCACGACTCATTACCCCTGATTTATTGCCACCAAGTGTATTGTGCTGCTGTGGTACAAATTTAGCAGGATCCCTTGAATTAAATGTGTCTATGTGCAATGTAAGTTATGATGCATTTGCACAATATAAGAGTGATGGCAGTGTCATGTCAAATAGACCAGTGTTTCCCAAACTTTTTCCTTAAGGGACCACTTTTCTATCAATGAATAAGCTAATTAAGATAATGAGTACGAGTAAGTAAAATATTCCATATTATATTCAATAGATAACAAAAACAGTATGGAACAACTGATTACATCAGAGATTAACTTTCCTTATTTTTCCTAAGCTTGTATTTAGTACTTTACAGTGCCCTAACCCTGTAAGATTTAAATGTATAGCTTGAATAATACTGTAAACTTTAAACATAACAATTTCATTTGGTTTTCTCCACTGTAATGCACACCATGCTGAAACTGAGGCCTAGTGTATATGTTTTAAAAAAGTTTTCTTACACCCCTTAAAAGCTTTGTCCATGAAGCTTTGGCAACCCTAAGTGGGGGCCAGGACCCCCAGGTTGGGAACACCTAAATGAATTTGGCAACAAATTATAGGAAATAACATAAACAGATGTGTGTATGTGCAGGAAGATTCATCTAGTACCAGGGAGTTTGGGGAAAATGTTACCCCTATACCTCACAATGAACCAAAATATAATCTCCCTTGGCCTTATCTTTCACTAACTGTTTCAGAGATGCTACTAAACGAGCAGACGTACTGAAAACATATTCCTGTGTACTGACACTGATCACAGCTTGCAGCATATAACGACAGCATTTATATTTTTGACCTAAGAATAGTTGAACTGGATAACTAGTCTGCCATGAGAGTTGAGAACATACCAAACGTCAGAAGGAACCGGCTGACCTCTCGTGCTGCAGTCTGGCCATTAGCAAATCCTCCGGTATGTTGTCGGACAGTCGGAGACCTATAATTTACTGCAGCATGCCTCAGTTAGCCCTACAGCAGGCCTCTGGTTATCCGATGCAAATGTTCCCAAATGAAACGAATGGGAAATATCAACAAGCTCTGAGTAATTGCGGCTGATAAAAAATGCATGGGGGTTGTGGTGCCGGACTCGCTTCCCGCAGACGCAGAGAAGTTATCTCTCATTACCCGGACGGTGATAAAGTGCACAGACTTTGCCGTCAAGCAAAAGCAATGCATTCAGCTCCATCTAATAAAGGCTGCTGCCTACCACGCACTTGCTCGTGAAATCCATTTGCAGCCGTTTGTTACGGAGGAGAAATATTGTTACTGGCTGCGGCGATTAATTTTCTCTCTCTGTGCTTTGACGCTTGTCTCCGTAGTTAAAAAACCCTGCATATGAAGTCTAGATGTTTTATTCATTGTAAAACTTAATTTATATACAAGTAAGGATGTACACTATATGAAGATTTCACACTAACAACCTCCACAGTACATTTAAAAAGTAGAGTCTGTTGCAATTCTTCATCGGTGTACTGGGGATTACGATATCAGTTCGTTTTCAACTGCAACTTGTCTGTGCGTGTTCCTTGCTGCACCAGAATTCAAGACCTCAGTCCTTCTATCTGCCACCTGAATGTCAGGAGTCAGGACAAGCACTAATTCAATCTGCCATGCAAAACAGCTGTTTGGCTCCAAGAAATCTGAATAATAAAGAGGATGACACGACGGCTGTCGCTGCGAGCACAGCAGGGGATCCAAACTCCACAAACGAAAAACATGAGACTAGATTATGAGGAATGGATGAGGGTGGTTTCATGGCAAAGATGAGCAGCTTTTCTGTGCTGCCGGGAAACTTGTAGTCTGTGGAGATTTGAAAAATATTCGAAAAAGAAAAGTACATGTGGTTGGTGCCTCGAGTTAAAAAATCTGGGAAAGGTCAGCTGAAAGACGGAACCAATGTTTTTCCATGTTTTAGCCCATTTGCTACTTTACATTAACTTACTGCTGTCTGTTTTGAAAACTAGGTCTTTTTAAAAATGTTTTTCTGACCTTCCAAGCAGTTATTGGTCTCCTTTCAGTTCAGTTTGGTATTAAAATCAATGTGCAGACCTCAGACTTGCTCAAGATAGATACATAATCCATCCCAGTGAATGTCATGTCAACTTTTATTTTTAACTTTTCAGAAGCAGGTTAGAATTAAGATATATCTCTGTTAGGTCTCTGACTGTTAGAATCGCATCGTGTTTGAACCTTTTTGCATTCAGATCTGCGTTAATAATTAAGGGACAGTGATGACCTTCTGTCATTTGTCCACCTATTTGGTCCAAAAATGTCCAATACTTATGTTTATTACCAGTCACCTACAAACTGATGACACTGCGGTCAACCTCAGCTGTACTGTGTGTTTAGTGCTAATTGTTAGCATGCTAACATGTGCTAATTAACGCATAAACAAAGATGATAAACATGGTCAACAATGTATCTGCTGAACATTACCGTGTTAGGATTGTCACTGTGAACATATTAGCATGCTGCCGTTAGCATTTAGCTCAGCACTAGTACAACTTCCCAGCTTAGACTCTTGTTTACATTGCTGTCTTTTTGTCCATTTTTATTACATTAACTGTACTTTACTTTTTTTGTTTGTTTGTTTTTTCAAGTCTCAAATATCCCAGCAGTAAATCCAAGACATAACTCCTGGTTTTTGTAACATGTCGTAAGTCTAATAATGCGTTCACATGGAATCAGGCAGACAGTAGACAGCAGACACACAACACCCTCTGCAAGGCCAGGGAAAAACAAACAGTCCGACAGAACATACAATATGTTGCAAAGGTTGTGTCAAATTGTTTACAGAGAATGGAATAAAATGATTTCGTGTTTATTATCAAATGCAATTATTCTAGTTAAGTCCAGTAATTGTCCAGATAACCCCTGTTTTCTTCTTGTGTCAGGGATTGTAAATTCCATCACAGAGGATGGCAAAAACTTAAAATAATACACCTAATTGTACTGTCCTGCTCTTGCCCACTAAAATGATATCCGGTTTGCTGGATTTCAAGTGATCGCAGCATTAGCCTTGCTCTGGATGGGAGCATGAGGTAGTTTGAAAGCAGCTTATTACCCCCAGATAATAACAAAAACTTTTAAATGTAGGCAAAGAAGCAAAAGGTGTTCACAATGACACATTAATCAACTGGATAGTGTCCATTTGCTTCCTGGAAGACATGAAAAATGATATCCTTTTTAAATTTATGCTGTGGAAAATGTTGGACAGTTATGTAAAGCATGAAACATGCCGAAACCACATTAATAACATTCATTGTTCTGCTCAACCTTTCCAAATTCTTTTAAAATTGCTGTCAAAAAATGATCCCTTCTCGATGACAGATAACATTTCTGTGAACTTTGAGTTCTTCATGTTGCCCATGCAGATGAAAGGATCATCAGCAATTCAGAAAAAAACTTCACTTCTCAACTAGGGTTAATGCTTGTGGCAGTGCACTGACGTCAACAGCTGTTCTCAAACAAGCCCTTTGATGACTCATTGACAGCAGAAGCTCCCGATTGCCACTTTCACTAACTGGGGAAATGTCAGCGTCTGCGCTCAACGGAGGCTGATCACAGTCCTTCTACAGCTCCCGCCTGCCAGAACGTGGCAGTGATGAAATAGCTGTGGTGTTAATGGATGTGAGAGCAATCTTGACCCCCTCCAAAGAGCAGGCTCTCTGTCTCCATTAAAAAAGGGCCTTTACTTTGGTCTGGATCAGAGCCTCAGCTCTCTCTGTGCCACGGGGAGTAGCCAGACAAAGGTAATTGTATGCCTCCTCTGCCCCTCCACCTCCACGTCAGGGCCCAGGGGAGAGCCTGTGGAGGACACAGATTTTGAAATTGAGAGAAAACACACAGACAAGTAATGATTAGGTTATTAGCGCTGAGGTGACTAATTACCTAATTGTACTGTCAAAAGGGGGAGCAGGAGGGGGAGCTGGGCTGCAAGGTGAGGAGAGGAGAGGGGAGCAGAGGTGGAGTGTTCGGAGAGGCTCCCCAGGCTGGGCTGTAGGGGTGGGTCCCTCACTACGTCTCTTTCCCCGCGGCATCCCCCCAGCCTGCTGTTCAGGTCCCGGTGACATCTGCTCGTAGCACGGCGTGTCCTCCCTCCGCCCCCCTCAGAGGCCGAAGTCATCGCCCCCCCTCCACACCCCTGCATGCCTCCCCGTGCAGATGTTGCAGTCCCTGGGTCCTGCCTGCGTGGAGAGCGTCAGGCCCGTTTGATGTGTGATGAAACAGAATCAAGCGAGCCACTCGGGGGCTCTGGGAGCAAAGGGGGTAGAAGGGGCGAAGCAGGGTACTAGGGAAGATAGGAGTGGTGGAGGGGGAGGAGGGAGGTGGGGAAGAGTACAGGGAGGAAGGGATGTTGGGATAAGTCTCATTACAATATCAATCAGAGGCCGGGCACAGAGCACAGGGTTGGGATGTCCCTGCACTGGAGGTCAGAAACCTCAGGAGGAGGATGACGGGAAGGGCAAGAGGGGAGGAAACAAGGAGAGGAGAAATGAGGAGAGAAAAAACGAGTGAAAATGAGAAAAGAAGGGAGGAGAGGTGAGAAAACAAGATGAGAAGAAAGGAATTGAGTCAAGAAAGATAGAGGAAACAGATTTAAGGAGAAGAAAGAAAGGAAATGAGATGAGGAGGAAACAAGAGGGGAAGAGAATGATCAATGAGAGAGGAGAGGGCAAGAGGAAAGGAAACCAGGGGGAGATAAGATATGATATAAAATATGATAGGAAAGAAGACAGAAGATGGAAGGAAAATGGATGAGAGGAGACAAAATGAGATGAGAGGAAAGGAAACAAGTAAAAGTAGAGGCAACATCAGGGGAGGAGATGAAAGTCAGTGAGAGGAGACAGGGCAAGAAGGAAAGAGGACAGGAGAGGAAGCATGAGAAGGAAATAAGAGAGACGACCGGACAAAATGAGGTGAGAAAAGAGGAAACGAGAAGAGAAAGCGACAGCTTATAACAGAGATGAGATGAAAGGACAGGAAAATAGGAAACAAGAGGATAAAAAAACAAGGAATACAGATGGAAGTAGATGGGAGAGAAAGTGAGATGAGGGAAAAGAAAATGAGAGGAAGCAAGAAGAGGGAGAAGGAAATAGGAATCAAGAGGAACCAAAATGTTGTCGATGAAGACGAGAGAAAAAGAAATGAGATCAGGCAAGAGAAGAGGAAACAAGAAAGTAAATGAGATAAAGAGAAAGAAAAAGGAGATGAGATGAATGTAGGTGGGAGATTGCAACTAAGGGAATTGAACGAGAGAATGCAAGGAAGAAGGAAGGCAAAGGAAAGAAAACAGCTGAGGTGGAGAGTAGATGAGATGAGATGAGAAAAGAAATGAGATTAAACAAGGAAGTGTAGAAGAGGAAAGTGGATGACAGGAGGTGGAGTGAAAGGAAAGTAAACCAGAGGAGAATAGAAGACGGTAAGGGAAGAGAAAATTAAATTAAAGGAAAAGAAAGAAGACATTTGGAAAGGAGAAAGAAAAACAGAGTAGAGGAAATAGATGAATCAATAGGGGAGAAGAGGAGGTACATGAGAAAGGACACCATGCAAGTAAAGGAGACCATAGGAGAGAAGAGGAAATGACAATAGAGGAGAGGAAGTACTTTATATAGTAAGTAGATGAGGGGAAGGGAAATAAGATTAAAAGAGACGAAACAAAAGTGAAGGAAAGGAAAGTAAATCAGAGAAATTGTGATAAGAGGAAGCAAGAGTAGAGGAGCTGGTCGCAGCTTTCTCTCATGTCTCCTTCCTCTCTTTCTTCCTCCAACATGGCTTCCCTCCCTCGTCTCTTTGCTCTGTGTTCCTCTATATATTCCCTCATTTACTCCTGCATCTCTCTGCCTAATCTTGCTCCCTGTGCAGTATGTTAATTATTGTTGTGAAAGAACAGAAAGTTAATGACGACAACGAGGAGAAAGATGATGATGATGATGCGGTTATGATTACCACTTAGTGCGGGCAGCGCCGTGCCACGTAGAGAAAAGTTTAACGGCAGGAAGTGGGTGAAGAAGCGCTAACAGGGGATCAGGTGAAGCGATGGATAGGTTAGCAGTTAAAGATCAAAGTGAAAAACAAAGGCGGATTTCAAACGGGCCCAGAGAGCTTGGCAACAGACCCGCGGCTCCTCTGATAATACTTAGATCTATAAATGTTTCTTTTTTTATTTATTTATTTTCTTATTTATTTTTAAAATTATTCATCGCCATAATAATTTGGGCCTAACAAGCACTTGAGGGAGACGGCTTCCTTTTGCATCTCTCTCCCCCATTTCTTTAGTTCCCCGCTCCGTGGTGCTGGGAGCTCGGGGATTTGGGGGCACTATTAGAGAGAATTTCTTTTATTTGCTGCTAATGAATGATATGCATGATACTATTTTCTTTTTTCTTGTGTACTTTGTGGGGGTAACTGCGAGGATTGGGGCAGGAGCTGGAGAATTGGACTCTTTTTCAAGGCTTTGTTCATTTAACCCTCTTCTCGCCTTCCGAGAGAGTGCACGAGGTTGTTATCGTCACTTTGCTGGATTTCCAATTCAAATATGCAATCATACTTCACTTGACACCAGTGATATGGCATAGTTTGACTTTGTTTTTCTATTTTCAGTCACAGTGTATGTTTATGAAATATGGGTTAACTGGTCTGTAGATACAGGAGAGGCACAGCAGGTCTGTAAACATCCCTGCCACCGAGAGAAATAACTGCACATTTATTGTTCTTGATTCTTTAAAGGGCTCCAACTGTTTTTTTTAATGCCCATACAGTGCAAAACAGAGCAATTTACTCCATGTAATGGTGGGCTGACGATGCACAGTTTTATTAATCTTCTATGTGAAGTTAACTCATGCTACACATTTTAATCAGCTTCTCTGCACTCCCAAAACATACCACTTTTATTGTCACACCATATGGATGAATTGATCGTGTTGATAGCCTTTTTATGCTTACAGAGTTACATGGACTTGTGTTGATTGTGCTACGACTTAAACAATCATTTGTCTTTCATTTTTTCACACTTTGTCACCATTTGAATATATATAATTGATTATTTCCAGCCTCTTAAGAGCCTGAGTTGTTAGTCGGTGTGCAGGCATGTTTTCCTCTGCTATGAGATTGTTGGATACACCAGGGCTGCCCATAAGTGGGGGAAAGGGGGAATGCTTTATAAGGCCCAGTCACCGGGGGGTCCGTAGTCATCTTTCTCCTGTAAATACAAGATAAGCAATGAAAACCACATTTAATTTTAACCAGAGTATTCACCATTTCATAATAAAACAACCAAAAAAGCATTGTGTTTATTGTAGCTATAATAAAATGTCACCACTGTACAAACATGAAGCCAAAATATCCTGGATACAGCCGCAGCCATCTTGCACTGGCGATGTCTTTTGGAGCTAGTCTGTACAGTCGCGATCCCTGTGTGTGTCGGGTTTCCACCCTTACGCCCATCAGATCAGTCCTAAACAGCACCATTCATTGCAAGCACGCTGTTTGGAACACATAGCTGTTAATCATGATGTAAACTTCCCGTTTTTATGGCATCAAACTAAACTTACAAGAAAAAACAACACTTGAGCATACATCATCGGTGAGAGGTGTGTAGGAGGATGAAGTCATAAGCTCCTGTCAATAATTGATTACATGGATTCATTAAACAAGACAAGTAATGCTCATTTAATCTTATCTCACAGTTAAAGGTAGACTACGCAGGATTGTCGGTAACTGTAAACATGCTCACCAGCGAAAGTTAAAATAAAGCCAACCCCAGATTCACTTTTGTTTTGCATTTTGCCTCACTATATTTGCGGATTTTTCAGCGCTGTGTCTTCTAGATGCCTGATGCTCAGGCATCTAGCACCTGGTCACTACCTTTTTAGCCCCAACCTCACTCTAACTCTGTCAGGGTACACGCCCATAAACATCCCAAACACAGAAAATAAGAAGAAAATGAGAAAATACAGGCAGAGGACAGAGTCTCTGCAGAGATATACACCATCACACACGGTGGCGGTGTACATTTACTGGTAATTAGTGATGATTTAGAGGGATTACCTCTCTATGAGGCTATAAATTGTTAGGAAAATCCTGCATAGCAAACTTTAGATAAAATTATAAGCACGCTGCCATTTAGTTGAATGCAGTTTTACTTGTTTCCAGAATTTCTGGCAACCCGTGTTACTGTTTAGAAACAAAATAGGCAAATCATAACAAAAAAAGACAGTTTTGGGGGTCCATGAAAAACCAAATGACTTGTTAAATCTGATACTTGCAGTGTATTCTCCTGCTGCCTTATTGTATAAAGTATTTATTTTGCTGTTTGTGCAAAGATGTTGATATTCACCGGGGAAACCCCGACCTTCACCTCTCTATGCAGGAAATGATGCAAATACCTTTTAAAGTGTCGTCTCGGTAGACTTATGGAACAGCCGTGCGCACACAGGCACACGCACATGCATACATAGACAAACACAGAAGCATAAACTATTTTGCCTGCAGTGATGGCCGCAGTACTATATTCCAAATGTTAAAACAGCAGCGCACAACAGTGTGCTCTGTGCTGGCGTAAACATGGCCTGATAATGACCTCCCTTCTGACTGGGGAGAGCTGCCCCTTCTCGGCTATCCCTTCTCTCCTCTCCTTCTTCTTCTTTGGTGTGATGTGTGCGTCGACCCGGGCCCCGAAAAACTTTGAAGTTGCCTCTCTGCCACCTTCTGCCTAAATCGGCAGCTTCAGATGGGAGTTGATGGAGGCGCTATTGTCTCCCTTTGGAGCGCTCTGCAGGAGAGGTGGTGTGATGAATGTTTGAGCAGCGGTGATAAAGCTGCACTTTTCCCATGCTGAGAGTCATGCCAGAGGCTTCACACGCCTCGCCGGTCAGGAGGGGAGACTCCAGGCCGGGCCGCCCTGATCTTTACCTCCTACAGTGGGCTATATGGATGGGGCTTCTGGGAGCTGTGGGGCTAAAGGTCGACTGTGTAAGTACAGAGCAGCTCCATAACACAGCTGAGAGAAAAGCCTTGTGTGTGTTCATGCTCAGATTCACATTGATGACTGCCCTTTCTTCTCTTTTACACACACGGCACAAAAATAAACTTTGTACTAATATGTGTGGACGCAGAGGGCTCGTGTTGATGTTTAATTCAACCCTGTAAATGACCATTAATTAATAAACCTCATACTTCAGTCTACTCCATGTTGCATGAGCGAGCGTTTAACTTTTAATCTGGCAGCAGAGATGTTGACACATGCTTTAGTCTGAATTTAAATCGACTCAATTAGAGCAATTCTGTAAGAGATCTTACTCAGATTCAACTTGAAGATGTTAAAGCTTCATCTTTGTTTGTTTCTGCACAGCTTGTTGCTCCCCAAACACCAAGCATCTGTGCAGAGGGAGGGGACGTGGGGTGGGGGGGTTGATGGCAGGCCACATGGGGAGCTCCTCCTCTCCCTCAGTCTGTCAGCCCACCTGACTGCTGCTGTGGCAGGCCTGCCCAAGGCAAGACCACAGGCTAGGGCCTCCTGTGGGCCTCCAGCAGGGCTAGCCAGCCTCCCAGAGCCCATTAGAGCACCCTTCCTTCCACCTCCGCCCGGGAGGCCCCCACCTAGCCCTGCAGCCCTGCGCCCCAAGATGCCATCGCTGTCCGTCCTGCTCTGCGCTGAAATAACTCTATTGTTTTCCCCTGTTTGCCATGTTGTGTCTGTAATAGGAGCAGTTTGGGGGCATGTTTTTTTATCTTTATTTATTTTGCCGCCTTTGCTTGCCTTGTCCTCAGGCTGCAAGGTTTCAAATCAGGCTCCTGAGAGGCTCCAGCTTCCAGTGGTGTGAGAGTATTTTTAGGGAACAAATCCCAGGAAGGCCTTTTTTACAGTTACTGCACTAATGTAGTGTGACTGTCAAAGCTTCCACTAGTGTCCACCGTTCTCCTGAATGGCCCAAATAGGAGGATTGTCGAAGCACTTAACCTGGATTCGGTGTCTCTTATAGCAAAGACAATAGCAGGGAGTGTTTCTGTTGTATATTTCTCTCTCTGGTTCTTACATCTCTGATTTAATGAGATCGTCTCTGGAGCCGCTGAGATTCTCAGAGGCAAGGTGAGGTGGGGGGGAAATGATCAGATATTCTGGATATCCTGTGATTCTCTGTCTATTTGAGTCTTTTTGATCTAAATGAAACTACAGGGTGCAGAACGGACCCTGCATGTGAATCAGACCCGGCGACTTTGCATACGAGCTGCAGAAATACCAGGAGAGCAAATTCATGTTCAACCCCAGTTGTGGATGCAATTTGTGAACGTGAGCTTCTGAAGCGTGCTGTAATGGTTCAATTTATAATTAATAATATCTGATTTGCCAGATTGCCATAAACTCGGGGAATAAAAATTTGGGTGTGTTGGGGTTTGAGATGTTTTTTTAAAGCATTAAGTATTTATGATCCTTGATGGATATATAAACTGTGGTAAATCCATTGCCTTGAATATTGATTATCTCTAATTAAAAATGCAGTTTGATAAGAAGGTTAGCAGCTTTCTCTGGTCAGCCTCGTTCCGTTTTACAACTTTCATATTATTTTTTTAATTCCTGACCTCCTTGCGGTGTTTCCCTGCTTGCAGTTCAGTATGCCAATTAGCTGTAGAGCTCTTTAACGAGCAAGTCATTAGTTCTAATTAGGACGTGGTTAACTGCGATGCATTAAAAGGCGAAACCCATCATGTTGAAGGATGGCAGTGTCGCCGCTAAGCCCGACTGGAAACAGCTGTTGACTTTCCTGAGAGGGTCAAGCTATAAACAAATACTCCCCTGAGCATAGTGAGAGGATGGGACAGCCACTCGTACAGAACGAATGAAAGCACAGAATTAAAAAAAAAAATAGTGATTGAAGTGTGTGGTTGAAGAGAAATGGTACTGTCTGTCTCTATAATTTATTTCTCGGCTATACTATTATGTGTATCTCAAAATACAAAATGATTTATAGGACCCCTCTATTCAACCCTGTCTCCTAAAAATAAAGTTTATATACAATAAAGACAGAAATGTAATGCTACCTGGTTTACACTTTTTATCTACATTATAAGGAAGCATTTTCACTGAGTGAATCTGCAAAGTCGTACAGTGTTCATATTGACTGTATCAGTCAAGTAATCAATGACAACTAGGGCTGTCAAGCGATTTTAAAAAAATATTTATTTACATGCTCTGTGATTAATTAATCTAAAGTAACCATCATTTATTCATCAGGAATTAAATAATTTCGATTCAAATAAAATTTTAGCAGATGTGTTGCAGTAAAGCTGCTGGAGTAAAGAGTTAGTCGTTGACAGGTAGACTTACTCAGTTTGCGTCTGAACGCCTGGTCAAGTGTGGCTTGACGAGGCTGGCTGCTAGCATCAGAGGCTGTGCTAGCTCGGACCTCCGGGTTCGCTGCTAAATGCTTTGTGTTGAGGTGATATTTCAGGCTTTAAGTACTTCGATGGTGGGAAAATTCCTTACTGCAGAAACTGCTGAGAATGCTGCTCCTATCAACAGCTCCATCTGGTTGTTTTTAAATTGACATGATCCATTCATGGGGCCAAGCAGCATCATCTGGTCTGCCTTCATCATGTGACAAAGCCAGCGTGGCCTTCAGTGATGCACCTGGTCAGAGGGCACCACAAAACCTGATTAATCAGCATTCATTTTTAATCAAGGCATTGTTTTCTTGTGATTAATGAATCGTAACGAACACGTTATTTTGACAGCTCTAATGACAACATTTTATGTGTGTTGTGTGTCCCCACAAACCTGCTCGTGACAAATATAAGTTTTTATGGCTATGTTAATTGAACTCAAAGCACCTAATTAAAGTCAGGGAAAGATCGCGGTCTTAGCTGAAGATTAAAAAAGTCAACAGTTAAATGTTATTTTACTTTTTGTAACAAAAAGGAAATGGCGATGTCACTGAGATGCAACGCAACAATTTTATCGTCTCTGACTCTGACCACAGTGTAGATAAAATGAGGGAATATTTTATATTAGATTACCACTTCTGGTGTTATGAAACTGTGCCCAAGCATTCTTTTAGAGTCCCACAGGCTCAATTGAACAGGTTGAGATACTCTTTTGTTCCTCAGACTGTAAACCTATCAAACCTATGTCTCTAGCTAGTCTCAGTGTACCTGGGTTGAACACTGAATGTAGGGAATGACTAATTTTTTGCACTGCATTCGCTTTTCACAATGCCAGAGGTGATTTGTAGCGTTTGAAGTACAGTTTTGTTGTTTGGTTACATGTTGAGTTGTTTTGTGTTTTTGTTACGGTTGATACGAAACAGTTGATATCCTGGGATGCAAGACATATTTCAGTTTTTT
>JAPZEB010000011.1:8265610-8275684 GCA_029783705.1 Chaetodon striatus | reverse complement strand
CCCCCTCTGTTGGGGTACCTAGCACACAGATCTGGTACTAAAAGGTGGAGCTGTGAACACTGCAGTCTGTTGATTGGGCAGTAGAGGACGGTCACTCTGCTCAGGGCTAAGTTGTGGCTGGTTTTAGGCTCATGTAACCACTGTTCATACTGTGGAGAGTTTTAGCAGTAGACTGTAACTATAAAATGAAAGGATGTTTTGCTGCCTCTCACAGCAGCTGGAGTTGGAGAAAAAAAACTTCATTCACTAGGCCGACTGCTGGCAACTTTTAAGGTGGAACGTTGACTTGTGATGTTACTCAATGCATGAGGTGACAACGTGAATCTGTCAACACACCTTAAATTTCACTGTGACAACTTGGAGTCCTCACTTGGAGGGGAAAAAAAGCGTTGCAGAGCGTTGTTCCTGTGGGCTCAGGCAACACTAAACCCCTGAGCTTGCCTGAGACGGACTAAATGCACAAACCTGCCATTTTTAAATATCCCATGGAGAGAGACTCTCACTGCAGCCTGTTTTTTTTTGTTCTGAAAATGTTGGCGTGCAGCGTTATTTGTGGACGATAAACGAGGTGGAGACTTCCATCTGTGTCACTCGTAAAGAGGAAATACAGTGAGTGCTGGACGTTGCAGTGAGTGACAACAACCCCGCCCACATTTAAGAGTACTGTTTGCAGTGGAAACGCTAAGGTCTAGGTACCATGTCTGAAGGGTTACTGTTGGCTCTAAAGGTACCATACCAAAAGTGTTTGGCGGAAATGGGGCCTATGTGTGTATCCCAGTGGCTAGCTAACTGCCACTGCTCCTCATTGACCTCCTACGGTGGGTTCTGCCAATAATGGCGTCCCGACCCAGTGCTGTCACGGAAGCATAGCCACCTGCCAACGCCAAGAAAGTGTTTTTGGCTAACCCTGCAAATTGAAAATTGCATAAATCAAACTACTTCAACACTCTGATGCAACAATCATGTGAATATTCAGTATTGCCATACTACTTACTGATTTGCCCATGATGTAGACAGAATTATTTTGACATTTGTATTGTCCCTTGGCGTTTGTCGTCATACACTGTTCCCTAACTTTTGTCAGAAATGTGGCAGACTGTACAAAGAATCAACAGGAGACTCATAAAAGCTGCATGTCTATAAAACAATGTGGTGATCCCACCAGGTGACACAGTCACATGTCACAGTGCAACCTGGAATATTCTGAAGCGCCACAATGAATAGATACTCCTGAGAGAATACGGTGGGACACATCATGTTCAAAATCAAATCTAAACAAAACAAAAGGAATATCACATGAAATTAAAGGTGTGAAAAGGTGCCATGAATGTTTTATGCCATCCAGCCACTGACATAAAGGATATAAATATTGTATGCAAAGAGAAAAATCCCCCGTTTGAAGTGTTGAGAGCAAAGACAGTGGGAGAGAAAGGGAGGGGAAGCAGGTAATTACTCGTGGAGCTGCTCTTTGACGGATTATTATATTAAAGCGGGAGGAGGATCAACCAAACACAGCTAACCTCTGTAACAGTGCTGGTCTCCACCTATCAGTGACAGGAACATTACAACCTGAGGAGCCACTTCCACTTGACAAACTATAACACGGAGCACCAAATCCCCAGGCTGGAAAAAAAGAAACCTGGCAGCAATGGAGGTGCCAAACACTGCACACCTCCCACAGTCAGGGCTGATGAACAGCTCATTACATCGCTTTTAATTTCTCAGTTAACTTGTGCTTTTTAGAGCACTCTCTAAAACTGGTAGCTAAACCTAAGCTGTTTTTAATGAAGTGCTAAACTCAGCTCTTTTTCACAGAAGCGAGGTCATGTTACAGTTATGCTGTTTTTAGCACAATCAGGAGGATTCGTGTTTTCCTTTGAACTTCTGTTCCTTTGTTTCAAAATCTCTGAGAAAGCGTTCTTATAAAACATACTATGACCACCACTAGAGATAATCACTGAGTTCAAAGTTCAGTTCACCCAGTTTAAAACAAAGTAGTTCATGTTTATAGTTCACAATTTGAATTTTGAACCAACACTCTCACTCTCTTTCCCTTTTATTGACAGTAAAGCTTAAGACAGACAGAAAGGGTGGAAGACAGAGGGTGGATGGCACACAGCAAAGGGCTGCAGGTCGGAATCCAACTGCAAAGGCCTCAGCTTATGGAGTGCACACTCTACCAGGTGAGCTAGAGGTCACTCCACATCTTCATTGCTTTTTAATTAAGATAAAATCTTGTGATCATCATTCACTTGCAGCTATATCCAAGACTGGTTGGATGTTTCAACGTGATGTGTTGTTTTAAATTAGTTGCCAGTGTGGCTGACATTCAGACTTATTTTTTCAGATCCAGCAGGCACAGTGTTGCATAAAAATGCAGTTTTTTCCATTTGAATCTGTATTTATTTGTTCTTAAAAGTCCTTTAGATATCCATATGAACTGGCTTCAGCAGCACCGGTAGTTGTGTTGTCTGAAGTGTCATTAGCACTAGCCAACAGGAGGGAAACACAATTTGATGGTAGAACCAGCGATGGCGTAAATGTGTACCTTTACAAAGCACGTATTTAAACAACTTTGTATCATGCCTGCAAATCTAACCATATTGTTTTTTAAAGCAAGCTGATGTGGCTATGATGCATGGAGGGGGGCACGAGTCCATAAATCTGTCATTCTGACAATTTTTGTAATTGGCTACTATTTCAAAATTAAATCACAAGACAGCATGACCGACGCCTGCTCGTATTCTGCATGAGAACCGCTATGACCATAAGCTCCTCTAAATAAATATGTACATAAATAAATAACTGGGCTTACTGTTGCATTCAAAACAACTCACCTTGAACACAGCATGCCTTAGTGAACTCCAGAACGACAGCCGTGTTAGTGAGTCAGGTTCATCATGGCCTACACCAACCATGACTGGCGTGGAAGAAGTCACACAGACGTAAGATCCAAATTTTGCCTTCCTGATCATGTCAGGAATTTGCACAAATAAAACCAACTTCAAATTGTAATCATCACAAACTGGTCAAATTATCATACATTATGGTTCTTTTTGCTGTTACTGATCATACATCATACATACATAAATATTTCTCATACATCTGGCAACGCTGGGAAGAACAGACTTTGATGCAACATCGGTGTTGCATGCCAGGTGCCGGAAAACTAACGTTGCAAGATTGAACTGCGTTAACTTCCAAGCTAATAAGTTGCAAACTGATAAGTTCAGTTTACGATTCACCAAAATATGAGCACATTCAACCAACATTCTCTTCTAGCGCTTCCATGCACAACACTGATCACTAAGACCACATTTTTACAGTCAATTCCAACTAGTGCATCTTTGGAAACTAACATTTTTGTATCTTCCCCCACTTATACAGCTAAAATAAAAAAAACAAAAAAAAATTATAAAGGCGATTACAAAAGGAGTGAAAGGACATGATAAAAACCTAACTCAAGGTCCACTAACTAGCTTTCTATTAGCAAAGAAACTGAGCATACTTCGCCCAACCCATGAGATGTGATTACAGGACTGTTAGAAAAAATATGATCAGTGGCTTTGGGAGTTTTTGTTGTACACGCTGTAAAAGTCCACACTACAATTTTTTGCATATCTAGGATTAAATCTTCAAAAAGGCTACATTGAGTAGTTTCAGGACATTTGGTAGTTTTGTAAATTATCACTATAATTTAACAAGTAGAAAATTTACTTAATAGGGTATTTTACTGGTATTGTTTTTACCTTTGCCCCCGTTCGCTCATAAGTGCTTTTTGCAGCTGTACTTTTAAAACTAATCTTTGCACTACTCCAAAACATTCCAGTCTCCTCCTGCACAGGATAATGTGATAAATGATTCACTTTCTAGTAAAGTGGGAGACATCCCTTTCTTCCCCAAAAGGACTGAATCTTCACTGAGTCTCGGGCCAATAAATGCCACCACTGGGTAAAGAAATGTGGGGTTTAAAAAAATAAATAAAATAAAAAAAGTTCCCCTTTCATGAAGTCCTGTGTGTTTGGAGCCGAGCTGCCTCCTCTCTCCTCGCCCCGGGGCAGGCTATCATCTCCAGTGACACCAGAGGGAGGGCAGACCCTACCCCACCTCTGCCGGGCCTGCTGATGTAAGGGATGAGAGACGGTGGTGGATGGAGGAGGCTCTGCTGCTGGCCCAGTCTCACAGGTCCAGCTTCGTCTTTGATCACCGGCCGCCGACCTCCATGTCTCCCAAACAAGGAACTGGGGCCGAGAACATGCCGCTGAGCCTGTATCCCCTCCCTTCAGCCCTTGTTCCCTCCAAATATGAAAAAAGGGTTAATTGTATTTAACAATATGCTCTCTAACCCCCCCATCACCACCACCCTCCCCTCCTTGATTAGAATTAGAATCACATCTGGCGCCATGTTCTGTCCCTCATTACTGCTGAATCTCATTACAACGCGCTCCCGCGGGAGAGACCGCGCCGGGTTTTTAAGCACACTTTTCGCTTTCTTCCTGCCTCTTGCTCATCTCATCTGCCTCGCCGCTCCTTCTCTTCTGCGTTTACATTAGCGGAAGTCCTCATCTGAGAGAATGACTGAGCACCACCACCCACCACCCTCCTCCTCCCAGAGCTTGGAAATTGTTTTACAGTGCCAATTAAAGTAGGTATGTTGAGTTTTTTCCAGAGTATGTATTATTCAGAGTGTATTATTTGTTGCGCTCAAAAAGGAAGAAAAAAAAAACCCTCACTAAAATAGGACTAGCAGAGTAAGTTCCACTTACTTGCAATAAAAACTACACCAAAGGTTTGGAAATATAGTCAACATAAGGAAAATGAGGGAGCTTATTTATGGTGCCCTGAAGTCCTACTGAATAATAGAAGCCTCCACATATAACCACATTTTAAACTTTGTTTCTTTGCACCCTTGTGCAAACACTGTGTCTGACTGGGAATTTATTTTAGAAGGCAGAAAATAAAGAAATCTGTAAAGTTTGAGTCCAAAATGTTTTACCTCAGTGAAATATTAATTTAAAACCACGGCAGGGGGAAGCAGTTTCTCTGTAGGTTACACTAGTGAGGAAAGAAGAGTTGGAACATATAACCAAAGGCTTTTATTTGCAATTTTAAGAAACCCATATAAAGTAATAAAAATGTGAACAAAATACACAAAATAAAAAAATCGCAGCAGGGATGTCTGACAAAAGTGGACCCTGCGTCAGAGCGGGAAGCTCTGAAGGTCGCAGGGAAACCCTGAGGTTCCTCTGATCGTTCAGCTCTAGATCATTGGCGAGTCACAGAGCGTGCAGGGCGCCTGCAGTATCTTCTTTATCCACTCTGGATCTGTGGGGAGAGAAAACAAGTCGTGTTTGTACTGAAGGTTCCTAAATATGAAATGATTGTAAGGTATATAGCCACAACAAAACATTTATGTAACAAACACCTGTGCTCGAGAGCCCGAAAGCCATTACTTCTACTGATAGATGAGGCCAGCAATGTTACTTCTCAAAATGTTTTAGTACTTTCAAAGCCGACGCAATTTAAAAACCAAATATAACAGAAGGACAAGTCTGTCAGATGTTTTGAGACAGGAGCTGGGATGATGTTGATTCTGACAGATGCCAGAGCTGCACAGACCTGTCAGTCTGCAGCCCAGATAGGCTGGAATGACCAGAGGAGTCGTGCCTCAGGTGCTCAACACTGATAAAGACCTGGGATGCATGTTGCAGCCAGATGAAGCCCATTCTGAAACACCGGGAAGAGAACAATGTTTTTCTCTCCAAACTTTTCTCTCCCACTGCAGGAACCACATTACTGAGTACTGACACTTGACCTGTTTTTTTTTTTTTAAGTGCCACATGATAAATGGCTCATGATAAATCAGTATCTCTGTCGGTTAGATAGTTTGTGTACAACTTACCCATGACAATGAACAGAGCTGACTGTAACCAGACAAAAGGCTGTGTGTTGAAAGCTGCGGTAAAACGCACCTATTGAGACGCATTTTCTTAATTATACATGCCAAAAGAAAGCTTCTAAAACCTGAATAATATAGGCATGTGCAACGTCTCATACTGAAAAAGGTGCATTTGGAAAAAGGCCTAATTTGGAATATTCAAACAGGATATGCTGTTTACATGACACATACAAATTTGAAATATTTTCATATTTGGGATAATAGTGGAATATTAGTCTGTATGTAAATGTAGTCATTGTGTTGACTGATGTGCTGCAAACAAATACAGAGTAACTGTGTCAGAAAAAAATGTCAAATATATCTATTACAGACCAAATCAATCAGGTTGGATCCACAGGGTTAAATGGCCTAACAAGTGATTAGACAGTGCGTTTACATTCACTTTGGTAACCTGGTTACTGTAGTGTAGACTTTGGATGGAAATATGTCAAACACAAGGATGTATCATTATGTGTAGCGTATTGATCTTTCCTGTCATCCTGCCAGATACATTCCTTGTCTGAAGTCTTTCTCATGCACATGCTCAGATTTAAAAAGCCAATTTGAATCCTGCTTATGCAATCTTTCCTTTGTGCATCTGCCCAAATGGCATAACTGAAACTGGGCTACACCAGGGGTTCTCAAATGGTGTGCCACAGCACACTGGTGTGCCGTGATGCCAATCCAAGTGTGCCGTGGGATTTTGTGATAACCACACAATATTACTGCAACATTCAACTGGGCCTATACAAAAAGTTATGTATGAATTTTTATTTGACTGTAACAGTATGTTGTGCACACCCATTTCCTAAGAACAGAGGCAAACTCTAGCTAAAAAATGTAATTTAATTCAAATTAAGTGGTTTGAAAACCACTGGGCTACACACTTGTTTTAAGTACATGCTTGCTGTTGTTGAGTAAAATTTCAACTGCCTTTAAGAGTGCAACCAAACTTAAAATTCTGAGAAGTCTGAAACAAGACTATAATGGTAAAACATGGGAATAAAAGCCTCAATCAAAAACTGAACAATGATTCAACTCTTAGCTTTTTTGGATTCCCAGCTTATTTTGGATTTTCACTATAACATGTTTTAATGTTCAAAAAAACACCTGTACTGACCCTCCCTCTGTGACGCACTATTTTTGGGCCTGTCTCTTTAATTTCCCCTTCTGACAAAGCCCTGACTGCTCTAACTGGTTAACGTTTATGGGTTTTCCTCTCTCAATGTCTCACTGCAGCCAGGGAATGACTGTGATGAAGTATAGCGGCACTTTTCTACCATGAAAAATCCCCAATAAAAACGTCTAAACCAAAATCTTCACAACCCGACATGTTCAAGCAGGAATTTGATCTGAAATCGGGGCGAAATCAACATTGGCAACATGTTTCCCCGACATTAGCGTGTAGCTATATGTTGCAGCGTAGGCTACATAATGTAAACTCTTGATGTAACATGCCTGAAGCAGATGACCATATAAAGACATCTATCACAAGCTGATCAACATGTCTCAAAAGTAGAAATAAAAGTTAAAAACAGAATATTTAGAATAGTCTAACGCAGCCTGAGATTTTTGCTCACGGGAATTACTTTAACGTGTTAACCTCCTTATTTGAAACTTTAATATGACCATCTGACATTGTCACATTAGATATATGACAGAAAATAAGGAAAAGCATAATAGATCCCCTTTAAGGAGACAGCTATGATTGTAAATCAGCCCCCCCAAAAACTCTAAATTCATAAGCTAAATTTTACAATCATTTGTGTGTTTTAGGTATGAAGTTTTCGACCAACTCCAAATCTGAAATGTCAAGCGACGATCTGAGCAGCAGAGCGGGATGAAGGCCGACGTTGAAGGTGACAGGAGGAGATGGCTGATCGAGAGAGCGACTGTGAAATGGAGGTGGAGAGAGATGGAAAGTGGCGCTTACCCTCAGGCTCTGGCAGTCTGGCGATGGTATCCAGCAGGAGGCAACGTCTGAACGTCAGCGTCTGGCAGGCCTGGTATGACAACACACACCTGGAGGAGAGCGAGAGAAAGGCATTAGAGAGCTGGCTGGCAGGGACAGAGACATGCACATATACACACACACACAGACACACACACAGACACAAAAGTAGAGCAGGAACAGCACTGAGGTACAACTGACGGGCACAGATTTCCCTCTCAGTGCCCACCAGAGGCACCACGATCCAGCGAGCGAGAAGGCAGGAGAAATGTTTGACAGACGATATTTATGAGACGATGAGAGTGGTGCATGGGTAAATATCACAAGGTGGGAGGCTTGATTACGGCTCTGTGAAGATAAATAAACCGTCAAAAGAAGGCATTTGGCATTAAGATTCAATTCATGTCCCGTCAGGCGCGTTGACGCTAAAGCTAATAAAAAACATCTTTAGTGGATTCGATTTGAACTCGCGGGAGAGAATGATCTCTATACCTGAGCCACATGTGACCGTTTTTACAGATTGCTTGTTTGTGGTCCGAGAAGGGCAACACCTCCTGACACAGGCTGCAGCGCTCCAAGAACGTCTGCTTGTTCATCTTGTTCTTGATGTGGCCAATCAGGACCTGAGAGGAATGATACACACACACAGAGCCAGAGGGTGTCAGTAAAAGCAATCTAACTTGTGTTAATGGTAGCAGAGAGGAGCATGAATGAGAGTTTAATGATAATCTCAAAAGGGCTAAACACTTTAATTTTTCACTGATCTGAAACACTATCAATATCAGAGATGACCAGCAGCATTGGCGTCACAGTCTTATCAAGATCAGGTGTTTATTTTTCCTAAACGTACTACATGTGCATCGACACATATAATACTGTCATGAACAGACAACAATAAAAAACTAAAATGGCTGTAATATGAAGCCATTTAAAAACTAAAAATGCTATAGCTTCCTTGACAGAAAATGTGAGAACCATTTAAGATATTTCTGTAGTTTGTTACTTAATCATATTGTTAAAGACAAACAAGCAATTTAACCATTAAAGTGGGTGAATTTTGCTGAACAGCAGCCACTGTGACAAATACAGAATAATGTCCAATGCTAAATCATACACCAATTGGCAAAAATTATCTATCTATTAATTATAATCTAGCATGCTAAATATCTGGACCTGTGGGAGACTTTGTCGGCGAGCTACATCCAATGAGAGCACAAGACAGGCTGAGGACAAATTGGAACAGTGCTGTGGCGCTCTCCAAGGTGTGTGTGTGTGTGTGTGTGTGTGTGTGTTTGAGAGCTAAACAAAGTCACAGAGAGAGGAAAGAAAAGGTGACCTATTGCACACAATGTTATTGGCCTATTAACTTACATGGAACGCTGCTTTGTCACTTTGATATTTTCTATTAAGCAAACTACCTTGCCCTCCATATACACTGATTTGACCCTTGCTGACCTGCTTCAACAGCAAGTGCAACATATTAGGAACTAATGAGACCGTTTAAGGGGAACTTTGAAGGGTAACGTCTGTATTTTTCAACCCAGACCCTATTTACCATGTTTTTGTGTCTAAATGGCTAATATAGTAACAATTTTTGAACTGGTCCAGTACTGTGAGACAGCGCTGCAGCAGTTAAACAAGCTGCAAAGTAACCATGCTGGGTATTTGCATACCGTCAATTTTAATCCACTAGAAATGCTTGTTTTTGCCACTGACAGGCTCAGATTAAGTGTCTGACAGCATTCTGGAAAAAATCCCTACAGAGACAGATCTATTTGTTAGAGTAATGTCCTTTTTGTTTCACTTGGAAACAGCCTCGAAATTGCTGCAGCAAAACCTACCAGACTCCATTTAAATGAAACGAAACTCACAAGAACAGTCTTGGTGTGTCTTTTCACTCATCTGACAATCGCCAACTCTGGTTTGGTTGAAATAAGCCCTGAATTCACCCAGTGAGAAGTAACATGCTGGCTCCATACACGCTAAAATTGCTGTTTATTTAACTAAAGTCTGGTGGATTTGGCAGTGGTGATTTCAGGGTGATTTCTGGTTAAACAAAAAGGTCTATCTCTGTAGGATTCCATCCATATTGCCAGACACTTACAACAACAGTCTGAGCCTGTCAGCGGCAAAAACAAGCTCTTTTAGTGAACGTAAATAGACAGGCACAAATGCCCAGAGTGGT
>JAPZEB010000011.1:8243045-8259499 GCA_029783705.1 Chaetodon striatus | reverse complement strand
TGCAAAGGAACTACAAAAGGACACAAAACAACTACAAAGAGACACAAAACGATCAAAAAAGACACAAATGTACCTCAAAACAGCTAAAAGGAGATGTAAAGGAACTACAAAGAGAAACAAAACAACAAAAAAGACACAAATATGTCCCTAAAAGATGCAAAATTACCTTGGAGAGATGCAAAAGAACTAGGAAGAGACATCAAATGACCGAAAAAAAGCACAGTTACACCTGAAAGAGACACAAATTGACCTTTAAAGAAACACATAACAAAGAGAAAGACGTGCAAAGGAACTACAATGAGACACAAAATGATGACAAAGGAGCTACAAAGAGACACAAAATGACCAAAAAAGACAAATATACCTCAGAAGACACAAAATGACTTCAAAGAGACAACAAAAGCCTACAAAGAAATGCAAAGGAACTACAAATAGACATAAAACAAAGCCCATGTTCCCATACTCCATCATATTTTGTGACGTTGTATTTTATTCTAAACAACATGTCAAATCATCAGCCTGATACATAATGAGATTTTCCATTTAACTGAGGGCTTAGATGTATATTTTACTGCTGGAAATGGATCTTAAAGGGACTTATGTTAGCTGAACTTACTGCTGCAAAGCAAATATGAGTGAGAGGAAACCATGACATGTCAATTTCATAGCAGATCAATACATTTCATTAAACACACACACGGAGCTTTCAGTCACAGAGATCCACAGAATCTCTGCAAAGACTGTAAGAGCCCTGGGCTGAACCCATTAAGAAAATTGAAGACTAATCCTATCCTGTTCAACTGGAACTGGTTTAAACATCTTAAATGTTTCGTGGATGGGTCTATATCAAGACAACAAACATTATAGGCTCAGCCTCTACATTGAGCAATAAACAAGAAACATGCTGCCTGAGGGCAGAAGTTCAGCTCATTTCCATGTGAGAGGCAGATAAACGTGTGCTGGACGGCTGCTTCTTCCGTTTCATAAGTAAAGAGAGCTGTAGGTATGATACTAATATAAAAGAGGTTTATCATTTCTGTTTACAAGGTGATTGTTGCATTTTTTTCACATTTAACCCTCTGTAGCTATCAGGAAAAACTAGCATCGGATCAAATGTGAGAAATATTATCTCTGATCTCTGAAATGTCCTTTGAACTCTCCATTTCACTTGAGTGCCAATCAGTCTGACATTACCCCCCCCCACCCTCCTAGACAGACTGTCAGCATGCATCTAAAGTAATCACAATCAATAGCCTTGCTCAGATATGTTAATGAGCGTTGTCGTTACCCATATGCACTGTGCATATTAGCAATTTATACATTTTCTATACTGGTTTTAATGATGGTTTTGTCTCTTTGTTATTTCAATTCCATCATGTTTTTGTGAGCCACTAGGTAGGAAATAAAAACATGGACATAGGTGTAGATTTCGGGGGGGACACAGGAGACACACCCCCCTCAATATTAAGAGCATTTGCAGGCAGGAAATTAAAGCCCCGTTTCCACCAAGCAGTACAGTATGGAAGGGGTCACTTCAGTACGCTTTTTTCTGTTCCACTGTTAAAAATTGTGGATGGTACCAATTAAACGTTCTGTACCGTTTCCACTTTTGGTCCCCCTTATGTTGGGGTACCTAGTACACAGATCTGGTACTAAAAGGTCATGGTCATTGGTCATTGGTCAATAACAGACGGCCACTCTGCTCAGGGCTGAGTTGTGGCTGGTTTTGAGGCTCATGTAACCACTGTTCATACTGTGGAGAGTTTTACATGTATAAGTAAACTGTACTATAAAATGAAAAGATGTTTTGCTGCCTCTTGCAGCAGCTGTAGTATGAGAAAAAAATAACTTAATTCACTGGGCCGACTGCCGGCGACTTTTAAGGTGGAATGTTAACTTGTAATGTTACTCAATGCATGAATGACAACGTGAATCCATCAGCACACCCTAAATTTCAACGCAACAACTTCGACCATTACCTTAGTTTTAATTGTCTCTCTTGGATGACATCTCTTGGATGACATACAGTGGATCTTCAAGTGTTCAAAAATATATATAATTTTGAGGGGATTATGTGACCTGCAAATATTCTAATCCTCACTCGGAGAAAAAAAAAGTGTTGCAGAGTGGGCTCTGGCAACACTAAACCTCTGAGCTTGCCTGTGAAGGACTAAATACACAAACCCGCTGTTTGTAATATCCCATGGAGAGAGACTCTCACTGCAGCCTGTTCTATTTTGTTTTGAAAATGTCGGCATGCAGCCTCGTTCTGTAGACGATAAATGACGTGTAGAAGAATTACAATGAGTGCTAGATGGAGCAGTGAGTGACAGCCCCGCTCACATTTAAGAGTACTACCTGAGGTGGAAACGCTATGTGGACCTAGGGTCTAGGCACCATGTCTGAGGGGTTACTTTTGGTTCCAAAGGTACTATACCAAAAGTTGGGTGGAAATGGTACTTAAGTGTTTGACACTCAAAATTTCTGGGATACAACCCCAAACCATCCATTTCATGTGTCCCCTCCAATCTTGAAACAAAACTTATGCCCCTGAACATTGAAAAGGCCTATGAATTATCTTCATAGGCGTGCACTGGCAGTTAAGTTTAAATAAATTAAATTAAGTGAGAGGAATACGGAAATAATTATGTATTTGTTTGTTGGTATTTGTTCATATCCAACAATCATATATTTGTACCAAAAAAACTTTCAATTTGTTTACATCCTTAAATATTTACATTGAAATATTTGTCCTCATCGATTTCTTTGTTACAGTGACGACACCACATTCTCTTTAATGTCTTAGTTTATATATTGCTAGGGACTTATAAGTTCATCTGAACAACAACAGTGACATCTCTTCTTGGCATATTAATCTTTTTAAAACAGATTTATTAAATTTCTTATGAGAGCTAAACATGTTTTAATATTTGTTTTAGGTGGAATAGAGATTGTGTTTTGGCAAAGCCATAACGTCTCAGAATAAAACACATGCAGCCTTGGGCAGTGTGTCAGGACTTGCACATCCTCATTTTAATTAAATTAGATTAGATGAAACTTTAATGTGCTCCATGGGGAAATTTTGCAATCCATGTGACACATTCACTCAAAGAGATCAGGTCTGTGTTGAAGCAGCACTGGCAGTCAACAATGACATATTCACCACTTTGAGAGGAAAGAAGAATGAGCCCAATCCTTGACAGGCACGACATCAGTCATTTCATCTGTCCGAGTGCAGTCACTCGTCTCCGAGAGAGATCATTAGTAGTCATATTTCATCGTCAATTAATAAAAATATGAAAACTGTCCCATCCGCAGTTGATGGCTCAGATGCATATCAGCATGCTTTCTGCGACGAGTCACCGGACGCTCCTGGACTGGTCAAAGGTCAAACTGCTGCAATCGGATGCAGAGCTGGAGATTCCCAGGCAGACAGTGATTTGTTACAGCCCCCTCACATGAAAGCTCCTCTCGCAGTAGCTGCCTGACTCTCAGCAAGATGACAGCGGGATTTCAACAGGCAGAGTTATTTGTCACAAAACAAATTGTTACAAATCTGTGAGACAAATATAGAATAGCGCGCCCACCATGTTTTAATCTCTCATTTTTCTGTCTTTTGTTTCGATAATCGAAATGAATAAATGAACGGGGACCATGGTATGTTTCATTCTTAATGAAGCGTGTAGTGAATGAATATTTCACACACCTGCTGTGTGTCTTTGGTGGGTTTTGACTGGGGACCCAATCCCAGCCCGGGATGTATGAATGTTGGATTAAACATTCATCAAATGCTGTCACACAAACTTTATCCTCTCTCCTGTCAACCGCACAGAAAGACGGAAAACAGGCCCCTGTGCAGGCCGAAGTAGCCCAGCCATAATGTGAACCTCAGCCTTTGGTTTACGTATTGTGTAGTGGAATTATTTAGGCTGCTCAGGAGTCATGTCTGAAGGTATACAGGTTATGTCATGGGGGTTTATGGATATGGATGGGGTCAGCTCAGGTCAATCCCCCGCATCTCTAATATCCACCTGCTGTCTTGTTATTGCCTGCAGGTTCCTCCTCAGCCTTTCAACCCTCAGTAGACCTCATCCTCTGCTGTTTGCTTGCTCTGAGTGTCACTGGAGCTGCTTACATGTATCTTGTGAGGAAGCCCGCAGGGACGTTTTGATGCATGGTTCATCGTACATGTTTTAATCATTCAGTCTCTCAGACACCTCCCAAGAGGGGGCTGCTGCAGCACATTACCGAGTACACACAATTAGTGATATAATCATGATGATGATAATGAAATGTATTTAGAGCATATCAGCGTGGTTCATTGTGTTCGGGGAGACATTAGCAGGACTGCAGCCCTGGAAAAGCCTCAGCGCTCGGGCTCCTGGCGCTCCCCCTCTGGAGACTCGCAGAGCCCGGCAGGTTGCCACGTCAGAGATTAGCAGTCATAGCAGTCGACTTGGCGCTCCTTCTGCGCCGTCAACTGCGAAAAGCCTCACCTGACAGGTGTTGCTCTCAATCAGTGCTCCCCTGCCCCTCCCATGCTGTCCTTGGAGTGGGAAGGGACAAGGAAGCTTCCCCCTCCCCCCCTTTGTTCACCCTGACAGCCTCTAACAGGCAATGCCTGGAGATGTACTGGGCTTCATACACCAGAAATGAAACAGTAAACACCCCTCACGATGAGAAAGTATTGATATCACATCAGTGACATCAGCAGGAAACACAGTGCTGGTGTTTTATTTAGCTCCCCTCAGGGATGTGCAGTCACCTGGTAAAGGTCAAGGTGATAGCATGTCAGATCAGAGGGAGGGCTTCAGTGCAGGAATAACTGTGCATGCTGTGAACTGTTACCAGACTGTAGGTCAGAGGGACACCAGAGGACCAAGGGTGTATTTGCTTGTGAATACAATTTGATTTAATGGGACAGTTCACCCCAAAATGATGTGTGTGTGTGTATATATATATTCCTTCTTAGTGCTGTTTATCAATCTAGATTGTTTTGGTGTGAGTTGCCGAGTGTTGCAGATATTGACCTAGGTCTGCTTTCTCTCCAGTACAATGGAACTAGTTGGTAGTTGGCTTGTGATGCTCAAAGCACCAAAAATTACATTTAAAAAACTCAAAAGCAATGTCTCATTCCAGATATCATGATCCAGTGACTCAAGATAATCCACAGACCTTGTTGTGAGCAGTTTTGTATCAGAGGGACACAGAGGGAAGCGTACATCTACTGCTAGCTCACTTAGCATTGATGAGCTAGCTAGCGTTACAGCTAAGCCGAGAAGGACTCCATTCATGTTTAGGCCTACATCTTGTCTTCTCACGAGCATTAGCCTCTGGTTTATGAGTAGATGCACACTTCCTTCTGCACAGTGATGCGGCTGGCAGGTGTAGTTCAGTAGAAAGAAAATAGTTCCTACATGAAACTGCTCACAACAAGGTCTGTGGACTGTCTTCAGGAACCAGGTCATGCCATCTATCTATTATCTGTAACAACTTATCCTATTTAAGGTTGTGACGGGTTGGAGCCTATCCCAGCTGACAGTTGACAACAGGCACGGAACAACCTGGACAGTTTGCCAGACTATCACAGGGCTACTACTCTCACATTCACACCTGACCTAACTTGCATGTCTTTGGACTGTGGTAGGAGGCTGGAGGACCCGGAGAAACCCGCGCTGACATGCAGAGAGCCTGCAAACTCCAGAAGAGCCCCAGCACTCTGATAGGTTGGAAACCTGAACCCTTTTGCTGTGAGGCGACAATGCTCACCACTGCACCACTGTTTCACAGTGCCACCTAGTTCCATTATATTAGAGAGATGGCAGACATTGCTACTGCAAATACCTCCAACACTTGGCAACGCACACCAAAACAAGCTAGACTGATGAATAGCACTGCAGGTAGGAGGAAAAAGATTTAGCCTCTATGGGACGTGAGCTAAGGGACGTCCCTTTAAGTTTCTAGTTATGTTCTATTTAATATTGGAAACTTCTGACATCTTCTATAATCGAGGAGAATAAGAATATTTACCTTCATGTAGTGTTTGATTAATATAGGTAAATAGCCATCTCATTATATCTCTGGTTACTCAGCTTACAGTGTCAATAGACAAAATACGAACAGATGACATACATTGTTTTGGACCAGAAGAAAAAAGTCAACAAGTGGGAAAATGTTCCCACCTGTTTGTTTGTTTTTAAATAATTCATTTTTCATGTGTTTTTCTTTAATTGCAGGTAAGGTGAATGTGTAGCGTAAAAACACTACTGTGACTTTTGTTTTAATATACACATAGATAGATAGATGGATAGATAGATAGATGTAGATGTAGATATATAGATTTAAGCTACATATATAGGACTGATAATGATTGCTCTTATTAGCTGAATTGGTTTTAGCTGTTTTGGGGGACTTTGTGTTATCTCACTATAGTAGTTTATAGTTAAAAATCATTGATTACCTGATTTATTGGCTCAGTGGAAAACTCAGCACGACATAACATTTCATAAGAAGAGACTGTTTTGCACTGTGCAATGTTTGGAGGTGCTTTGTTGGAAAAAAGGCCACAAAGTGGTTGGTGCTGCAGGGCGACTCCGTGGTAGATTTCACGTAATAACTTGTGTCAAATGCAGTTTAGGAAAGAATATTGCTGTCACCCTCTCCAAACACTGCTGCAAACACTTGCTTTGTCCTTTGTTGGTACTGCTCACATACCATTTCACAGGCTTCTACCCAGCATACAGCTGCGGACAGGCTTTTTATTGGACTCCAGGGGGAAGCCTACTAAAGTGCGGTAACATGGCATACATTTCCTATTGGAGCTATGTTACATTTTTCATATCAATATTAATCAAATGTCCATTAGTTGTAGGGCTGTGTATTGGCAGGAATCTTGTCTCGATATAATATGTATCACAATACAGGGATCACAATTTAATACATTGCCATATGTGTGACACTGTAAGCAAGGTGATGTATTGCGATTTCTTTTAAATCTAATTTCAAGTAAGCTGTCATAAACACTACCATATGTGTAAAATTAAGTTAAAAAAGTGAACAATTATAATGCAGTCAGAACATTTGCATCACAATCCCTGTGACAAGCTAGTACTATGTTGTTCAGTTGGAGTGGAAACATCAAACAGATCAAAATAGATAGACGGCAACACTGCTGTCGAGCAGTCAGAGGTTTAAACACATCACAAAATTAAAGTGTAGCAATATTTTCTCACACCCTGCTCAGTTGCCTATATTATATTTTAAGCAATGCCACAAAAATATCTTTTTCACACAGGTGTTTCTGTATAACTAAGTTTAAAACTGCTGTTTTTTGTTTCCCCATAAAAATATCTAATGGAAAATGATGAGCACTGGCCAAGCAGTATATCACCTGTGGTCATTTTGCATGATAATATTTATCCGCGGGACTCTCATATATAAGAAGTAACTTTCTAGAACTGCTGAATCAAGGGACTATTTGTTAAGTTTACAAAATCCTGCCACTACCTATTAGCTAGAGGGTATGTTTACCTGAGGCCAGGCCCTAATCTGTAGGTTATTAAGTGAAACATGCAAACTGATTGGGTGGAACTCAGGAGGAAAACCAGCCTTTCTATTTATTCCCAGCGATAATGGCTGAATTATTCATCCTGTGTGATGATTAATTAAAAAAGGCCCCAGGTCCTGTGGCAGGTACAGGCTGCCGAGGCACACGCTGACATTCCCATGTGATGTGCTGGATGTCTCTGCCTCCACCCGCCCTCCGCCTGCTTTCCTCTGCACGTCTTTAGGGAAGGTGGCCTCACACATGTTACATGCCTGTGCACCCAACGCTTTAACCTAATTCACGAATACATGAGGTGAAAGATGAGGGCCTGGTAATCGTATGTAAAAGCAGACGAGGGGGGCAGGTTCAAATAGTTTTCATTGCTTGCCTTAGCCAATGTGGGATCTATAATATTTTGACTGGCTCTAATGTAGACAGATGTGATGGATATGTGATTCCCATATAAAACTGAAGTTCTGTGTCTTACAAAAATGAATCGAATCGAACCTGCAGCTGCTACGGCAAGGACATAGCATTAGTAAGTGGGACGCCTGCTCTACCAGGTGAGCAACTTGATGCCCCAATTTTTTGTTTTACATAGGACATGAACACTGGTCTACAGGGTCAAAGTCCGGTGGTTGTTGGACCCATGTGGATCTTGTCGCTCTTTATACTTTGTTTATTGCTGTGGCCATCTAATAATGACACGGATAGGTTTACATTGGAGTTAGTTGAAAGCCTGGTGTGTCTCATACAGTTGCTGAAAGGTGCATTGTATGTCCGTATCTGACGCCAAGGGCCCTGATGAAGTGGTGGTCTTTGACACCCTGTGGGTGAGACCAGACTGATATTTGATATAATTATTAAACAGAAACAGCAACACTAATGCAGCAATAGAATTGTTTTCTGAGGGGACACGAGGTTGTTTGGAGGTATAGAAGTAGAATATTGTGGCTGTAATAAGTTGTTACAGGTTGATCCATGACGCACAAACTGCTGATGTTTGCTGTGAGTGAATGCAAAACAAGGATGTTTAACCACAGCTGTTCAAAGCTGATGGTGTGAGATGGCTCTGCAGCAAGCTCTTTTTTGTGGCTTCTGTCTTGGTAATAAATTTTTTGGATCCTCTGCACTGATGCATCTTGTTTTAGTGTAACCAGCGGCTGGTTGCTGCCAGACTCAGGTAGGCAGTGGCTGTTGCGTCCTCTGACCCAGTGTGGGCAGCTGGCAGTGGGCAGGACATGCCCTGTGGCAGTGCCAGGGGAAGGCCAGGAGGGCTGGGGTCCAGGCCTGCTCTTGCCTCTGCTCGGGCCCCGCTAATGGAATGGGGCTGGGCCGCCCATATGGCACTTGTGAGAAGAACCGGGGGCTCTGGAGGTTGGCATGCGGAGTCACCAGGCAGTCTCCCGTTAGAAATTAAACAGGACAGGGCCAGACCTACGTGATCACCCCACGACCACCAAGCGTTATAGATGTGCTTGCTGATGGGGATGGAGACACACCTGCACCAGAGGCTTCCATCTGCCCCTAAAGGACCATAACACTGTTTTGGGGTGTTTTATTCCATTAACTATACATTTTAAATATTTCTCTTTATTGCCAATCATTTACCAAATCACCTTAAGATTTTCTATTGATTCTCTAGCTTCCTGGCAGCATTTGGTTTCTATTTTGCCACACAGTATGGAAAACAACTTGCAGACACGTTGTGGTTTCACACTAAGGCAGCTGAGAGCAGAGTCTACTTCCTCTGCATGTCGACATACCAAAAACACTGTGTTCAAAACAGGGCTGCAGCTATTGATAATCGATTTATCACGTGATCAGCTTTATTGAGGAGCAATAGTAAATATACTAAATTAAGAATAAGACAGGTTTCCTGTGTGTGACTGTGTCATAATAATAGCATGCCACCTTACTCCCCGCTGCTTGGAAGCTTCATCGCCAGGAGGAAAGCAGACACCAACTCTGGAGATGGACCAGTTGGTACAGAATTCAGCCGCCCATATTATAACTAGAACCTCCTCCATTGATCATATCACTCCTGTTCTCCAGCAACTTAACTGGCTTCCAGTTAAATATCAGATTGATTTCAAGACTCTACTTCTCTCCTTTAAGGCCCATCATAAGCCATCATGAAGCCCCTTCCTATCTGTCTGAACTCCTTCATATCTATACACCCTCCTGTACACTTAGATCCTCTTCTGCAATTTAACTCACATTACCATCTGCCCGCTTGACGACCATGGGTTCTAGAGCCTTCAGCCATTCTGCCCCCCGCCCCCCACAACATTCGTAATATTGACTCCCTTTCCACTTTCAAATCCCGCCTGAAAACACACCTTTTCAAGCTGCCATTTTAACTTTCTTTTTTTTTTTTTTGACTGTGTCATGTAAGGTGTCCCTATATTCTCTCTCTTCCTCCATTTTACAACTCTGTGCCATCAAATCACGTCTCCATTCTACAGCAGTAGCACATTGTGTGACAGTAATACTCATCTTTGCGAAACACAGTGCACCCTATACAGTCACATAGGCTAAATGAGGACATGTCTCAGTCGTTTCAGTCCTAGTTCAAAAGCATATTGTGGTTAAAAGCAAAATCAGGAAAGAATAGGCTGAACATATCCGCAAGCATTATGAGAACAATAATGTGATTTTACTTATTTCTTCAGTAAAAAAGTTAAAATGCATCAAAAACAAGTTTTATAGTGGTTTACCATTAAAATGTTCATAGTTAACATCAAACATATTGATGACAGGCTCCATAATCCCCTCCTTTGTAGTAGAACTAAACATACAGTATTTTGTGTATGCCATTTCCACAGCACACCTTCTGCTCACTACAATCCTCACTCTCTATGACAAAGAGAAAGAGAGAATGTAAACACGATTACTTTGGCGAGTAGTGATTGAACAGAAGTAGTCTCTCTGTCGGTAGTTACACAAGGCCAACCTTTTCATTGTTGTTCACTGAAAGAATGTAAACACAGTTACATGGTATAGAGTGCCAAATTTATCTGGACACAGCACAACTTTATTTAGTAGCACTCCTGTTTTCAGTCAGACTTCCTGCTTCATTTGCAGTAACTGCCTCACTGTTGTTTCTGCGGAGCTGGTCGACAAAAACAGTCCAGGTTAATGAGCCAACAACTTGGAGAACGTCCTCTAGTTGGAGGTCAAGGAAAAATCAGTTTGCCAGGATGTACGTGGTGTTAGCCCCGTGTACAGGAGCTGGCCAGATAGGCTGTGTGTAGGCAATGAGGTGGACGGGGGGAGAGCGGTGTAGCCCACCAGCCCTCTCTGGCACCAGACCGACCTGGCTCCTTTCTGAGCTGCGTGGGACCAGGAGAAGGAGAGCCACATGGGATGGGAGGAGAGAGGAAAGTGCGTTGGAGCGGTCTGCAGTGCAGCAGTGTTAACAAATGTGTTCACATACTGTATGTACTGAGATAATGCTTACCCTCTAGAATAACTCCGTGCTCCTTGCTGGCTGTACCACACAGGCTGATGCAAACGGAACTAAAATTACCACTTCAGGGTGACACTGGCAATTTGTACTGCAGACCCAAAAAGGGAGAAATAGTGAGGGTAATTACAGTCAGCGGAAAAATAGTTTGACGTTGCCCTGCCCTGGTTTTCCTCCTAATACTCCATTAAAAAGTGAGGCCAGACTTTTAAAACAGGTCACTCTTACTAACCCTCCCTCCCATCTCCATTTCTTCCACCTCCTCCTCCTCCTCCACCCTGTCTTCATCCTCCTTCTCCTTCCACCACCCACCTCTCTGGATCTGGAACAAAAGCCACCTCCGCTGCCGCCACCTCCCCTCCCCATCTCCTGCTTTTCCATTTTATTGGTGACAGCTGCCGCGAAACAAACTCGCGGAGCGAGAGAAATGATGTGTCAGTGGAAGGTCCTTTAGCCCGCACTGCTAATCTGTCACACGCCGTTTGTTGTTTACTGTTTCCTCCTGCTCGCCGACTGGCCGGCAGTGTGCGCCGCGCAGTAATGGCGACAGATGCTGACCCGCAGAAGTGTGAATCTTGCCGATTTCTCCCTGCTGTCAACCTGTAAATTACAGCTATCGGGAGTAATTAGACCCGATAAAGCCCTTCCAAGCCTCACCCCCCTTGACACACATGCAGACGTGCACACACACAGCTCTGGCCTGTCAGTGACCTGAGTGTGTGCCATTTTGAGAAAGAAGGCTGCAGGCCCGGAGTGTTTTGTTTAAACCTCTTTTTTTAAATTGTAGATGTTTGTCTGCACAGTTATTACGTTTAAAATGAAATTAGGGGCGTATATCCTTTTTATTTTAGTGGCCTCTGCAACATATGGAGCATTATTTTCTGGTTTAAGGACTTTGTCTCTCTTTTGGGTCAGAGTCTGACATCTTTTCCAAAACACTGAATGACTTTGAGGACTAAGATTGATGCTGGCAGCGACTCGGAAGTTGCAGAGGTGAGTCCGTCCACAGTGAACTATCTCGGATGAATCTGCAGACGTTGCCAGTCGTCATCTACTTATCCTCACTGAGGTTTTACAGGGACAGCGGGGTCCTGGGCACAACCAGAGAAGTCAGTATCGAGGCCACCTTTTCTTGCCCTGGCATCCGTGTTCGGCCTGCAACCACCACGGCGGCCACCACTGCCAAGCATGCCCTTAAAAGCAGGGCCTGTGCCCCTTTAAGTAACTCACGCGATACCAAAGGTCACGCAGCCAGGTCTTGTCATCCTCTCCCTGACTCTCTGCCCTCCTCCTCCTCCTTTTACAGCCCTCAGTGCCCACTTCCTGACCATCGGAGCCAATCACTTTCCACCCCTCACCTCCTCCGCCGCCAATGCCGAGCGGCAATCTGTCACCCGGGCACTAGGAGATGCCACCCTGCCGGCCGCCTTCCGTACACTGCGGTAATGGCTTCTGGCAGCCCTAGAAAGATAAGTAACAGGCAAAAAGGCAGGAGAGCGGGATGAAGAGGGAGGGAGGGCTGAGGGCCAGAGAGCAGAGGACCCTCTCTCACATCCAAGCTGCCCCCATCTCGCCGCTGTTCGACCCTCCTCTCCCCCTTTCGCCTCACCCCGCTTTGGCCCGGTCGCTTTGCACGATACTTCAGTGAATAAATGAGTCGTTTTAATCCGACTGACAAGCTGGCATTGCCCAGCCCTGCCCTCCATCTGTACTGGCGGCCAGCGCAGCAGCAGGCCCCAGGCAGCCCGATGTGCCAATACAACACACAGCTTATCCTGGCTGTAGCTTCAGGGACAGAAGGGTTAGAGCTCTATGCGGCAGCTACCCTCTCCACCAAAAGAGCTATTTATATAAGAAAGGGATTAGCCGGTGGAGGCTTTGATGAACTGGAAAAAAATTATGAATTTGCTCCCATCTTGCTCTAGTGCACGTTTGAAGTCCTTGTCTTTTTAAACGAAAACTACAGTTTATTTCCTGCTTTTCCGCATGATCAAATAATCGAGTGCGAGTGTTAAATTTCACTTTACACCCATTCTCAAAGTGCAGATTTGTTTCTCAGGGATGAGATTTTTTTATGAGGTGATGTGTTCTTTGCACAATTGCACTTTGCAACAGATGAATGTGTTCACTCTGCAACAAACTAAAAGTGAAACTAGCCCCGTTTCCATCTGTCCCCATCACTGAGGGGTTAATTTTGCTCTGTCATCCTTGGCACAGCGAGAGGCCAAATGCACTATCACTCACGCGGTCCGCCGTCCCGACCGAAAAACCCAGAGGGAGAGAAAAAACTTGGCCGCAGGAGGTGCTAAACCCTCTGCTCCATTTCCTCTCTCCACAAGCTCCTCTCCACTCCCTCGCTTGTCCATGTGTCACCTCCAAGTCGTTTGGGAAGGGACCTGGTAACATTTGAGTGCCCAATTAAGCGCAGGGGCTCAGTCCGGGCCCCCCTCTGGGTTCCGTTCAGGCACGTCACTGATGAGCGGGCTGCCATCTTCCCCTATGAACCACACACACGCTTGCATATATACACACACGCCTCCCACCCTCACATTCTTTTTCATGCTTACTTCCCCCGTCTGTTCTGCCTCTTTTTCACACAAACACACTCTACTCCCTGGTTAAAGATCCCCCACAGATCTGATTGCAGCTTATCTTTGGAACAGGAGGTTATGACTGTTTGATCCATGGCTGCCGAACCCGTTGCCAGTTATACACCGGGGCCTGGATGCTGCTTATTAACCGGAGGGGTCCTCCCACTGCGCCGCTGAGAATCCGAGGGCCCGGTGTTTTGCTGCTTTTGGTGAAAGATTAAGCACTGTTTTCTTAAATTAGCCTGGAAAACATGAAGCATAAACATAAAAGAAAATATTCTTTATCCGCAAGGTCAACTCTGCGCTCATTATCACCCAGATTGAATAATTACTGAACTTAAGAAGTGTGGAAAAAATAAAACAACAACTCAAGAGTTAGCGCAGTCAGGCCTTTTGAAGTGTTAAAGGAGTGCTTATTCCCTTAACTGGAGTGAAAGAGCATCGCTGGATAATTTAGGTTACAGGCTCGGCGGTGACAGCTGGGCAGCATTGAAAGCCAACCAAATCGACATAAATCACTGACTTTTTTTTCAATAAGTAGGTTAATATCTCAGAATGGTGTTTAATGTTTTATTCAGCACCGAGGCAGGGACAGTGTTAAGGGACGGCAAGTGTTTTTGAATGCAGATGGGAGGTGGAGGGCTGGGCAGGGTTTGGCATCTCCCCGCGGTCGCCTCAGAGCACGCCGGCCCTGTTAAAGGAGCGCGGGAACGATCCTCGCCCCTCTCGAGCCCTCTCCATATTAAACAAGTGCTTTGTAAGTGTGCCGTCATTACTATTCATCACAAATAAATACTTAAGCACTGAGAGCTTAGCACCCCGCTGCTTTACAGTTATCCATTATTTCTGTCACCTGGTTGTCCTTTTTCTGTCTCCTCCCCTCACTGCCTCGCTTTGCCTTTTGCAACTGAATGTTCCGGTGCCCTTCAACTCAGTAGTGTGCTGGGAGGGAGCTGGTGGCTAGTGCCCATGTGCCAAGCCTCCCTGCTTCGTGTCCCATATTCTCTGCCCTCACCTGAGGCCTTGCCCCAACAGGACAGCAGGGCCAGAGGCGTTATTGTGCACTATGAGCTTCCCAAGACGATGCCCTTCCACTGTTTTCAACTCTTTTCCCCTCCATACTTTTTTTTTCTTCCCTTTTTGCACAAACATGACAAACACACCCACACAAACACCCCCTCAAGTTCAAGTCCACTCCTGCCCCAGACGTGGGGGCAAAAGTCCACTGCACCCTGTCCTCTACGGCGGGTTTTTGGAAGGTGATCCGATCCTTTTTCCTCTGCCACTGCGCTTGGCGGGCTGGCTGGCTCCAGTGCAACGCGGCGTGCGCTGGCGTGGACTGAGGCTGGGCCAGTGTGCTGAGAAGCTGATGAATTGCAGGCGAGATACGGGGCGGCAGCCGGCGAGGAGCTCCGGCGAGCGGCCGTCATGCGCTATCACCGTCTGCATGTGTGATGGGGGAAATCGGAGAGACAGTGCTGACAACTTAATTTAACACCAGATCTGGAGGAAGCCAGAGTGCCACTGCGCTCTGGATAATTGATAACTCTGCCACTCCACCGCACCTCGCCTCACCTCGTGCCCACAACGCCTCGGCTCATCATCTACCCAAATCAGTGGTGGACACATTACTGTACAGATTTTAAAGCTTGTCAGGTTGTTTTGCGCTGTAGAAATGCTTTTTCACACCAGAAGCAAGGGTGGAAAAGTGAAACGCATGCTTTAACTTAATGGTGTGTTTAGTTTCTGTCTCTTTTTCTGTGCGTCTGGAAATATTTTAACACTGGTGCCAATGCAGCACTTTAGTTTCATTATCTTATAACAGTACTTTTTCTCCCCAATTTTAGTTTGAAGAATATGACCCCCCTCTTTGCCTTTACAAAATAACGCGAGCACCTGTACAAAAACTTTAAAATTGCTGACCAAAGAACAGGCAATTAAGACTTAAAACCTATTGCCTGGTCGTTTTTGATACTTACTCGTAGAGATACCGGTCCTAAAAAAGCACTGAGGGTCATACGCAGCCCAGACTGTCAGGCTTTAAAGCCTTCACGCTGCATTATCCCTTTAAAAAACAGTGTTTGCAGTCAGATAGAACACACAGTCTCTCCGTCGTCCTGACTTAAGAGTGACTGCGATGCGGCGCTGCGGGGGGAGCGCACTGCCTGGATCTCCTTCACAGGCTGTTGGAGGCTGCCGAGCAGGAGCCCGGTTGACTGGTAATGCCTATTAATTACTAATACAAACTGCTAATTAGCAGACCAAACACTGGCATCTGTACAGTTTGTTTTCCCTGCAGCGATGATATTGAGTTCTAACACAACGAGGCAGTAAACCTGAGCTGCCTGACGCGCATCAGAATCAAAGGGGACTCGCTGCTAAGCATACTTAATGCCAGGATCATGCACTACAGAGGTCAAATAAAGGGTGAATCCAAATTTCACAGGGATGAGGTGGTAAATGACCTGTTGTAAGATCAGAGGTGGGAAGGGACTTTTACTAAAGTAGAACTTGAGGACTTTATACTTTTATACCTTACTGTATTTCAGCGGGAAACACTGCAGTGCATTTATCTGTATTTTGACATGGTCTAACAGGGGTTTGAAACAGAAAGTACTGGTACTAATTCAGTGCTTCTACCAGTAACAGCACTTTGGTGTCTCTTTTACTCAATATAAGGATTTTAATTCTTCTTCCCTCACTGCAGGGGCTCCCTTAGGTCCTTGAAATCCTTCAAAGTTTGTGAATTTAAATGTGAAGGTTTTGCACAGGAGTAGAAATTGAGTTTTTTTTACTTTATATGCATATTTTTTTACGTAAACATTAGCACATAGGCTATGTTTTGCTG
>JAPZEB010000011.1:8231469-8242945 GCA_029783705.1 Chaetodon striatus | reverse complement strand
CATAAGCTATGTTTTGCTGTCTGCGTATGTGTCTCCCACATTGTTTCATGCAGCCTTTTGCCTTGAGAAAGTGCGACAGTTGCGAACATGCAAAAGTAGTTATTGTCGATTAGTGCAGGTTAAACTGCGGCAAGCAAGTGAGAAAGCTAATGGTAAGCAAATCTGTGTCTCAAGCCATTTAATATTGGGTCTTTAATTCTGAGGTAATTGGGCCAGGAAAGTCCTTGAAAAGTCCTTGAATTTGTTGTTTAAGAAGGTGTGGGAACCCTGTCACTGTTTAAGAATAGGGCTGGATATCTAACCTGTATACCTCTTTCTAGAGATCTTCCGCTACCATTTAAAAAAAATATTTTTTTTTACTGACGGCTTAAGTTTCTCGATTTAACAGAACTCAGTTATTTCCCATGCTGTAAAATAATAGTGGCTGGTTTGCTGCACAGCACAACTTGCTGTAGTTTTAGAGCAGCAATAACGAATTGATTTCCAAGTAACTGCCATTTTAACTGTGTGTGAAACTACTTTTAAGTTTATTAATTAATTCCATGGTATTGGATCAGTGCATAGTGTTGCATACTCAGAAATACACAATCCAGCGTTTAAATTTTAGGTAATTGGGCCTGGTAAGTCCTTGAAAAGTCCTTGAATTTGATGTTTATGAAGGTCTGGGAACCCTGTCATTGTTAAAGCATAGGGCCAGATATCTAAACTGTATTCTTCTTTCTAGAATTGCTCCAATACCTTTTTTTTTTCCATTTTACAGACGGCTTAAGCTTCACTATTTACTGGACAATAATTATTTTTCCATGCTCTAAAATGGTAGAGGCCGGTGGCTGCACAGTGCAGCTTGCTGTAATTTTAGTGTGACAAAGAAGAATTTATTTCCAGCTAAACTGCCATTTTAACTGTGTGTGAAACTACTTTAAAGTTTATTAACAAGTTCCTTGGTATGGGATCGGTGCATAGTGTCGCGTACTCGCTAATACTCAATTCAGTGTTTAAATATGAGGTAATTGGGCCTGAAAGGTCCTTGAAAAGTCCTTGAATTGAATGTTTAAGAAGGTGTGGGAACCTTGTCATTGTTAAAGAATAGGGCCGGTGCATAGTGTCACATACTCGCTAATGTAACCTACTTTTCTTGTTTGTTGGTGTTGCCCAGTTCCTCCAGGCTGCGGGTAATAAGCAGGCTACAACATTTGTTTCTTCCTCTTCGTTGCATTTTTACTAACACGGCAAGACAGTACTAACACATTCCAACTCAGGGGGTACAGCAACTTCTCTTCACTGTTAGGCGTTCACTCTCTCTTGTGTATCACTTACACCTGTCCCCACAAAAGAAGGGCAGGTAGGAACCAATTAGCTCATAACCGAAGGAGCACGATGACTCCACTGAAGCACCGCGCATAAAAATACAAATTAATCAGTATGCAAAGTACTATAAATGACAATGAAATAATAATTTACCAGTAGCTTAACAATGCTGAATCTATTACTATTTAAATTTTAATAATGTACTCATTAATAAACAACACAGAAACTTAGAAATAAAAAATAACCCCGAAATATAACGTATGCAGTAATTATGGTCACAGCTGATACCGTATCCAGCATTTTAGGCAGTGTCAGAGGCATTTCTGATACTGGTATCGGTATCGTTAACAACTCTGCTTCTTTTAGTATTACAAACTGACAAGAATGGTTGTTGAAGGTCTGTCCAGATCTGTAATCTTGTTTATTTATTCTTTAGATTTTGCCAGAAGTGTTAAGTGAAAGTTTGGCTGCTTGTCTTTAAACAACATTTAACATTTCTTTTGTTTAAATTTTAGAAAGGTTCTAGTAAAACTTTTTATATTTCTCAAATTAAAAAATTGATACCAAAACACAGGTATGGTACAGGGGAAACATTTCTCATAAATACACCCTCCTGCCTCAGTAAGGATGCTAAAGTCACTGTGAGATGAGTTTATAAATTATGACACTTCTGCTCGTATCCGGCTCCAGGCCCCACCCAGCTCTTCCCAGCCAAGACGAGATGCCACCCCACTCTGCCACCCTACGCTTCTCACACACAAAAAATAAATGAGTAATCGGCCACAAAGTGTCAGCCAGCCTTAATCCCCTTTTAATTTCCTTGTGGGGCCTGCGCCAGGGCTCTGGCTACAGCATGAAGCTGGCCGCTGATGGCAGCAGGATGGCCACGGTGACAGGCAGGCAGGCAGCGCAGGCCTGGGGGTGTTTACTGGGATCCAAGCAAAGAAAATACAATAACCACACACTGCCACCACTGTTTGCCTTACACTTGAGCGGGATTTAGGTTTCCCCAGCACTCTGTCACAAGTATGTGTGTGCTCACGTGCCCCCACACACACTATTGTCATGCCACCAGATTGTACTATGGACATATGCATGCTCTTTTTCTCTCTGCTTCCCTCATGAGTGTGCACACTCACAAATACACACCTACATGCATATATTAAGCATGTGCCGGAGCACTCAAGCACACCCCTGGTAATACTACTCTAGATGAGGCTATTTATATCTTAATTTATACAGGTTGGTCTCAGCGTAGGGGTCGTCGCCACACAGCTGCCCAATCCCCAGCAATCCCACAATGGCAAGAGTATTATCTCCTTTTGAACAGCAATTTATTTTCCTCCCTCCTCACTGTTGTTCAAAAGTAAAGGTCCCGTCATTAAAATGTATGCTTTCGCAATGCACCGGCACCGGAAAAGGTCAGCTGGCGAACTGCATTCGCTCCCCGTTCACGTAATGAAAGGCGTAAAGCAGGAACGAGGTGCAGGCTGAGGAGACTCTGCACGTCTTTGTAACACATTTGCCCGAGAGGTGGGTTCAGTGGAACAAAATGGAGAAGGTTAACGTTATTCTGGCAGATGAAGGAATTTTTCATGACATTTACACACAGCAGGGATTTTCTCCCTGGGAGCGCCCTCATAACACTCGGCTACGCAGCATATGAGCAGTGGCATATGCATTAGGCGTACAAAATATTGAAAGTGCCTCCTTGTTCTAGGAATCACATACTCAGAAGAAGCGATACACATTTTTAATGCTGTAATTTGCCCAATTTGCACCAATTGAACCAGAGATGTGTGTGGGAAATGGTTAACGAAAAAGATTATAAGTTTTTTCATATACGGCTTTTAGAGCCGTCTGACGAATCAGTTGATTTTTCACGGATAATTTGGTATGTGTGTACATAATGGCCAATAAGTAATGAGAAACCTTGGCGCAGACACAGTTTGTCCACCAGAGAGCACTGGCAAGTTCATTTTTCAACTGTTAAATGTGCCGCTCAATACATTTTTGGTCACAATAGCCAAACATGACCAAATAACAGAACTGAAGAAATCCTTATTGTTTTTGTTATGCATTTACGTTTAAAACCAAACTGAGGGTACATCAGTAACACAGGTTTACCATTCCAAAATAAAAATAGGTATTTTTTATTAGTTGGATTTATGGGTTATTTGTCGTTTTCACACAGAAATACCAAAAATGCACTTGTTCCAGCTAGATGTTGCATTAGACTTTCTCGTTCTCATCATTTTTACGGATAAGGGTTGTAAAAATTCCATCATTATCTACTACTACATGTCATTTTAATTTTCGTTTTTTTTTTATTTTATTGTAGGACATATTTAATAGCATTAATTGTCATTTAGTAATTTTCAGCTTGTTAATAATTAATATACAGACCAAGCTTATAGACTGTGCAATTATAAAGTTATTGAGATATAAGATGAACAGAGACACCGACTCGTAACATCATCTGCTGCTGGCTGATAAATGTTATCAGCATTATTTGCTTGTCCTTCATACTCTACCGCATCAATACCTTTTTTTTAAAAAAATGGTTTATCAGCGACATGGCAATTATTGGGCTTTTTAAAGACACTTCGGACACTCAGCTGCTGTGACATTTTTGCAATGCTGTATGCTCATTAGGGCATGTACCCAAAAAAGCTTGCGCAGTATAAAATGACCCAGATCTTCTGCATTGTGGGGCTCATAGAGCAAGCGCACTAGCCTTATGGCAGCAAAGTGTGGCTGAGTGCAGCTGACTGGCTTACTGTCGCTGACTGAGCAGCTAATTTCCAGTTCATCTCTACACTAATGTGAATGGGGAGTAAGTGATTAAATTGTACAGCTCTTCTAGACTTTAGAAATGTTATCAGACTGAATAGGTTAAGTTGTGATAGTTAAACGATTCATTTCTCAGGAGTTGTGGCATCCATAAAATGTGTCCACTGACTGACAGTCATCTCTTTCACAGTGTATGTCTACGAGAAAAAGTCCTTTTGGTCCAATGGCATCATGTGACAGACACGGAAATTGTAGTTCCACGTTTCACCACTATGTAAAATTGGTGGCACTGTTCCTCGGAGCTTGGGTGGTTTTGAGTGCACAACCTAAAGCCAGCCAGAAAAACAGGTCATGAAAGTGAGATCAAAGATGAGACAAGATAATGGCCGATAATATGCACATTCCATTAACTTTACATGTGTGTTAATTACTTAGAGTTACTGTAGATTGTCCTCACTGCTCTAATCTGTCCCCTCAGATTTTCTGAGGACAATATGCGGTTAATGCGACTCCCGCCTCCAGTTTCTCAGTTGTATGAATTTGCTGCCTCACTTTGTCGTATGTGATAGTAATCATGAATATTTTTGTCCCTGGGCTGTTTGCCTGACAAAATAAGCCATTTTAAGATGTCACCTTCCTTCAGGAAAATATAATAAGTGTATTTCACCAACCAGATGATCTATTGACTCATTCAGAAAATAATCAGCAGATGAATCTATGATTAAACAAATTGTTCGTTGCAGGTCTGATGTCATTTATTAAGCAAAAAAGACAAACTATATCCAGCCTGTTAAACACGAGGATTTGCTGCTTTTATTTTGTTTTATATTAGCTGTGTTTTGACTAGTTAGACAAAAAGATTTAAAGACGCTGGGCTTGGGTTCATGTGAACGATGTTGTTTTACTTTTTCCTGACATTTTATAGATTAAATAATCAAAGGTATACCATACAGGAATTGTCGGCTACTGTTTGTAAGCAGTATCGCTAGTAAAAGTGAGAGCCAACCTCAGATTAACTCTTGTTTTGGATCGAGATTTGTCCACCTGGCGTTTCCCCTCACTATATTATGTGCTGTGTTCGCGATTTTTGTAGCTTCCTCTTATTCTGCTGCTAACAGTCTGGCACCCTGTCACTACCTTTTTAGATATTTAAAAAGTCCCGTACCTCACCTGCATGCTGTGCTTAGCAACGTCCCAAACATGGCAAAATAAGAGGAAAATACAGGCAGAGGGCAGAGACTCTGCAGATAAATACACCGCCACACACTTCTAGTGGGTCATAAGTGATGATTGAGCGGGATTATTTATGTATGAGTCGATACATTGTCTTTAAGTGAAATCCTGCATAATTCACCTTTAACTGATGAATAAAAAGAAAACAGACAAATCTATCAATAATAAAAACAATCGTTGAATTCAGCTCTATGTGAATGTTTCTTCTCTTCACCCTCTTAAATTTACATAAAAGCATCTGCTATGTTGTTTGATAATAAATTATATATAAATAAATTATAAATAAAAACCCTCTAAGTGGAAAAGAGAATATTCAAAGTGTCTCTACTCTCTGTCTGTAAGGGTTTTTCTAAGCGCCAATCCTCCCAGCAAAGGTCTTTATGGCAACATAAGGGGTTAGCCTAGATTTTCAGTCCAGTCTCATTTAAGGCTAATTCCTGTGTGGGTCTGGATGTTTGATCCCATTGCCCATCTGAAGTAATTAAAGGGTTATTAGTAAACAGATATTCACGCTCGCTCACTCTTGCCAACTGTTTCATGCCATCTGCTGCCGGCGCACGTGCTTTGACATTGGAAATATGCTGCTGAACCGACACGGGTGTTTCAACGCATAGGGAATGAACCGAGCTTTCATCAAGTCTAAACACAGTCAAACAGTGTCATCTTTGTGTATGTGTGTGTCAGCGTGACTGTATGTGTGTGTCAGGGAATATAATAGAAGCAAGAGCAGGAAATTATGAGCCTGTTTGTGCTATTTTAAACCCGCTTGTTAATTTCAATCCCTTTTAACTGGCTCTACTTTTGATACCAGCCGACCACTATTCTTATATTTCATCTCCGCAGCCCCCTCTCCTTCCTCTTCTTCTTCCCTCCCTGTCTCTCTCTCCTCCGGCTCCGGCTCTGCCCTCCTGTCTGTTTTTATCCTTTTTTTATTTTCAGTAATATAGAAGGGATTAACCCTGCTGGCCCCTCGGTGGTTACTGTTTCATTTTATTCTTATTAAAATCTTAAGAACCTGCTTTATTATTCCTGTTTGATACTACCTCAATAATCCTCTGCCTGCCTGTGTGTGTGTGTGTGTGTGAGTGTGTGTGTGTATGTGTGTGGGTGTGTGTGGCATGCAGCCACAGACCCATAGGTGTGCTGTGTGATGGATGTGTGTGCTTGTGTTTGGGCTGGCAGGAAGTCCAGGACACATTACACAAATTTTTCTATCACACGCGTGCAACATATAGATGCACAAACACAATCTTCTGCTGGCTCTGAAATCCAGGAGTTTATCTCTTTTTGCACAGATAAGACCTTAATACATTGATAGAAGTGTCATAAAATGACACGTTGTACATTTCAGCTCATTGTCTCGTGTGTTTTCCTGTAATTCGCTACTTCTGACAAACACGTTTTTTTTTTTTTTTCCCCGTCCGTGTCGAGATGGCTATTACCGCTGATGGGTCTCTAGTGTTTGCTGTGATCTTTCTTACAGCGAGCTGCATTGATTTTGTGAAACCTCTGATAAATCTCAGACAGGAACTAGACAGGAGTGTTGTCACAGCAAAGCTTCCCTGGATCACACCGTGATTTCTCCTGCAGTTCCGCTGACCTGGGGAGGTTTATTTAGAGAAGCAGTGCAGAGTGGCACTGTAAGGTGACGTCTGTTAGTGTTTTAATTACATCTGCTGCTAAATATTTAGATTTAACCTCCACTGAACGTGAGCTGAGAGACTGGGGAGGGGTATTGATCAATCCAATTAGAATTTTTACTGATTTCTTGCATTGAGTGGTAATTTTAAATTGAAAGCACAAGAAAAAGAGAAAGACCCTTGCAGTAGGTCTCACTCTGTGTGTTTTCACATCGCCATATATGAGCAGGCAAATAGAGAGGAAAAAAAAGAATGAGTTAAGGCTTGATTTCATCCTACGAGGGGGATGTGACGTTAACCTATCATTTAGTATGCTTTTGGAGAGCATCTGTCCAAGTCCAGCTGTAAGCTCTTCAACCTGGAGACCAATCATCTCTTCATTAAAAGTGTGATACTGTTCAAGTGTCTCCACAGGCAGCCAGGGGCACAGAGGATTACACTATCGACTTAGAGAAAGGTCAACATTATTTGATTTTCTCAAAGGTTACTATTTATACGTATTTATCGACTGCCGTTTTCTCATAACATACTTAAGGGCGCGGGAACAGCGCATACATTCATTTTCTTTTCTTTGTCTTGTTTGAGAGCCGTCTGCAGGAAATGTGTGCATTCTAATTTCTCATTTATGATGCATTAAATTCAGATGAGAGGAGGATTGTTGGGGACAAAGCTGATCACGCTGTGTGAGATGAATCAGAAATTGAACCAAAGTGTTTCATTAAGAGCTGTTGGCTGGCTGCTAAGACAACATGGGGGTGTAATCCCCCCTCATTCACTCCCTCCTACCTTCACTTTTAATTTTTTTTTTTCTTCACTCTTCTTTTTCATCTCATCTCTCTTTCACTCACACCCTCTTGCATTTTGTCCTTTCAGCCCCTCACCTCTGGAAGAAAAATCTTCCTCACTTCTTGCTTCGCTTTCCCTTTATCTTTTCCTTCTCTTTCTCCAAAGCCTGTGAGAGCACCTCCTCCCTGCAAACAGAGACATAACCAAATCCCCCCCCTCTCCTGCCTGTGCACCGGGGTCACGCCGTCAAAATGACTCTTTTTATTACAGTTCATAAACAGCGACTTCCCCCGGCGGCCCTGGGAAATTTCACATAAACTTTGATCAAACAGACGTTAGCCTCCCTGGTCCTCAACCACCTCTCTCCACGCGTGAAAATAGCTCCGCTCAATCACAGGCAGAGAAAACATGCCGAAAACAGTGCAAATAGCAAGGCAGTCACTGATATATCAAGTCATTATTGACCAGAACACCTGGGGAATAGATCTCATATAAAAACAATAAGTTACTCTTTGCCTTTTTTTTTTCCTCCTCTCCTATACCCTCCCCACTTTTAGCGGAGGCGGAAATGTAAGGCGATGCACTGGCAGTAAACTTTGTGGCTTAAAATTAATAGCTTCGAGGGGAGCTCAGGTGAGCGATCCAAAGTGATAAAAGCATCCAAAATAAAAACCAGCAGTTGATTTAACTGTGTGTGCGTAGATGCTGGAAGCCGTGCAATAGTTCTTTGCAGCTTTCTCTCGCTTCGTCATCCCCTCCATCTCGTTTAGTAGAGCTGTCAGACCAGTTTTTCTCAGCGTGGAGGGCTCGCAGTGCTCCCTTGTTGGTAATCGCGGTCGAGGCTCGCTGTAATGGAGATGAGCAGCAGGAAAGCAGCACAGTGTGTTGTTGTTTAGTTGGGTTTTCAGGGTGGAGTTGCCCCAGCTTTTCTGGATTGTGGCTCGAAATCGGAATAAAGGGCAAAGGTCAGGTCAAGCTTGAACAGGACATCACGGTTTTCATTATAAAATATTAAAAATATCACCTGATGCATACTTAAAACCTCACACTTGTTTGTGAGCGGAAATTCTCAAACATCTATCAGCTAACCTTTTTTTGTTTATTAAATCTTTCAAATGGTGATTAAGTCTCATTTGACTTTCAGATATTGGGCACAGGGTAATGTCATTGCCATGAAAAAGAAAATTTACTCCCAGAACTGAGTGAAATTAAATCACTAAATTGCTTTGACACCAAATCTGGAAACATCAACAAGGTTTTTGGGGGTGAAAAAATTATTCTTTCATATTTTTTCACACCATCTGTGAAAAAAACCAATAAACTAATAAAAAATTCAGTTTGAAGATACAGTGGGATCCGTTTTTGATAAAATAGCAGCAATTTTACTGACCATGTCCTCCACGCTTAAGATCCTGCTTAATGAAATGGAAAAAAAAAACATACACAGATGTGTAGTTGTGTCCAAAATAGATTTATAATTTGTCTTTTAAAATTAAATGTATGATTTATCAGCATCATAGGAATTTACACGATTTATCATGTAACATTTGGGCAGGTATGGATCAAATATCTTATACACTACTTTATAGGACTCTTGCCTGTACACGACTTTTCCACCACAGGACTTGTGTTCCCTGTTCAGAAGTGTCTGTTTTTATGCATTTTTAAAAAGTCTTCTTTCTAAACTGTCTAATTTTGGAAGCGAAGCATCAGAGGGACAGACTCCTCCGCTGCACATCCAGCCTGTCCCTCCGCAGTCACACACTGATGATTGTGTGTCACTTTTCTATAGGAGCCTCAGCAGAACATGATGCAGCTGAGCTATAGTTACTCCTCTGTATTGTTTGTGTGCGTGTGCGCCTCCGCACCGCGCTCCGCCTGGGTCTTCATATCAGCCGGTCTATCTTCCCCACCCCCCGCTGACTCCTCACCTTTCCCTCTGCTGCATCTTATGACTCAACCTCCCCTTTCTTTAATACTCCGTTAGCTGCGCTAGTTACTCTATCTCTGCGAGCCATCTCCCCCCGCTCCTTCACCTGTCCCCTGCCTCCCCTTGCTGCTAATCCTCTCCCAGGCCTAATTGAAGGGGACAGCAGCTCCACAGGGTCACACGCAGACGTGGCGTTAAAATTGAGAGCCCGGGTACGGAGTGACACATCTTTCCATCCTGATCAGCTCGCCATATATACATGAACATATATACCCAGCTGCTGTTATTGTCTGAGCCTCTTTTCCATTTCTCCCTCCTCTCCTCTTTCTCCTCCTGGGGGTCAGAATGCAACCTGGAGCCAGGAGCAGTCTACAAATTGTCAGAGAGAAGCCCAGAAGAAGAAATGTAGGCTCAGTGGCTCTAGTTCATTATGACTTAGGATGTGAGTTAGGCAGCAGTATGTGTTGACATTGTCATAGTTATCACGGGAACATCTGTGTACGGCCTGTCAGAGGTGTGTGTGTGTATGCGTGTGTGTGTGTGTGCAAAGCGAAGGAGGACATGTTTGTGTGCCTGCATGCATATACATACTGCAGACGCCTGTGCGCTCTGTGCATTTTTTTTTTTTCTGTTTTCATGTGTCCATGTGGAGGCTGATGGTTCCAGGTTTGGATGGCGGTGTCTTGGCACCCGCAGGTCTGCTGAGACCTGCCTCTGCGTAGGATCAAGGGGTGCAGGGGCTGCTGCCGCGCCCAGCCAGCCTGACTGCACGCCAGCTGCAATCCCTAATGCCTCCGCCACATCCTTGGCAGGCGGCGCCCCTGCCCTTTTCCTCCCAGCTCTTCGTCTTGGCAAAAACTGGAGGCTTCCACTTCTGAATTTATTTTATTCCTGCTTCTTCCTCTTCACGCCTCAGGATCTGCGACATACATTAATGCCATCAGATGATGGTGTTTGACCAGTGGGCACACGATTAGACGCAATTTCCGCTCAGCCTTTAAATCTGCTAAAACCGTGTGTTTATGGGTAATTACACTGGAAGTAATTGCATAATGTATAAAACCCGACAAGCAAGATGGAGATGCAGATTGTAAATCATGCTGCAGTGCTGTGTAGAAAAATGTTTGATGTGGTGGATTTTTATAGGGAGCCTGTTTATCTTTGTACTTGTGTCAATGTTTACAAATATGTTAGAATTATTTTGTATGGCTCATGGTGTTTGTCCTTTACTGTGTGTAAGAGGATGTTGATATTCTTAGGAAAAAGTGTTATGAGAGCAGTCAGGAAAAGTTGATTCCCATAAACAGGCTAACTTGAGACATCTGTTGTGAGAAGCACTTGAATCACTATTTACTGTTTTGCAAATTTCCACTGCACATCACAACCTGTGTTTTCCTTTTTTTTTATTATTATTATTCTCTGGCAAGTGGGAGAATTTGTTGTGTTTTCTTGGGGTGTTATTATGGTTGAGTTTGGGGACTGTCAAAGGGACGAGGCGCCGCACAGTTAAACTGGGACTCTCAGTACCCATCAGGCCCCTGTGAGTCTTTGTGAAGACGACACCACAGAAGGCGCCTTCCAGAGAAAGCGTCACATCCAGTTAGCAGACATCCGGCGCGCTAAAGAGGTTAAACTGCTGCGCCTGGCACAGCCAATTGTATTGATAACCGTTTGAAGCTGGTTTTCTCTCCTACCTGGCATCACGCTTCACACGCTTTATTCGGCTTGCCACTCCAGACAAACTTCAAACCTGGGAGAGTGTGTTTTCCTCCACTCAGGTGTATAT
>JAPZEB010000011.1:8208557-8223948 GCA_029783705.1 Chaetodon striatus | reverse complement strand
TTTTTTTTTTTTTTTTTTTTTTTTGTCTGTCGGGAGCTCAACGAGACTCCATCCGCACTTCATTAACCATGAGCCGGGGACAATCCACGGTAAGAGCCGGGGGATTTACCACCAGCCTTTCACATGCAAAGAAAGAAAAAAAAAAGCTCTCCGAGTCACCCAACAAGACACACGGGGGCTTTTCCTTATATAATCAGCTGTGCACTTTGCAAGAATAACCCCCTTTCATAAAGAGGGTCGTCGTTATCTGAATCAGTCACGGATCCTCATGATGGGACTATAATGATCTTTTGGCAAGTTATAGGAGGTGTTTGATTTTTTTTTTCCTCCTCTTCACTTTCCCAAAACTCGGCTCGGCCCACTGTATTTTTAATGCAATTTTACGCATCATAAACGCGCCAGTTATCAGGCCGTCAGTCTGATATTTCACGGCGTGGTCAGCCACTAAGTGGAGGCCCCAGATAACAGGTGCCATGCGTAGATGACAGCAGGGGGAGCTGGCTATCAAACCCATTATCGACTTTCAATTAAAACCTATTAAAGTCTTTTGTCTAATCGTTAACATCCTACACGCCAAGTCTTGTCCGTCAGCCTGAACTCCTTTAACCCCCAACGCGCCACGGCCGGATAACTTGGGTCCCTCGCAGACTTGGAGGGGGGGAGACTGAGGGTTGGTGCATGGGTGAAATTTGTATGGAGGAGGGGGGGTGGTGGTGGTGGTGGTGGTGGTGGTTGGTGGAGCCGCTGACCAGCTGTCCCCACGCTGATCCCCGGTCTGCAGTCAGCTCCAGCCCGGTCACCAGCTGTTGGAGCCGTTTGGCAGAGGAGCGCACATCCAGCACCCTCAAGGAAAAGAAGGATGGAAACAATCAATTTCCAAATGGGATCATTTAGGGCACTTAAACAATTGCGCACATAACATTAATATTTCATCTCCTGCATTGTTTATGGAAAACGAATCGGAGTTGCTGCTGTTAATTTAGGAAAGTGGGAATGGGGAAGAAAGGGAGGGAGGGGGGGTGAGCAGGACAGGGGCTCCATTTTGGACAGAACACCCTTCTGCTTTGTTGGCCCTTCTCTAAAGACATTAGCTGGAATTGATCTTTGATTGCACTTTTGTGTATGTGTGTGTGTGAGGGGATGGTTAATCGTGCGTGTGCGCGCTTAATTTCCAATCCAACTTTTTCCACTTTTCCTTATTTTGCAATCAAACCGGTGCTCGTGCATTTATATCTTTTTAAAAAGGGACAAAAATAAACAGTAATTATCATAGCATATCATTAACATTTGTCTAAATTGAACTTGTGTGTGAAATCTTTATGCAAATCTCCGCTCTTCTTTTGAAAAGGTTAAGAAAACGGATGTGAAGTACCTGCTCCACTGGTGACACTCTTATTAACTTTTTCTTTTTTTTTTCGCGCCCTCATCTCAACATTAAACAAATTAAATCAACGACACTAAACCAAACAGAGGAGGGGAGAGTCGTTTGACAGACATGTTAAATTCACTCAAACACGTTTTCGTCTAATAGAAACCCCGCGAGCCTTTAAAATTGTGTTTATTTTCCAGCTGCTTCCGGAAAAGTGGAGATGTTTTAATTAAAGCTACACCAGCCATCTCCTCAACCTTTGCTCATTGACACTGACATGTGTTCATAAAAACACTCGTGTGTTTTAACGGTGGGCAGTCACGCTCTCTGACTCCAAATCAGGCCTGTATGTAAACTTTACATTTATTTTTATGTGTTTGATATGAAAACTTCTTTTGATTTGGTCAGATTGCATTTATTTTTGCATCAAACCACAATTAGAATATAAAATTTTCTGCAGTTTTACATATTTTTTGTGCTTTTTTTGGTCAAAATTATGCTATTATGTTTTATTTCGTTGCTATTAGACTAAGTCTGTGTACAGGGGATGGCCAAAATAACAGTTACACCTAATTATGTAATGAAACACGACAAACTGCAGCTTCAGAAACTACTAAAAGATATTTTAAAAAATTAAAATATGCATTTGTTGCAGAGATATTGATTGCATCAGACTCCCAGGTGTTGCAGCTGTTTTGTCCACCTATTATAGTTTAAATCCACGTGTTGATTCCACCTGACAAGCCCCGTGGCATTTCCACACACATTCAAGCAGCCACGTGATTAAATGAAAGACTTTTATTTCCACATTTATAAAAGTAATTCTCTTTTACATCAAATCCCCCCTTTTTCTGTCCAACTGTTGCTGTGAATTTCACAAAAAAATGAACTTCACGAAGAGAGTTTGGGGGAAGCTAGAGGAACGAAAAAATAAAAATAAAAATTGAAAAATAAAAAACGATCCAGGAAATATACGAGAACCACTCCACAAGTTTGATATCTGCAATATACATTTTTCACCAAAAGGAGAGTATAACAATTAAGGGTTATCACGGCTTCATATGAAGTAACATAAGTAATGCACAACGTCTGTTTCAAATACATCTATAGCAAATCAACAGGCAGTTACACCTGGACGTGGACCCGAGTCCGATCGCTTTGTTTATCGAAAAATAAAAACCAAATAAAAATCAAATCAAAAATGAAAACATTACTGAGGTGATTGCGTCCCCCATTTCCCCCTCTGCGGGGATAAAACTGCTTTTTTATAAATTACTTGACATTTTTTACTCCGCTAAAACTTCAACTAAGAACAAGAAAAAGACTTTATATAGATTTCTTTCTTTCCGTAGCTCTCGTGTTTGTGCCTATATGTGGGTCCAGGCATTCTTCCTCAGACAAATATGTTTTTTTTTTAATGTTTTATTTTTCATTTTGACTCGTTCGCCTGTATAAGTTTCTGATGGCTAATCTAGCCTATTATGTTAAACTGGATCACCGTGGTCTGAAAAAGACACACTAATAGATCAAACCAACCAACCAACCAAAAAAAAAAAGTTTCTTTAAAACAGTCTCTTTCGAATAAAATGCAAAATATTCTTATTTACAGGTTTATGACTGCTGATCATCTTGTTCTTCACGTGTAAACAAAAATCAATGACAGATTTAGGAAAGAAAAAACAGAAATATTTAGTAATTGTTCCTTTGGATCCTCTAAGTACATTATGTTCATATTACATGGAAGGATGGTCCTTTCCGCCTTTGCCACTATCCATGAACGTCCACATAATAATAATAATAATAATAATAATAATAATAATAATAATAATGCCAATAGGGGGTGTGATTGGCATTGAACTGTAGGTCAAAGTGTCACCAACTCTTGTATCTTTTGTTGTGGAGAACACTGAAAATACTGAAGCTTGGATCAAATAAATACATAACTTAGATGCTTTGATTCATATTGAAAAATAAATAAGTTATAAATAAACCTCATGTCCCAAAAGAACAGAAAAAAATCCTTCCACACAGACAGGTTCAGTCACAAAGCTGCGTCCACAGAGTTCAGCCTACATCGGCCATTTCGCACCATATAAAGGCCTCGAGCAGTTTTTTATTTTATTATTCTTGTTCGTCACGGTTTTTATTTTTTCTGTCTTTCTTTCTCCTCATGAGTCCCGAGCTGCCAATCGGCGTAAAAAAAAAATCAAAAACAAAAAATCTGCAGGGGCCGGCTCACCGCTGCTGAGCTGGCCGGGGAAGCACGCCGGACATGGGGGGCAGAGGCGGCGGAGGCGGCGGCTCGCTGCCCCCCTGCAGGCCGTGCAGCAGGATCCGCGGGACCAGGGGTCTCTGCAGGGCCGGCGGGGGCGCCGAGGGGCCTCTGTACAGGTAGAGGGCCGCTCCGGGGTCCAGGTTGGACACCAGGCTCTGCGGGTAGAAGTACGGGGACGGGAACATCCTCTGCAGGGCGGAGTAGTTTCCAGCTTCCGCCAGCAGCTCCAGTCCCACCGCCGTCTGTCTCTTCCACTTTGTCCTGGAGGACAGAAAAGACGCTGTTTTAGCCTTTAGCACGCGTGTATCGATACAAACATATGTGAGTGTGTGTTTGACACCAAAATAACTCCCATCTGTTTACCTGGGGTCCAATTACAAGTCAGGAATACATCTGGGTTTTTTTCTTAAATCACCAAAATCTCCAACCTGCCACTTGTATTCACACCCAAGGATGTCTGCTAGATTGCCAGTATGCACTCCATGCAGGTGAATAATTCATAATAAAGATAATTGAGTAGATATAGTGGTTTGTTTGAATTATTGATATGCACACATGCAACAATGCATTATTCATACTCCAAAGTGTTGTTTTTATATTTATTTATGTCATTTAGCTGCCTGAGAGTCAAAGCTGCAGACAAATAAATGCTCGAGTTAATTCAGCCGAAGACTGCAGAAATCTGTTTTTTACATTGACGCTTCCTCTTACCACTGCATGGAGTTTTATTTATTTACAAAATGTTGACGCCTCGGGTTTCAAGCTATTTGCAGGGTCGTTGTATGCGACTTAAATCGGATGCTAGTCTTTAAAAAAAGTAATGTTGTTGCATGAGGGTGCTGGAAAGTGGAGAAATAAAGTCAGGGCTGACAAGCGTCTCAAAACCCAGATAAATGGGGTTTGTGTTGATAGAAAAATGTGATCTTGTAATGTTGTTTTTTCTCAAAATAAGAAATAAATAAGGGTGCATGAAAATAATAAATACAAATTAAACCATGGGGGTGTTCTGTAGACAATTTGGTGACGCTTGAAAAAATATATCGGATCAATTAATCAGCTGTCAATCAATAATTGCTCCTTAATTTACCGCATGTATGTTATTTTTGAGTAACAGTTTGAGCTGTAACTAACTGCAGATTAATCGACTAGTTGATTGACAATTCTGTAAGAAATTACTATGATAATTGTGAAGAGATAAAGTGGCAAAATCACTGGGAGTATTTACTGTTGTCTGAATTTCTTTGGGTCAGTTGTCGGACAAGATTTTAAGATGCCCCCTTGTGCTTTGGAAAACTGTCCCCCATAATAGTGCATTTTGTGGACCAAACAATTAATCAAAAAATCGAGAAAGATTCGGCACATTAATCAATAATTAAAGTCGCGTTTGGTTTCAGTCCTAGTGGCAGTGACTCATGTGCAGCTAAGTGAAGTGAACTCATGCCACCTTTAGGGTGAAAGGAAAACATGGCGTCCCTGGGTCCATGTAGTCATGAGCCAGCCGTGAGAAACCAGATTATCCCACCCTCCCCTCCCTCCCCTCCCTCTTAAGTAGCACCACCAGCAGCAGCAGAGTCTTTACCTCCGGTTCTGGTACCAGGTCTTGACCTGTGTGTCGGTGAGGTTGAGGGAGGCCGCCAGCTCCATGCGGTCCTGGACGCTCAGGTACTTCTGCCGCTCGAAGCTGCGCTCCAGCTGGGCCAGCTGGTGGTCCGTGAAGGCCGTCCGGGCCTTCCTGGGCTTCTTCAGCCGGACCTGAGGGCTGTCTCTACTGCTGGAGATCTCCCTGTCCCCCTCCTCTTTCACTGGGGAAGACAAAAAGATGAGAGGAAGGTGAACACAGAGAAGGCCTCATCCTGTGTTATATGACACTACATCCATCTTTGAGTGGACGGTCGATACACGGAGGCGTAAAGAAATCACTGCAGCAGCATCATGTGAGGAAAACAAATATCAGTGTCAAGTAAAATATAAAATAGATCACATATGGTTACTTTTATGGCCTTGCAGCTTTTCATTAGTGTGGAGCTGCTGATTTAAATCAGATCTGATTCAGGAGAAAATAAAAAATAAATTAGGTGGATGAAGGCACAACATCAAGAAGGGAAACAATTTTAATAACATTAAATGCCATTTTTAAAATGTTATTTTAATGGAAACACTTTGAGCTGCATGTTTCCTGTATGAAATGTGGAATAAATGATTTGTTAATTGATTAGCTATATTTTATTATACTAATAATAATTTAATAAATATTGCCGTCCTTTTTAAAAGCTGTAAAACAGCCCAGCTTTGGAGCTATACAGCATTTAATTAGTTTTAAAATCTAATTTGTTAATGTTTTAAATCAGTGTTGCCACAGAAAATAAAACCTAAAATTTAATTTTGAATATTTTTAAATCACTGGTTTGAACGCCAGCTTAATAAAACGCACATTATTAGTTCAAAGCGATTTTTTAAAAGCTTAAAACATTTCTTGTTAAAGTGTTTGTTTTTTTAACATGTCAGATTTTTGCTGTTTTATAACTGTTTATGTGCATTTGAGAGGAAGTGAGTGTTGTGTGTGAAATCACGGCGCTGGAGACAGTGCCTATAGGCTATACGGAGCTATTTGATTTGGTCTTAAATTGTTATGAAAAGCTCCTCCAATATCAGCACATCCAATCTGATATTTTTCCCGTCAGCAGAGCCGCAGTCTTTGTTCTTTTTTCTGCGTGGTGTCATGTCAGGGCGAGCATTGATATACAGTCCTTATAGTCAATTCTCTGAGAAAAAAAAAGAAAGGAAAGAAAAGAGGAGAAAGGGGGGGAGAAGCGAGCGAGGCGAGAGATCTTTGGTAGTTGAATAGTTGAATCGTCTCAAGAAGCACAATAATCCGCCTAATTGAGCCACAAGGGAAGGACGAGCCTTTCAACCGCGACCGGAGAAACTTCACAGGACCGTGGAAATGAGTGGAAATCAAGAGCCGGGCGGCCTTGCGCGGTTACAAATCTGATTAGCGCCGGGGACAAATTGCATCAAATCCCTGAAATATTATAGGAGGCGGATTCGTGGAAATCAAAGCTGCCGTACAGGCGCTCTGTGGGCCCCGCGGCTTCCTCAATCAATCAGCGCGTCGATGAGCATCTCCATCCACACTGTGACACACGTGAGCGCGCGGACACACGCACGCACGCTGAGTTTGTCGAGCGGATTGATGACGTGACGCTGTATCAATAGCCTGCAAGAAAAGTGAATGTGGAGGGCGAGCCTGTGAGTGAATAAAATAAACTAGTAAGATATTTTTTATTTCTATTAAATGGGATTTTAATTCTATATTTCCCCTCATAGCCTACAGCGGTCGTCTTCTTTCCAGGCACCGCTTCATTAAACTGTCAATGGAGGTGACATGTCTGTTATGGCTGACATGATTGGAAACAGAGAGGCCCTTGATGGCATTTATCTGGAGGCGACCCTGTCATCTCTCCCATCCTTGCCTCCCTGACATCAACAGATGCTTTCTGGATATCCTGAAGCTTGAAACGCGCCGCGCATGCATGCATGCATGCACACACGCACGCAGGCGCTGATTTTAAATGTAGAAACTTAATGAAAATGAACTCATTAGCCTGACACCGTGCGAGGGCAAATCTCAAGTTTCCACCACCGTGATACAGCAGCAGAGGATCGGGTAGATTTTTCCTCATTGATGGCTTCCGGTGGCCTGCTGCTAATGAAATGTAGTGTCAGTTTATTTGTTACACTGTTTTTATTTTACTTTTTCCCAAATTATGCAGGCCGAGTCACCAAATATTATTTTTAAAGAATAAATCTTAACAGTACTATTAGAGGAAAATCTAAAAAGGCCTAAACACCTTTTAAAAATGACCTATTTTAATTATATTTACATGTCTTTAGGTTTTAAATTTTTGCATCATCACATATTGCAGGTAAATGACTAAAATATATTTTAAATAGTATTTCGGCTTTTGTTAAAAGTTAATTTATTGCTCATTGTTACAGCTTACATCATTTTTCCAGATTGCACCGCTAATTTTGTGCCACACCTGTCCATGACCCTTTTATTTGTTATTTAATTATTATTTAATGAGGTTATTAGAAATTTTAAATGAATTTTTAAAGACATAAAAAGAAGCACCAAGAGCAGAGAAGCTGCAGCTTAACAACATGCAAAAAATTCAGTCCAAGAAATCAAAATATGAAAAACAAAACAGACGAGCTGCAGATATAATTATTGGCACATTTTGAAATTGTAATATTTTTCTACAGGAGCCAAAAGTCCAGCATGAAAGCAGAAGGCCAAATCAGTTTCAGCTCCAATCTCATCTCCAAAGCAGAGCAGCTCCCTCACACACTTTTCTCCCCTTACCTTTATATTCACTGTCTGACGACGAGTTGCTATGGATTTTCTCCATAAAGTCTTCCGCTATCTTCGACGCCAGCCTCCCCGCCTCCTGAGTCGGCTGTCCATTGCTGGAGTAAGGCGCGCACGCGGCCAGAGGCTTACAGTCCGCGAGAATATCTCTGATGAGGAACGACGAGGTCACGGTCCTCTGCTGCGACCCCGCCGATATCTGAGCGTGCTGGAGGTGCGGCGGCAGGCCGACGCCGTGACCTTGCCTCTGGGCCACCTCGTCCACGCACTCCCTCCTCGGCGACGGAGGCGACGAGCAGCCGCTCTCCACGTCTGATCGCGGGCTGAACTCCAGAGGCGAGCGGCACTCCCCGACCAGGCTGTCCCCCTTGGACACCGGACTTCCAGGCCTGTGGGACAGCAGCGAGTCGATGCCAAAACTGGACCCGTTGGCGGACGCCTCCATTGTCTTGATCGAGGCCTCCTCAAACTACCATTTGGTATTCAGGACAAGTTTTATTTTAGGGAGGGAGGGGGGGTTTGTTTAAGTCTAAGTTGATCCAGCAGAGGAGACAGAAAGACACAACCCCCCTCCCCGCACCAAGAGAAATGTTTCTGGATTCGCTACAAATGAAGATTATTCATCCGCTATTTCCAGCTCCGCAACTAAAGAGCAAATATCTCCAGGCTAAGTTGCGTTACAACAATCGTCCATGCATCCGATATTTTTTTTGTCAAGTCTAGGAAGATGAGTCCTCCTGAAATCGATGCGGCCGCTGTAGTGTCTTCTTTTTGCTTCCTTTAGGACCAACTCCTTTTGTTTTGAGTTCACAAGCCTCGCCGGGAAGATGAACCAGTTATTGCTGAAATTGTCTCACCTGCAGAGCCTGAACAAATGCAGAAATAAAAACTATTGGTGGAAATTTGGGAGCAGCAGCGCACCGGTGTCTTCGGGGAAAAAAGCGTTTCAGCACCATGGACAGGTACAGGCGCGTCAGACCTGAGAGAGGACCGGAGCAAAATGTTCAGGGCAGCTCGTCATGTGGCCACACAGACGACAGATGAAAAATGTTCGCATTCCTTTAAGTAGAACAATAAAACCTTTTTAGAAAAAAGACTCGAAGCAGAGAGAGAGATAGAGAGAGGAGTCCGAGTGGAGAGCTGCAGCAGGAAAAGAAAGCAGCAGAGGAGGAAGACGCGGGACGATGCGATGCGCGCCGCAGAAGCGAAAAAAGGAGAGGTAAACTGGGTTAAATAGTCACAACTGGCAAGTAAAAGGACGAGATGCGATGGGGGTGGGAGGGAATCCCAAAAAATTGAACTTGAGGAAAAGTCAGGAGCTAGGTTTTAAGAGCGCCTCGTCCACGTGAGTCCCCTGTGACAAGCCTTCATTGGCTGAGGGGAGCTGGAAGTGGACCTCCCTACACGCCCACTCACTCTGCCTCCCTCCCTGCCTCTCCCATCCTCCCCTCTCCTCCCTGGCTCATCCTCACTTTGATAAAAGAGACACTGAATTCATCAGGAGACTCAGATCCAACTGTTTACAGGCAATTTTCACACTGTTTGCTTTCATTACATCATTGATGAGGCTTATAATGGGGTTATTATGTGGAGCGGCTCGGTGTTTTTCTTCTCGACTCCCTTTCTTTGACTGGATTTATTTCCCACCTCCACTGCTCCTCTTTTTTTTTCTTTTTTTTAAACATTTCACTTTTTAATCATTATCACTAATTTCATTTTTTAAAATTTATTGGAATATTAAATTTAAAATGATTATGGTGGAATTATATTGCAAAATTAATTAACAAATCTGACAAAACTAGAAATTAGTAATAATAGTTATTATTATTATTAAATTATAATATAATTATTAATATCTCCATCTTTGTGGTGGTGATTTTTTTTTTTTTTTTTTTTTACAAATAATTTTAATTTGTTAAAGGCCTCCATTTTTTTGGGGTATTACTGCAAAATATTACCACTATTAAACTCTTAAATTTTTATTTTTACTTGTTCAACATTTTATATTTAGTCAAAGCACACTGGCCACTTTGAAAAGATAATTTAATATCAATTTAAAATGAGAAAACTAAAGGATGAAAAGAATAATATAATATAGTTTTAAAGAGGTTTTGTTTTTGAGCACGAACAATATCTGGTCGTTAAACATCCATCATTTAGAGCATAACAACTCTCTAATAGTCCCTGTTAATTGCACACAATAGTCCGAGCAGCGTGACGCAAAACTTCAAGGCGCGTGAAGTGCCACCGTGCGCACTTTTCACCTCTAACACGCGTGAAATACCATTGTGCGCACTCTTAGCTCCCACTCTGCACAACAGTTTGCCCCGCGCGACGGCCCCGACAGCCCCTAATAATCTAACTAACCCCCCTCTCATCATCATCGACACCCCCACGACTCCCCCCTCCACCTCCTCCTCCTCCTCCTACTCCTCCACCCCATGTGACCACCAGATTGGAGGCGCGCGTCGGTCTCAGACACCGGCAGGTTAGTGAATCCGCTCCCCGCTCCCATGGGGTCCCATCACGGCTGCAAGCTGTCACATATGAGGCGGGGACAACACAGATATAAGGCAACACACACCCACCCTGACTTAGCTGTTTCTTTCTCCTCTGCTGGTGCATGAAAAGGAGCAGTGGTTTGATGCTCTCTCACTGTTTTTTTTTTTTTTTTTGTCTTCTCTTTATCCTCACTGTGCCGCGTGTCCACAGCTCCAGCTACGTTGCAGTAAATAAATCATAAGGTGATTAAACTTCCTCTTTGTTATCATCACACGGCCTGAGAAACTTATAGAGACTCTTTAATTATTTTGATTTGATTCTTAAAAGTCCTAATTTATCTGATTTTAATTTTAACTCTTTATCACCCAAACTGCTGTAAGTTTATGTTTTTGTTTTACCAAAAATTCTGACATTAAAAAAGCTACTCCCAACAATGAACTAATTTTATTTTTTACAACCAGTAGATAGTTGGAAAAATAAAAAGATTTTCAAAACAACACCATGCCATAGTGCTCTTATACATGGCACATTTGATAAATAGAGATTATTTTTACATTATATAGACTTAATGGTTAATTTTCAACATTAAGTAATTGTTAATATTTTTTTTCATATTGGTTTAGTTTTTAAAATGTCAGAAAAAAATTTAAAAAGGGAAAAAAATCACAAATTTCAGAACCTATGGTGACATCTTCAAATAGCTTTTTCTGTTTAGTCAATAGTCAAAAAGCCAAATATTCAAAAATATTTAATTACAATAATAAATTACAGAAACAAAAAAGAAGTAAATCTTCATACTGGAGAAATTGTGAATTATTTTTCCTTGTTAATTCACTAAAGTGTTTAGTTGAGTTGTAAAAAAAATAAATAAATAATTGTTGTTAATCAAATAATTGTTTAAGCACTAATATAGATTGATTGTGCAGTTGTATTAAAATGTTTTGTGCTATTAAACGTAACTATATGGGCTTTTGTTGAAGTTTAAAAATCCTTTAAAATCTGAGAAATTTCTTTTTCTTGGCAGAAGACAGTATAGTACTCAGCTAGACTGTAGCTGTGTGTATATGTGTGTGTGTAGTGTGTAGTGTAGTGTAATGATTTGGCTCATGCTGCTGCTGATTTTGGACAAGTGTCCCTCTGGTCAAGCGAAGCTTGATTTTTTTCTTTTTTTTTTCCCAGGAAGTGCTCTGAATTTGAGGGCCAGTGCAACTGTTACCCCGATGATGATGAAATCCACACACTCTCTGTCTCTTTCTCACTCACACACACACACTGGTGTTGTGGGAGGACGTTATTGATCCATGTTAAAGAGAGGAAACAGGGATGTTTTCAGGAAATGGTCAGCGGATGGTGAATTGCTGTCTGTCTCTCTACCTGTTCTCTATCACATGACGAAATCATACTTCATTATTGATCCACATTAAAAAGCCCCACACCTTGCACTCACATTTTTACCAAAACAAAGTTGACACCATTGGGCCATTTCAACGAAAAGTTGCCTGTTTTTCCCCGTGGCTGGGCTGACAGCTGTACTGTTTAATTTTATGTATTTAAAGAGCAATATTGATAACAATATTTAATTCTTATCAGGCTACTAGTCTGAATATTTGCTAAAATATCAATAATATAAAGCCTAAAACAAGTCTAACTGGCTCCAGGTGAAGTTTCATCATAACAGTCCATACTGACCTGTCAGTGTTAATAATCTATGTGTGCTGCTTTATTTAGTTTTTATTTTGTTTCTCTGCATTATTGGAATCCTGTCCATAAGCTTCACTACTAATAATGCCTGCTGGGCTTCCTCAGCTTCCTCGGCTTTTGTGGGGCAGAGAAAAAAAGAGAAAACATTTTATTTACTTGCTCGATTGAGCAGGTGTGTTAAATATATATCTAGATATGTTTTGTAAAAATGTGTGTCGCCTTTGAATAAACTTTGGCATCTCTATCGTTTTGGAACATCGAGTAAAGCGTGTCTTTCGAGGGGATATATGTAAAAAGATGACTCCTCTCAACAAACAAACAGCATTAAAAAAAGGCAGGCGGAGAGAAAAAAAAAAAGAAAAGGAAAAAGGCGCTTGCTCTGGAGCTGGTGCTGCACCCTGGACCAGTCAGGGATGCAAATGATGCACCTTAACACCATCAGGTACTGGAGTTGACAGAAAATAATGAGAACCCGCTGAATCTTTTATAAGGTTAACACTCACATTTCCCAGTCAGCTGTCACACAAGAAAGAATTTAGCACATGCATGCGGGCGAAATAAACCTTCATCGTCTCATTAATGCTGACAGGGCCCTGGACCGGCAGCTCCCAGCGCCAGCGCCGCCACCACCTTCGTTTTGTGTCGGTAATTTGCAGCGGAGACAGACCCCCTTCTCCTGGAGAGAAAGAGGAAAGGAGGAGGAGGAGGAGAGGAAGAAGGAGGAGGAGGGAGATACTAAGGAGGAGAGCAAGAGTGAGAGGGAAAGAGGGGAATGGTAGAGGATCGTGGAGCGAGTGCAGAGGAAAAAAGGGAGGGAAGGTGGGCCTGGGGGGGAGGGTGGAAAGATGGCTAGCGCGCCAGGAGTCTGATTCTCCCCTAATTGGAAGCATTGGGCATTGTCAACGGAGGATTTTCAGCTGCTCACTGACAGGTAGAGCCGTCAGAATGATAGCCCACTTGTCAGCGCAAAAGACCAATAAAAACAAACCACTTTTGATTTAATTGGAGGCCTAACCATGGTGTGTGTGTGTGAGGTAGAAAGTGTGTGTGTGTGTGTGTATGTGTGTTGCCTGCAGGGCCAGGGCCAGGGGGAGGTGGGAGGAGGTGTGAGGATGAGTGGGGGCATTTGTGTCTGTGTGTGTGAAGGAAATCATCACTCTTGCCATCAATGTGCTCGCCCTGCCTCCATCTCTGCCATCACTCCTCACGCTGCCTCTCATGCGGCCGCTCTTCGGGGGCCAGTGGTCACCGGCCGCCTGTGGTGAGAGGGTTTCAGGGGAGGCAGGTTTTGATTCCGTCCCAGGAGGCCTTCATGAGCAGCGGCATCAGAGCGGAGAACAGTTTCTCAATCTTCTTCATCTTTCCCCCTTTCTTTATCCTCCATCAACAGAGTTGGGTTCTTGCCGCAGATGCCAGCCTTTCAAAACAGGATGAGCAATGTTTGACATTTCTCATGATCCTCTGTCAACTGAGACTCGTACGACCAGAGGAAACAGTGAATCCTAAACTTTTCTGTCCATGAGAGCAAATGTCACACTGAGGCTATTGTATAGTTTGGTTTGTGTCCATGTGGCTGTGCTCGTTAAAGACGGATCTGCTGGATGTTGGTGAAGTTGAAAATAATTGATGCTAAAGTGCAAATGGAGTTAAACGCAGCTCCTCCAGGATGTTGCGATTGCAACAAATCATGCTAATTCAACCAACCTTGCAATTTCATCCGATCATTATAACTTTTCCACAAATTCAACCAATCATAGTTTCCTGTGAGTTTCACCAATCATAGCAGTGCCTCACACAGCATCACCGAACTCACTTCTATGATTCTGGTTGTGAAAATACAGACACGTGCGACGCGAATGTCTTCGATTTACAAACAAAAATTGCTAAAGACCTTGCAAGGCAACTCCCTGATGTTCTGCATTTCACACAGTATGCAAGGTTGTGGTAGAACCAACAAAAGGCATCGATTCAGCTGCAAAACACACCTGCAAAGTCAACAGTGTGGTTTTATTCTCACTGGAACACCCTTCGATTTTTAGTGAATTATATAAATAAATTGCAACTATTAATGCAAACTATTTTTTTTACTCTCTCAAGCAGTTTCATTGCCAAACCACTCCCCCAAAAAACAAACAAACAAAAGCCCAAAAATGCTGCAACATACATCACCACTTTTTAGAAAAGCTGCCATGATATCGGACATTTTAGGCCAACAACATTACCCCCAAGAGCCAAAATCCTGGAGGGGCTGATAAAGCACAGATAAAGACAGAGAGCAAGTTTGGGTTATTTGAACTGGGTCGGAAACATGTCTCTGTTATTTATGAGGGAATTTACACCAGAAATGTTTATTCTACAAGTCAAAACAGAAATTGTAGTAAGAAACTTCTGTTTTTTGAAGATTATCATGGTTGTTATGATTTTTTTAGGGAGTAGGGAGAGCTGTGGGATGCATCGCCATGATTTCGCCAAGCCTATGTGGTCTGGGGCTAATTTTCATGACCCTTAGCTTCACTGAAAGGAAGTTATAATTATATTTAACACAATAGCATGCCTCCATTGTTGTCACACCAAACTCTTCCCTGTTTTATCATGACAATGTCACTGTGCACAAAGTCAGGTCCATAAAGGAATAGTTTTCCAGCTTGGTGTCGAAGAACCTGACTGTCCTGCACAGAGCTCTGACCTCAACTCCGCCCAACACCTTTGGGATTAATTGGAACACTGACTGTGAGCCTTATCACCCAACATCAGTGTTGGACCTCAATAATACTCTAATGGGAGCAAATCCCTGCAGTCTGGTGGAAAGCCTGAAACCAGACGAGTAGAGGCTGTTACACAGCAGATTAATGCCCATGGTCTTTGAATGACACGTTCAACTATCACATAGGAGTGTAATTTATAGCAAAATGATGACCTTGATGTTTTGATAATTTCTCTGAGGAAAACAGAGGGAGTTTGACTCTGGGATTTCAAAAGTCAGTGTACTGTGGAACTGGCTCCAAAACAGCACCTGATCCCAGTGTTTTGTGGCAGTTTTCAGTGGTGGAGATCTTGTGAAGCTCATTAACGCCCCACATTTGGATTCCCTCGGGGCCACTTACACCTTTTAGTAAATATTTGCATTTGTCGTGGTACAGTGTGTCTGGATTGAAATGTCAACCAAATGTTA